>OW240919.1:31619742-31669698 GCA_933207985.1 Pelobates cultripes | reverse complement strand
TAATTGTATTAAACCACGGTATGTACTGATATGCATAATTAAGATCAACCAATTAGACATGTATTTAAACCATCGCCCAACTACGAAGTAACATTCTATCTCTGAAGAAGTGGGGCGGACACCCACGAAACGCGTCAGATTTGCAAGCAGGATACGGTGGCAGAAGCTGATCCGGCAGTAGGACCTTGGATACACTGAAGGAAGCTCTCACGAGTCGGGGACTGATCGGGCTGCAGCGTGCAGTTCTCAGAGTGAGGTCTGAGACGCACGCCAACATCACTGTAAGCCGACAGCCAGTAAGAACTATTGGTGACACATAGTATCTACATCCATCCTGGCCGTCCCCAGATACAATTTACTAACAAGGTCTACAATTGTGCTGGTAACATTCTTACCTTTCGTTCCTGACTTATATTTTTATATTTTATCAGTTATTATTATTACTTTTTATCATTCATTTATTTAATAAATTCGATCTATTCATTTTAACCCTCTTTTTTCTTTCACGTGGTTATTTTTATGCGATATCAGTATTGCATTATAGGAGCAGTTTTCTATACTGTACTCCTATTTTAAGGTTTATATCTTTTCTCAAAAGGTACAGCATTTTTGGGTGAATGCCCTATTCTGTCTATTCTATAATAGACTTAAAGGCACAGACACCACACATAACATTATTGTACGTAATATTTTATGTGATCTAATTCATCTTTTATCTCCAAAGAGAACAGTCTCATATATTGTTTCTCAAATACTTTGGAGTTGGTACATGTAAAGTATAGCATCTGGTGCTTACTCCATTTACTCTGCCTATAGCAGATTTAAAGGTGTATACACCATATATTATTATTACATTTATTTCTTCTAGCTCCTTTCAGACAACATTGGAGTTTATTTGTAAAGCCATTTTAGGTGGATCAGCTCCTGGACTATATATACCAACTAAGGTTGTTATATTTTATTTTCTCCTACTACAGAAATAAATCTGTGCTTATGTATGTTTAAACTACCAGTGGACTTGTGCATCTACATAAAGCTTATCAGTGTGGATGTATCTGTGTGTGAGTGTAGTATTGGTATTGGCAAATGCCAGAATGCGTTAGTGTAGAGTGTGTAAGTGTCTTAATATGTTATTGTATATAGAGTCATTGGTATAAAGAAGTGAATGCAAAAACATATTTATATGTAATGCAAGTCTGAAAAAATATGTAGTCCATATATGTAAAGAGAGAAGTGCATATGTGTGGAGGTTCTGTGTGAATCATAGTGTGTAGATATGTAGAATGCAATGGTTGCTTGTGAAATTTTAAGTAGTTTGTTTTTGTCGGTCACAAGAACAGGTCCCTTATATACATGTAATAGTTATACTCATAGAGAGTATTCATTTATTGTTTAAATTCTGGTTTAAGCTTTGGAATTGAGAACAGCAAATACAGGGTGCGTGGAACAAATGAGAGATAATATACACAGAAAGAGGGAAGTACAACAAAAAGTCTCTGAAAATGCAATGTGGACCTTGGATAGGTATTCTTTGGTTCTTGATTTGGGTCCTAAGTAGTTAATATGAAAAACAAAATCAGAAACAGGGAGGGACCAATAGTGCAAAACCGTTTTTTGGCTGATTTTTATTACTCTAAAGATCCAGTACTACAAAAGAAATCCTAGGTGGGGATTATTCCACTCACACCTGGTTCATAGAGCAGTGTGGCTACTCTATACATTGTAAGTACATTTTGTTTTACCTCTTACTTCTATTTTATCTACTGAGAACACTATGGGCCCTCTTTTGTGCTTTTTTCTTTCATAAGTCCTGCATTACAATATCGCTAGAAGGATATCCTACATGTGGGGAGTTTAAATACCACTGTATGCTGTTTTACTCAGAGCTGGTTATAGCTCTCTCAATTGTAAGTTGGCACTCTTAGGACCTCAGTGTTTGTTTGTAGCTGTAGGTGTCATACGTTATTGCACCATTGGGTTTTTCCCTTATTTTTATGTATTTTATATGCTGACGCGTACCTGAGACATTGAAAGAAGTATTGAAGAAACTCCTCCTATTGTCCAGCTATATTCTACATGTGGGGAGTTTTAAATACCACTGTATGCCATTTTACCTAGAGCTGGGCATAGCTCTGTATATTGTGAGTTGGCACTTCTCTATTTCTATGTTGTCCGTGACACCATCTCCTAACAGTTGTGAACTATTGGTCCCTCCCTGTTTCTGCTTTTGTTTTTCATATTAACAACTGAGGACCCAAATCAAGAACCAAAGAATACCTATCCAAGGTCCACATTGCATTTTCAGAGACTTTTTGTTGTACTTCCCTCTTTCTGTGTATATTAGCTCTCATTTGTTCCACTTAGCGCACCCTGTATTTGCTGTTCCCTGTTCTCCCAGATTTGTTGAAGGGTTTGAGGGTTGCTCTTTCCCTCTGGTGTGCAGCTCCATCCACCCCTGTGATTAGTACTGTAGCGCTGTTCCACCCAATTTTTTTTTTTCTAAGCCTTGGAATTGTCTTTTTGACCATTTTTGCTTGACACAAATATAGGTGCTAAAATTTTCTGTGCTCTTGAAATGTGACCTGGCCCAAGGTAAGAACTGTCCTTAAGGTGCATGATTACTTTTACACCAAATTTCCAGATGAGGGAATATGCCTCCCTACTGTTCCATTACATTTGTTTACATGCTTTCTGAAGAGCATGTCTCCCTGAGCAGATTCGTAAAACAGGCTCTTCTTGGTGAAATAACAATTCCTCTACATCTATAACTGAAGAGTATGACGAAGTCCAAGTCTATCCAGCAGTTCATTAGCTCCAGTGAGAATCTAGCATTCTAAAATGGCTGTGTAGTATACTTGACCAGCTTGACATTTTCTACATGCTTCTTAGGGACTGAGTGAGTTCCATTATGATGTAAATTATGATTATTGAAAATTCATTAGTAGGGAAAACATGCAGGCATTAAGTACTGTCAAACACAGTCATAATTATAGATATACTTGTAATGCAACTATGTATGTGGGTCCCGTTATGGAAACTGCATGAGTTTACAACTTTAAACAGTAAAATTCACAAGATAAGGCTGTGAAAAGCCCAGGAAATGTCTTTGTTATAAAATAGTGCAAACTCAATGATCGTTGAGGGAGATATGTAGTACATTAATGTAGTGATATTATTGCTATGATGTCTTCCCTGCTCTTCCAAATTTCTTAGACGCAAGACTTGAGGAAAGAAATCAGTGTGTGTTTTTGTGACAAAGGCAGGACTTTTAAAACATACTGTAAAGCTAAACAGTTAAACAAAGTTCCACAATGTCTGTACTTGTCACATATTTTTTTATAAAAAGAGTTACGTGATTTAATACATTGCCTTTTTTTTTGTCCAGCCAGTTTGCTTACAGCTTACATTGGCAATCTTTAATAACACCTATCAGATTTTTCAAAGTTCAGTAAATCAAATTTTTCAAAGCTCAGTAAAGGATGAATATGGCAATCGTATATTTTCTTTGTTTCATTACATAGCTGGAGAGTACGAGTTCAAACCTTAAGAAATCAGAATGCCTGAATGGCACAGTTTTTATTGACAGCACGGTTGGAAATGAAACATTTTTCCTTGTTACTTGGCAAACGGTGGTTCCATCTATTAATTTACAAAACCCAAAGGGGAGTATATACAACGAAGGCCAGTTCAACAATGACACTTCTTCCAAATCATCTAGATTACAGGTTCCAGGGACAGCAGAGGTAATGTGTTGAATTTCAGAATCAATCAATCAATAAACACCTGTGTAAAGCATTTGCATGACAAAATATATTCTCTCATTCCATAGCTGTATTTCCTTTTTACTCATACTCGTGTATACATGCCCACATCCACATTGCCCCAATAATACACATAGGCATAATTACTTACCACCATGTTTCCTATAGCCATGTCACATCCCACCCTACCCCACAGTCATATTGTCAAGAATACATATGACCCAACATTCAGAATTTGTCAGTGCTATTAAATAATGGGAATAGACAGGACAGCTGTATATTACTGGATCCTCAAAGTTATCAGGTGGAATGTGAACTAGATAGGTGAATCAGTTACTAGGAATGTGCCAAGGTAAACAGGAAATATGTTAGTGAAAATAAGATAACAAGTCAAGGTAAATGATTACCAAGAACCTGGTTGATACCAATAAATAAACAAACAGATAATGCATCACAATATTGAAATCACAAGAGGCGATGGCAATGATTTGTTTGTAGTGGTGGGAGAGGGAGTAGCGGGGAGTGAGCAGCTGCCGACTTCAGCCAGCAGCACTGAAGATCCTCGTGCAGAAAAAGGTAAGTGAACAACAAATTTAAACGTGTGTATGTGTCTCTGTGTGTACATGTGTCAGTGTGTGTACCTCCCAATACAGTTTGTGTATCTGTGTGTCAATGTGTGTGTATGTGTCACTATGTGTATCAGTGTCAAGGTGTGTCAGTGTATCTGTCAGTGTGTGTATGTGCCTGTGTGTGTATGTGCCTGTGTGTGTGTATATCTGTGTCAAGGTGTGTGTATCTGTCAGTATGTGTATCTGTGTTTCAGTGAGCCACTATGTGCCACTGTGTGTGTAATAGTGTGTCAGATACATACACACACACAGATACACACCTTGACACACAGATACACACACCTTGACACACACTGGCACATACAAACACAGATACACACATCTTGACACACACCGGCACATACAAACACAGATACACACACTTTGACACACAGATACATACACACACACACAGAAACAGATACACATTGTGTGTCAAGGTGTGTGTATCTTTGTGCCACTATGTTTCAGTGTGTGTCAAGGTGTGTCAAATTCATAAACACTGGCACACAGATACACACACTGGCACATACAAACACAGATACACACACGTTGATACACAGACACGCACCAGCACATACAAACACAGATACACACACTTTGACACACAGATACACACACCTTAACTTAAAGATACATACATACACACAATACACTGTTTGGTTCGGTTCGGCACTTCCGAAATTCGGGACTTTGGCAATTCGGGACTTCGGCAATTCGGCACTTCGGTTCGGCACATCCGATATTCGGGACTTCGGCAATTTGCCACTTCGGTTTGGCACATCCGATATTCGGGACTTCGGCAATTTGCCACTTCGGTTTGGCACTTTTGAAATTTGGGATTTCAGCAATTCGGGACTTGAATTCAGAACTTTGGCAATTCCCTAACCTTAACCCTACCCCTAATCCTACACCTAACCCTACCCCTAATTCTAACCCTAACGGTACCCCTAACCTTAACCCTACCCCTAATCCTACCTCTAACCCTACCTCTAACCCTACCCCTAACCCTACCCCGAACCCTATCCTCAACCCTAACCCTACACCTAACCCTAACCTTACCCCTAGGGGTAGAGTTAGGGTTAGGGGTAGGGTTATGGGTAGGGCTGGGGTTAGGGTTAGATTCCTGTCATCATTCCCTTCATTTTCCCTCCTTCTCCTGTTTTGACACTTTTCAGAAATCTGAAGCACTTTGGCACTTCCGAAAAGGGGCACTTCGGCAATTCGGTTGGGTTCGGCACTTCTGAAATTCGGGACTTCGGCAATTCGGCACTTCGGTTCTGTTCGGCACTTCTGAATTTCGGAACTTCTGAAATTCGGCAATTCGAACATTCGGAAGTATCTAAATGTCCAAATCGCCGAAATTCAGACCAATTTAAATTCAGACTAAAACTAATTGCACATGTCTATTATACTGTGACTTGTCCATAATCTTCACAGGTGTACTCGATTCTCTTAATTTGCACTTCTGGTCATAATTATCCAATTTTATATAGTTCACGTATAATATATTACTCTTTTCTTACGATCAAGCTATGCTCACCATCTATTACTTAAGGGTATGTGGAGTAACATCCTTCTTTTTTTTTTTAAATGAACTGTACTTAACAGTAGCAGTAACTTTAAAACCTCACTAGTCTCACTCTAGGATCAATGACACAGGGCATCTATCTCCCACTCAAAGTTGGTTTAAGTGGCGTTGGCAGCGGCTAGGCACCATAGTAAGCTCACACTAGGATTAATGACAATCTCCCACTCCCACACAGGTAATCCAATGGAAAACTGATCAATTACTGTTTACAGATCTGTCTCCCTCAATAGCTGAAGTCAGTGTCTTGAAGAATCCATCTTCTTCTCCATTGCTTCTCCCATTTTCTGGCTACACGTGAAGAGACTCCAATTCATGAATCATACAAAGTAGCTTGTTCATTGCTGGTTTGGTTTGCTCTGTGATTCTGTCGTATTGAGATTTGGAATTAATGATTTTGGATGATTTTTTGATTGCTCAAACTTTGTGTGCATTGCAATTTGGACAAAATCAAACATGCAATCCTAGTAACTAACAGATTTTTTTTTCACAGACAGGACCTTGGATATATAATCTCTGTAATAGGCAGACAACAGCTGAAGCCATAGGTATAACTGTGAACTCCAAGGCGGCCAATATAAACATTCCTCCAATCACTGTAAATGCCCACATGGATAAGGACACAAACAACCCCCCTAATCCAATGATTATCTATGCATCAGTAAGTCAGGGATTAATGCCTGTGAAAGGAGCAAAGGTCACAGCAATTATTGAATCAGCAACTGGAAGAGTTTCAACTGTAGAACTTCTTGACAATGGAGCAGGTACAATTTTTAACAATATTAATACCAGTCCTGTCTGTGATAATGTCTATATAAACACAATAATGCACCAAAATAATAGAAATAAGCATGTTATCCTTTGAGTCTGTGTGTGTTTGTATATATACACTGTGTCATGTGGTATCTCACACTAAAACATTAGCAGCAGATTCTTACAATTTGTAAGGTGGATTTGTTGTTCCAGCACATCCCACTCATGGTCTCTTGCATTAAGATCCGGGGAATTTGGAGGCCGATGCCTCCACCTTGAACTCATGTTCCTCAAACCATTCCTGAATAATTTTTGCAGTGACATGGTTATCCTACTGAAAGAGTCAACTGCCATCAAGTAACACCATATCCATGAAGGTGTAACTATCTTGGTAGGTAGTACATGTCAAGGTAACATCCACATGAATGCCAGGAACCAAGGTTTCCCAACACACCATTTCCCAGGGTATAACATTGCCTCCACCGGCCTACCTTCTTCCCTTAGTACATCCTGCTGCCATCACTCATCATTCAAGATAAACAATGCACATGCACCCAGGAATCCATCTGATCTAATTGAAAACGTGACTCAATCACTTAATGATTCTGGCACTCTCCTCCCCATTGAAGGTACTTTTGGTGGTGGATAGGGGTCATCATGGGCACTCTGACTTCACCTCTCACCGGTTTTAATGTTGTGGCTGATCAGTGAATATATAATTTTGTACACGCGAAAAGTCTTCCTACTGGTATGTTGATACAATATATCTGATGCCTAGGACCTCAGCTTTTGTTCATGAGTACTATTTTCTATATGTATAGTACAAAGGCTGATGCCCAAAACTTGCTACTATCTTTATACTGAAATGTTTTAGGCAGGTGTGACGAAATGCCTTTTGTCACTGGATTTTTAGGTGACAAGCTGCCCTTTGCCCCTGGCTGTTGGAGGAGCCTGAGTGCCAGCCTCCTGCCTCATGACTATGGCCCCATGTTGAAACGCTTAATTTTCCCCTGCAAATACACGAAAGCCGGGTCATTCGGTGCTGACCCTGTTTGAGCAGTGATACCCCAGATAGCTATGCCATGGAGCCCATTCATATAATGAAAGACTATGGGAAAGACTTTGGCTCCATGGCAATTGAACTGTATGTGTGTGATCTGAACGCCATTCAGTAATAATGTGCACTCAGATCTGAGCTATCTCGGGATATGTTGAATGTACCTTTTTTATGCAATGGATGCACAGTTATATATTTTTATGTATTTTATTGTCTTTTGCTGCCATGTGTTCAATGGAGTTTTGCCTCTGCCCTTGGAGATAATTGGATTACTTCCCAATTATCTCCAGGATAGAGGACTCTGTGGAACTGGTTTTGCACAGAAAAGCCATGCTTCATTTGGTCACAAAGGACTCCTAACTAACTTTTGAACCAATGGAAGGATTTGCATGATTTTTGGGTATGTTTGTATTTGGGATGTGTTGATTAATAATATGTGACTTTTTAATAATATTGGATGTATGGTTTTAGAGTTATGAAAGTTGGGTAAAAAGTGTGTTTTAAAATGTATGGATAATTGGATTACCTCTCAGGCTAAGGGGAGGAGATGTGTGGGATGTAACCATTGTGCGATTGGTTGTACTGTGTCCCACCCTGTGGGATGTCTCCTTGCATGGGGACTTGCATAAAAGCCAGTATGTGATCATTAAAAGCTGAGATCATCCTGTACCTTCATGAAGTTTTGGCTCATGTTTGGGGGATTGGAGAACTACACTCTGGGGATTGCTATAATCACTATACTCCCCAGGATATGATCACTAAGCTCTGCTAAGAGCTTGGTCCTGTTCCTGCTCTCTGGAATTCAGAGAGGTTGACCTACTGGAAGCTGGACCCTGGTCTTGGGTCCAGAGTGGGTGGAGATGGAGATACCCCAACCAAGCTGCGACGGTTCGTGGGGTCTGCAGTTGTTATGGTGTCGGGCAGAGTGCTTGGAGTCCTCGGATCCGTCGGCGGAAGGTACCAAGTCGGGATGCCAGCGGTTCCGTTACAGCAGGTTTACCCCTACAGGTTTCCTGTGGTTCCCAGAGTTTGTGAGCATACAATCCATGGAAAGGGATGGTTTGTCCTCAATGCAGTCATGTAAAATATATCCTCTATCAGAGTGAAGTCAATGTCAGGAAAGAAAGTGAAGGAGAGGTCAGGTTACAGAGAAAATGAAGAAAAGGTAGACCATATACTTTCTGTATGTCAATTTATCTTGAACACCTATGCCAAATCATATTAAAACCACACAGTGGGCAAGAAAGAGAATGAAGTAGTAGAGATATAGTCTGACATGTTTCATGTGATTAGCACTTGATCAAAGATTCATGGAGTTTCTCCGTTTTTATAATGCATTACAAACAGGGCCACATTTACATGTCAGGAACCTTTAGGCACACAATTCTAAGGCACCTCCTGCTACCCAATCCCAAAATAAGACAGAGAAAGTATAATGAATTTTTAACTGGACATTGCAGGCCTAAGAACATCTAAAAATATATTCACATTGGACAACTGCATATGTATAAATGTATATATGTGCATATTTCTGCTCTGCTTGTAGTGTATTGTTTGATTCTGTGAGTATAGTGAGCATATGCAACTGTGTAAATGCATACAGGGTTAAAGATAATGTTAGAAGAGGATAGGGTAAAGGGGGTTTAAGGTCAGAGAGGGAATAATGTCAGAGTTGGATTACATAAGGTGTTTAGTGCTAAGAAGATTAACAGATGACAAACATTAAGGTAAAGGATTTTATTTTTATGCTTAGATTCTGAGTGCTGGGGTTTGAAGGTTTATTTGTAAAGTATTTGCTCTCCTAAATTTTCTGTAGACCAGTCAGATAGATTAAGTAAAGCTATTGGAGTAGTTATACAGTGTGCATCCCCTGCTCATCCTGCACAGCATTGCCTAGGTGAGAGGCTGTTAGGGGCAGATGGACAGCACTAAGATTTACACCCTCTAAAACTGTTCCTGCAGCACTGCTCTTGAGGATACAGAGGACACTGTCCAAGGTTTGAGTTGGTGCCAGATGGTATCTTTTTTATTATCTACATTCTACAAAATACCACCTTTGCATTTTTATGAACTACAAATTGGAAGAAAAAAAAAGATGTCTTTCGGCAGCAATAGCTCAAAATAAATGATTGTGGATTTATAAACTGGTGAAATGCTGAATAGTAAGCGATACTATGTTTATACCATGGTATGAGATTTTTCTGGTCCACTTCTCAGTTTCTCATATATGTGCCTTTTACTGAGAAATTATTGAATCTTTTCATTCTTTCAATCTAACTTCAAACTGACTGATCCAATTGTAGGTGCTGACATTGTGAAAAACGATGGTGTCTACTCAAGGTATTTTACAGATTTCACAGATAAAGGCAGATACAGCTTAAAAGTGCGCGTTGAAAGTGATGACAATAAAAGTCAGTTGGTTGTGCCAAAGAATCGTGCTCTTTATGTTCCAGGTTATATAGAAAATGGTAAGACATTGTTTCCATTTCTTGATTCATGTGTTGACTAATGTACAGTATATACCTGCATTTGATTTAAGATTTTGGTATATTTTCTAGACTAGAAGTATTACAAATCTGAGACTTTAACCCAGTGCAAGATTCAACAGAACTTCAATTAGTCTTTCCACACTCTACCTTAATACAATAACCCCACCTAGACACCCAATGCTTTCATGATCCCAGTGCAATAAAACTCAAATTGTAAGATTGTGCATTATAAAGTTCCACATACATATGATGTGCATGCTGACTCTGGGTTTTCATTATATTAATTCTAGGCTTCAGTCTCATTAGAGCATCATTTTAATGTTTCTTATACTCAGGGCCGTCTTTAACGCGGGGCAAACGGGGCAGCTGCCCCGGGCCCAGTTACTCTTGGGGGGCCCAAGGCAGCTTTCCCGTGGGCCCCGCTGCCCTCAACAATTGTTTCTCCCATGGGGCTGCCGGCCCCCACATTAAGGAGGCCACCGGGTGGGTATTGTAAGCAGGGGCCCGGTCACACGCTGTAGTACTTTAACAGCGCGACCGGGCCCTTTGCTTTTCGGCAGCACTGGGAGGAAGTGACGGCTGCGAGTCACTTCCTCCCACTAAGGAGAGGAGACGCGTGGGAGACGAAGGAGGGAGCCTTTGCCAGGAGAGGCAGATCCCAACAACCTTCAGTCTGGACACCTGGGGAACCACCTTCCAAGGTAGGAAACTTGTGGGTGGGTTTAAAAGTGTAAATTTATGTCAGTATGTCTGTCTGTGTCTGTGTTTGTGTCAGTATGTCTGTCAGTGTATGTTTATGTCAGTATGTCTGTCAGTGTCTGTGTCAGTATGTCTGTCAGTGTATGTTTGTCAGTATGTCTGTCAGTGTATGTTTATGTCAGTATGTCTGTCAGTGTATGTGTTTGTGTCAGTATGTATGTCAGTGTATGTTTATGTCAGTATGTCTGTCTGTGTTTGTGTCAGTATGTCTTTTAGTGTATGTTTGTCAGTATGTCTGTCAGTGTATGTTTATGTCAGTATGTCTGTCAGTGTATGTGTTTGTGTCAGTATGTATGTCAGTGTATGTTTATGTC
Organism: Pelobates cultripes; assembly: GCA_933207985.1. Lineage (NCBI taxonomy): Eukaryota > Metazoa > Chordata > Amphibia > Anura > Pelobatidae > Pelobates > Pelobates cultripes. The sequence continues at coordinate 31,658,369 of OW240919.1, read as the reverse complement.
AGTATGTCTGTCTGTGTTTGTGTCAGTATGTCTGTCAGTCAGTATGTTTGTCAGTATGTCTGTCAGTGTATGTTTATGTCAGTATGTCTGTCAGTGTATGTGTTTGTGTCAGTATGTATGTCAGTGTATGTTTATGTCAGTATGTCTGTCTGTGTTTGTGTCAGTATGTCTTTCAGTGTATGTTTGTCAGTATGTCTGTCAGTGTATGTTTATGTCAGTATGTCTGTCAGTGTATGTGTTTGTGTCAGTATGTATGTCAGTGTATGTTTATGTCAGTATGTCTGTCTGTGTTTGTGTCAGTATGTCTTTCAGTGTATGTTTGTCAGTATGTCTGTCAGTGTATGTTTATGTCAGTATGTCTGTTAGTGTATGTGTCTGTGCTTGTGTCAGTATGTCTGTCTGTGTATGTCAGTATGTCTGTTATTGTATGTGTCTGTGTATGTCAGTATGTCTGTTATTGTATGTGTCTGTATGTGTGTCAGTATGTCTGTCAATATGTGTCTGTCAGTGTGTGTGTCAGCGTGTGTGTCAGTATGTCTGTCAGTGTATGTCTCTGTGTATGTGTGTTAGTATGTCTGGCAGGGGGCAGAGTCCAGGGGCCCCAAGCAAATGGTTTCCCAGTGTCCGGTCAATATTAAAGACGGCCCTGCTTATACTAGAATAAATCAATGTGGAAGTTGTTTAAGCTTGAGAATAATAAACTGTTTCCTCTGAGTAAAATATTGAGTAAATTAAACTTAAAAGGCTGCTATAAGGTCACATGTAACTAATCCCTCCCCTTTTTAATTTATTATACAGATAACACATTAAAAAAAAAACATTCACTAATAAAGTTCCTAAAATTCCTGGACAAGTTTCTGCTGCAAAGAGAGAGAGAGAGACCTCGTTCTATACCAGGAAGTGGTTTCACCAATCACTCTGATCTATGTACATTGTTCTTAAGGATGCTCAATAAGATGACGGTGGTCATACTGTAGTTGCTGAAGCCTATTCACAGTCACTTTTACATTGTCCTGGGACATGTGCACATGCTTTCTCAGGAACACTCCAGAGGAAGGGGGGTTGGTGAACTGTGCATGTATGTTGCATGAACAGTTTGAATAGAAGTTGGACAAACTAAATTTCCTCTTTTTCATCTTTGGGGAGAAACAATTTTATAGCTGCAATGATTTTGCAAATCATTGCAATAATAAGCCACTGTGTACAGTGAATCGATGAGGAATCTATTCACCATAGCTTTTGCACTTAGCATAATTGCACATAGTTACCATTTTACCAATCCCAAATAAAATTAAAACTAAAGATAAAATATTATATACAACAAAACAGGGCCACTGTTTATTAATTTTCTTATTTATTGTCAGAATTGTTGGTTTGATGAATTGTTCTAACACATTCCTAAATAGTAATTACACGTGCACCCGTCTCTAGATTTTTTGAAAGAAATTGCAACCAGTGAAATCCACTAGAGGTCTCCTTTTGCTTTGTCACCATTTGAGTTACATCATTAATGGAACACTGTTTGAATGTTCTATATTTCGAATGAATTTATAGGTCTGGCAGTCATTATCACCCAATTATAAACTAGCTTGTCGGTGCTAATATATTATGATTTAATAACAACACGTAATAAATATTGTAGAACTATACAAGTCTATGGTATACTATGTAGTGTGATGTTGGAAGGAGGAGATTATTAGAAAAAAATGAAAAAAATAGTTCTGTTGTTGTGCTGCATCATGATTAGTCAAATTTCAAGACCACTGCTGCAAACATTTTTTTTACATTTTTTTGTAACTATATTATTATTTAGGATATCCATAAGGTAAGCCTAAGGTAACTAATACATTAATTATGTATGCTTTATGCAGTAATAATACTGGATTAGTTTGAGTCTGCTATCGTAACCTAATGATCTCAGTCTAGGAGTTGTATTCACTGTAGGTGAAATACAGTAGATAGACTTTGATTACTTGTAAGAAACTTATGCAGTATTCACTACTTGAATATCAGTGTATATTTTATTACTGGTGTCTTCAGTAGCTGTATCTATAAGATAATATTGTATGTTATCTGTCCATTGTGATAAGGAGTATATCACAGAGTGATAATATAATGCATGAATATTAAATGCATAGTGTAGCTAAATCACACTATGTTGCAGTAGAAAACAATATATTTTATAGAACTGCAAATATAGATAGTCATTGTTTTATAGCCACACAAGATATAATATCTCAGACCAGTTAAAAGATAGGGCACAAATGAGAAAATATCTATTAGGTTCTAATTTAAACTGATTATCTGAAGTGAAGTCTACTTATCTGGATGCTCCTATTGAATTTGAAGAAATTATGAATGCAATTAGAGTACAAAAGCCTAACAAGGCATCCGGACCTGATGGATTCCCAGCAGAATTTTATAAAAAAATGATGGACACTCTAGGTCCATATTTCACTGGGAAATTTAATGAGGTTAGAGAAGCTAGTTCTCTTCCACCTGATATGCTTCAGGCATTTATTCTTCCTATTTTAAAGAGGCGGTAAAATTATCAAATTACAGACCTATTTCCCTGATTAATACAGATACAAAGATATACTCTGCTATGCTTGCTGTACATTTAAAAAATGTATGTCCAACTCTTATACAAAAGATCAGGTTGGATTTGTTAAAGATCAACAATCTAATGATAATACAAGGAAAATAATAAATTTATTGGATTATGTTAGTTCTAACAAAATACCATCTCGATTTATATCACGTGACGCAGAGAAGGCTTTTGGCAGAGTCATTTGGACCTTTCTGGAGGAAGTTCTTCAAAGCTTTGGATTTGGTGAGGTCTTTATTGGCTCTGTCATGGCCTTATACACTAATCCAAGTGCCAGAGTGGATCAGAATGGTTCAAAATAGGGAATGTCACATGACAAGGCTGCCCGCTAGCACCAATGTTATATATTTTAACACTTGAACCTTTTGCACCAAGAATTAGGAATAATGTCGGTATTAAGGGCATCAAAATAGGAGATCTGGAAAATAAACTTAGTATGTATGCTGACGACATTCTTCCTTCTTTACATGACCCTGAGAACTCTCTAGCCTCGTTAATGCTCGAAATTGAAGAATATGCTTATGTAACAAATTATAAAATAAATTCAAACAAATCACAGGTTATGGATATAGCAATATCAGTCATGGAAAGATCTAGCTTAAGTAAAAAGTTTAAATTCTGTTGGGGAATCAACAAAATTAATTATCTGGGAGTTAAAATCCCCAAAAACATAGGAACTATTATTGAAATTAACTATTCTATACTTTTGGAAGAAACAATTAGACAACAAGAATGGAAAAGTCTTTTTATATCATAGCTGGGAAGGATAAATGTAATTAGAGCGTATGTTATTCCGAAATGGATTTATTTACTGAGAATGATACCCTTAAAATTACCTTTAAGTTGGATTAGAGCATTTCAATTAAATGTAAATAAATTTGTCTGGGCTGGTAAAAAACCAAGACTAAATAATACAATTATTTCTTCTAATTGTACGAAAAGTGGGCTAAATATGCCCAGCCTGGAATGATGCAGAAGCTAGTATGATGTGCCACTTGTCTAAAATTCAAATGATGAAAGTTAGTGTTATATAGAACAAGAACTAGCAGGCATGCGTAATTTAGAGAGACAATTTCAAGAAAAACTCTAAATAGATTTCCATGCATATTATAGCAGAACTAATAAAGAGAGAGCTCTGTTGTGGGAAGTTTTTTGTGTCACCCACCCCCAAAGCATGGGTGACCATAAGGTAGATCCACACAAAGTTATATACACTGAAATACACCCATACAAAGATACATACATACACACACACACACAAATATACATACAAAAAACATGACAGTACATTTTAAACACCCTTCTGCTTCTATAAATTGTGGGGCTTCCCTGGGTTCCAGTGAGGTATGGTTGGGGTTGCAAAGAGATCGCTGTGGGATGTGGAGCTGAGTGGGGTAATAGGAGCTAGCTAGAGCTATCTCCTCTGTCTACCTCTTTTCTTTGCATTGAGCTCCGTTTGCTGGGAGGAAATAAAGCATGATCACGTCCTCCCAGCTCAGCACAGCCCTGAAGGAAACAGTCAAATTGTCCAGAACTTTGGTGTGCTGGCAAAGCGTAGAGGCATCTGACTGTGTACCTCATCAGAGATAGAAACATAGAATGTGACGGCAGATAAGAACCATTCGGCCCATCTAGTCTGCCCAATTTTCTAAATACTTTCATTAGTCCCTAGATCTCTATTAAATGGCCCAGTGATCGTGTGGGTCACCCAATGCGCCTCTCAAGTTTTTACACAAAGTTTACTCAACTTAAGTCACATTGTTCAATCATTTAGGTTTATTCTTAATTTTTAAAAAGTTAGCATTTACAATTTTCCCAAGTTTCTCATAATACCGTGAGACTGACATGTAAGTCACAATTTTCAATAAATGTAATTGAAAGCTGTCTTTTAGGTATGATCCACATGAATCCTACAAGACCAGAAGTTAAAGATGAAGATCTTAGTTTAGGAGCTTTCAGCAGGACATCATCTGGTGGCTCTTTTATTTTAGAAAGTGCACCCTCCAGTAGCCAGCCTGATGTTTATAAACCTGAAAAAATAATGGATTTGGAGGCAAATATAGAAGACCAAATGATTACATTGACCTGGACAGCAACTGGTGATGATCTGGACAAGGGGAATGGTACATTAATACATTACTATGTCCAAAAAATGTTAACATAAGATGTTGGTCAATTTACTAAAGTGCAATTTGGACTGTAAAATGCCGACACTATTCATACTGTTTAACATTGTCTGGATTTTGCAATACTCAGAATTGTGGCTGATTGTCCTGAATGTGTGTACCTACATCATAGTGCACTGGAAATACTTATAAAATAAAAAACGTATATATAAAATTATTGCCAGCTCACAATGAAGTAAACTCACTAAAAATGATCTTAAAGCAGCTCCAGAATCTGTCCTTCTAACATTTCTGTGTTAAAACCTAGAGCCCAGGAGAAAGGGCACTGGTATATGTGAGTGGCATCCAAAAGGAGATTAAGAGGGGTGTTTATAGGTTGAGAATATACTTTCTGCCCTGTTTGTATATTTTTTCTTTGCAGATACATATAAGTGATATATTGATGTGAAATTGGAGTAGATTCTTGCGATAGTTAAGCTATATAGCAGATGCGCAGCACTTACTAGTCAGCCGCTCCAATACATTTAAAAAAAAAAAGTATTTAAAAAAAGATATGGACCACCATATTACTATAAAGGAGTTTAGCATCTTCATTATGCCCCCACTTGCCATGCTATGGGTGGAATATTTTTTACTAAACAGAGATCATCTGGCAGCCATGCTTGGGTGGAATAATATCTACTAAACAAAGAACATATGGCAGCTGTTCACTGTTATAAAAACTAGCGACTGGAAACTATTGCTGTCCAGTTGCTATAAATGCCACCTGTAAATTAATGTGAGGGAACCTGGTACTGGTCCTCCTTCAACCCCCAACCATTGATATTGAGTGGGGCCTAAAACTCAATAATGGGGAGTAGATAGATAGAACAGTGTCAGTAATGGTTACTGCTAGTGTATATGTTAGGGTAGAGTAGGTGTTAAGTGTTATTGTAATAGTATATTAGCATTAGTGAAGTATTGGGTAGGGCTAACAAGTTACTCTATACTGTTAGAACTGCACTGGGATATACATGTCACAGTTCTGCTGTAGATTAGCGGGGGTTATGGATTCGGGTACAGTAATTTAATTTGCTATATTTAATTTTTCCTAATCTTGGGAAGACCAGAATTTGTGCGTGTCCATTTTTGACCAAATGTATGGGCACTGAATTAAACATATCATGAAATAACTGCACTAATGATGTCCCCATATACAATGTAATCAATTTTGTTTATTTTTCAGCTTCACGTTATGACTTAAGAATGAGCACTGATCTTAAAGGCCTAAGAGAAAACTTTATTAATGCTACTCAAGTTAATATCTCCAGTTTGACTCCACAAGAAGCTGGATTCATTGAAACATTCAGCTTTGCACCTGAAAATGTTGTCATAGAGAATGGAACTGTACTCTTTTTTGCAATAGTTGCTATTGATAAGGTTTCCCAAAAATCAGACCCATCAAATATAGCGCAAGCTGCTCTCTTTGTTCCTCCTACACCAGCTCCAACGACCACCACTGCACAAGAAGCTACCACTACAAAACCAATCCTCACCCACCCAAAAACAAATGTTTCTAATTCACTGAACATAACAGACATGACACTTATAGTTTGTTCTGCCGCCGTTATCATTAGTATTATAATAAGCATTACTCTCTGCATTGTCAGCTGTCTGAAAAAAAGAAAAGATCCAGAACTTAGATTGTAAATACAATCTGAAATAATAATTATGGGTTTTTAATTTATGTATTTAAACATATAATACAAGTGCTGCTCTTAAAATAAATAATGTATAAAATTTCCTAAGTTAACTCTCATCGGATAAAACATTATATCCAATATTACAACTTTGGACTTTTGATAGGTTAGTTTGACATTACATAAAGATACCTGGAAACTTTTGGATCAAATTAATCTTTTTATTAATTATCAATATGCAATGTCATTATTGTTTATTTTGTTATGCAATACATTGGCTGTTTAAATCATGTTGTACTTATGCAAAGTGTTAATAAACACATATATGTGACTATACCAAATGTCCATTATGTTTACATGTAGCTGTTTCTCATTTATTTGTAACAAGACAGACTTGTAAAAGAGCTTCACAGGCTGAACTCCATCCTGAGCAGATTGACAGCAGTAACCATCATGATTTTGCTGACAAAACCATCCAACTTCTTTGAGCTCTATTGGAGCCAAATTTTGATTATCAGTACTATACAGAGCAGTGCGGTCACAAGAATGGATTTGTTGCTCTAATATCAAGCATTTTCCGATCTCCTCACCTCTTCATTATTTTTCCCATTTAGCATTTACTCTGCCTTTATTTCAAAACACACTGCTCAATCCATATTTTTACTGTCCATCTACCATGTGTCGTATTGCTTTTTTTGTATGAACTTTTTATTATTTCTTCATTTAATATACCTTTTTCATTTTACTCTTCCTTCCTCTGCTCTTTTATTTTTCCTCCTTTGCAATTTATGCATTTTATGCCCCCCTACCCCCCACTTAATTTTTTCATTAATTTCCTCTATCCTCATTAAATTTGCAATTTTTTTTTGGCATATATCCTTTTTATTATTTCCCATTTATCTCCTTAAAGGGACTCTCCAGTGCCAGGAAAACAAACTGTTTTCCTGGCACTGCAGGTCCCCTCTCCCTCCCACCCCCCATCCCAAGTTGACTTACCTGTATCCAGCGCAATGTCCATCGATGTCCCTTCAGCGCTGATGTCCCTTCAGGGTCCGTCCATGCTCCTCCCCCGCCGGCGTCATCTGGCGGGGGAGAACTATTGTGCATGGGCAGCAATGGCCGCGCACCTGCATTAGACCTCCCCATAGGAAAGCATTGAAAAATGCTTTCCTATGGGGATTTCAGCAACGCTGGAGGTCCTCACACACCGTGTGTGCTATAAACCCGGAAGTGCCCTCTAGTGGCTGTCTAGTAGACTGCCAATAGAGGAGGAGTTAAAGGTAGTGGGAGTTGGCACCCAGACCACTCCAGTGGGCAGAAGTGATCTGGGAGCCTGGATTGTCCCTTTAAGCAGTAACCCTTATTATTCTTCAGCAACCCTTATTATTCTCCCATCTCCACTTTTTATTCTTCTTTTCTAGAATCAATTTATCAATTTTGATTATCCCTTCTCAATCCATCTCCCCTTTATATTTTGCTCCCTACCTTCCACTTTCTCTTTTAATTCTCCCCTCTTTACTACATCTCCACTTCTTTTAATTCTACCCTCCCCAATCATCTACCATTGTTGTTATCCTCTCTTTGAGTAATCTCCCTTCTTTTCACCTTCCCTGTTCATTCTCACTCCTCACTACATCATGCTTTCATATTCCCACTTCCAACACTTCTTATTTTAATTGAAACAGTGACAGGTCAGCATATCTGATACCTGTCTGTCAGGAGCCCCATGATACTAACCAATGACTGCTGTTTCTATACTGCTCATTCATTTGCTTCTCCCTTTTAAGCTATATCTCAGTGACAGCAAACAACCATGACACATTTGTCAGAATACTACATGTGCACAAGGGTTATTTGAATGTATCTTAATGATGACCTTGCAACAGCTAAATTTTATATTAGAAAAGCCTGACTGACCCTATATGCATTGCCCTGCTATGGCTTATGACACAGAAGCACATTTATATTTTTGAGTCTTACTTTGAGATGGTTTTGCCTAGCCTGACTTGCTGTTTATCCTGTCATGGTCCCTTGATCTGGCTTTGCCTCTCACTAATTTTGTATTTTGTTATTCATATTTCAGCTTGTCTTATCATTCTATGTACTACTGGTTTCACCGACTTTCAATATTCCCAACTATTCTTATGCTTTGCAGACCTGTCACTGCTTCTGCATGTAAACCACCAGTGGGTGGTTCTTCCACCTGCACCAGTAGATGTATTTTGGCCAGGGCCTATACACAAAATATATTTATTTGAAAGTATTAGGCAATTAAACAGTGTGTCTGTGATTTTACACATATGTTTGGTTCAACAATTTACAGTTACCCTTTTGCCTAGTGATGTCCATGTTTTATCAAATGTTTGATAAAACACTTTGAAAAAGCCGTCCATTCAGCAAAATTTCTTTCCTGTATACAGAGTGGTTGGGGTCTTTGTATTGCTACTGCCGTATGGTAATCATATATGCTTTGTGTGACAAGGGTGCCTTTGAGTAAAAATAACATTTATAACAAATGTATTTAAAGTTAACATTAATGCTTGAATCTCTGTCATTTTCTATAACTCTTTCTCATATAGTTATTCAAACAAAATTGGATTGGAAATCGCTTAAAACCAGGCGTTTTGCACCATCATCTTAAATAACAGCAATAGTAGAAATATGTGAAAGGCTAAATTTGATGGACAAGAGTCCTTTATTACTTACATTACTATGCAGCAATGTAGCTAACTACCTGTACATCACCATACAAACAGAAAAGTATGCCATAAACAACTGTAACTGCAAGCAATAAAGTCTCTTCGATCATCTCTGCTATTGTAGTGATCAATAGAAGAAGAAATCTAAAGATTAAGTTTCCAGTTTTATTAGAATTATATCAATGACCATTAGTAAAACATTTGCATATTTCTCAAAGTTCAAGTGTTATCTATTAACTGTAAGGTAATAACGATTGATTAATGACCTATTTGAACATTAGGGATAAAAACCCCTTAAAGGGTCAAATAGTCATTTGGTTTAAGCATGGTATTGGGATATGCTGAACCTCCCTCCCCCCTCCCACCTGCAGAAAAGGAGAGATTTTAGACTAAACCATATTATATTAGAAGACATTCTAATTTTCCTGAAGTGGGAGGAGGCACATAGAAAAAGTAATGTGGGGGTCTCATATATAACAATATAATCTAACATAATCTACAGTGGTCAGCCATAACTCTTAACTATTGACAGGTGAAATTAATAACATTGATAGTATCATTACCATGGCAACTGTCAAGGGGTAGGATACATTAGGGAACAAGTGACTTGTCAGTTCTTTCATGTGTTGGAAGATGGGCAAGAGAAAAGATCAGAGTGACTTTGACAAGGGCCAAATAGTGATGGCTAGACTACTGGGTCAAATCTTGAGGGGTTTTCGTGGCATGCTCCTTGTCATCTTCCTTAAACCATTCCTGAAGAATTTTTGCAGTGTGACAGGGTGCATTATCCTGCTGAAAGAGGCCCCTGTCATCAGGGAACACCATTGCCAAGAAGGGGTGTACATGGTCTGCAATTATCTCTAGTTAGGTGGTATGTGTAAAAGTAGCAACCATATGAATGCATGGTTTCCAGTCAGAAGATTGCTCAGAGCATAACACTGTCTCTGATAGCCTCCCTCCTTCCCATTGTGCATCCGACACTCACGAGGCCATCCACCTGATCTAAAAGAAAACATGAATTATCAGACCAGGAAACTTTCTTCCATTGCTCCATGGTTTAGCTCTAATGCTCAAGTCCGCATTGAAAGTGGTTTTGGTTCTAGACAGGGGTCATCATAAGCACTATGACTGGTCTGCTGCTATGCAGCCCCGTTTGCAGTAAACTGCGATGCTGGAGAAAATAAGATGATAGCGCAACAGGTATTCAAGGTAAATCACAATAGTAGCAGTAAATGAGTTAGAACCTGTTAATAAAAACATAAAAGCGACATAGCGCAGACTGTATATAAAGTGGTAAAAATAAACCCACAGGGAATTAACTCTCTTGGGTATAGTTAGGAAGAAAGAATTTTTAATAGTTAGTTATCTACTAAACAATTGCGATAAACAGCCCACACCCTAGGCTGTATGGATATACAATGAAAAAAAAAAAGAAGCAAATTAATCAAGTCCAATGCCTAAATCAGGAGTACATTTTGACACTCACACATACATAGAAGAGAAATATTTATCAACATAAAAATGGATACATAAAATGCAAGAGACAAGGTTGGCTCTACTGAGCAGGGAATTTTGGAGGATTGGCTATACAGGAGATATAATGTCTTGTATAATCAAATACCAGCCTCAATTGATACAGTGGAAAAGTGATAAATAACTTAGTCCAAAGAGTATACAATGTATCAGTTCAAGTCCACGCTATGCAGGAAACCCCCTATATGCACAAAGCCAGGGATCTTATCTGCTTATTTGTAAACACCAATAATGCACTGGGATAGTCCAACAGTCCAGAAGTTATTAGCTCTTAAAAAGGCTAAGTTTAAAAGTCCTTGCTATTAAACAGCCAAGGAACTTGCCTCATGAGCTACATACTCTAGTAACAAACTATAATACATGTAGATAATAGTGTGATACACAAAAAATAATAACCAGGTATGAGGTATGGAATGATCAGTAGGACCACAATGGTATCTTCATAAAAATCACTGTATTCCAACAGAAAAGCAAAGATAAAATATACAGGGTACAGAGATACAAGTATTCTATGAGTGTAAATATCATTAAAAATATAGAATAAAAAATCAAATCAAAGTGCCTCACAAAGGGATCTGGAATTTAAACGTCTCTCTCCCAGCAGTCTATATGCTCATCTGAGGCTGTTTGTGCTGTCCCGGCTGCACAGACAGCTAGAGAGTCTGTGATGCTGTTTTCTGCTGTGTGGGAGATCGTCAGCGTGTATTCCACTGCGGCTCGTTCTGCGTTTCCCTCCTCTGGATTCCTTCCCTAATAGTGAGTTGCTACAGCAACCTAACGCATTTCATGACTTGAGCGGTCACTTCATCAGAGGATACCTGATGGGAGATCGCCAGCGTACGTTCCACTGCAGCTCGTTCTGCGTTCCACTCCGCTTGATTCCTGTCCCAATACGCTATGGTTAATAAAACTCTTCCTAATATTCCTGATATGTTCATTTATACTCACTTTTAACAGTCTACATTTCCTGCCATTATATTGTTGGCCACCTGGGCATTTCAATAAATATATGACATTTTTCAATTCACATGTGATCAGGGTTTTAATTTAAAAAATAATTTTAGTAACCATAGCGGAAAATCTTAATTTTTCTTGCTTATAATCTTAGGGTTCTTACATGCACTACAGCTCCCATAATGATAAAATCCTGTTTGAGTTTTGGACCATTTATTAAAAAAATTATCATCTTTGTTCTTATCCACATAACTTGAGGTTAAAACGCGTTTAAGATTTTTTGCTCCTCTAAAAACAAATTTTGGTTTTGATCCTATGAATTTGTTAAGCTCATGGTCTTGTTTTAAAAAGTGCCAATTACGGTTAATAATCTTTTTTTAAATTTCAACATTTGTACTATAGTTAAAAATAAAAGGGATCTGTTTGATTTGGTTGCTTTCTTTTTCTTTCTTTTTATACTTAAGAAGTTGTGATCGATGTAATTTGTTGATTTCTAAAATCTCATTTTGAAGTTTATCCTCTTTAAAATCTTTTTGTTCAATTTTTTTAAAACATCTGCTTGATCAAAAAAATATTTAGTAGTATAACAGTTACGTCTTAGCCTCAAGAATTGGCCTTATGGCACATTTTCTAACCACGGTCGGTGGTGACAGCTCTCCTTTTCAATAAAACTGTTGATGTCTAAAAAAAATCTATACTATTGGAGGTAATGCATTTGGTAAGTCTTATGCCACAGTTATTATCATTTAAGAAATTTTAAAAATATTAAAATCTTCTTCCGATCCTTTTCAGACCATAAAAATTGCATCAATGTACCATGTACAAAGGACCGAATTTTCTCCCAGTCTGCAGTCCTGATAAATAAAAGATTTTTTCCCTATAGAACATAAATAAATTGGCATATCTGGTAGCAAACTTGGTCCCCATAGCTATACCTATGGGTCTGTAAATAAATATCTCCCAAGAACCAAAAATTATTGTTAGTAAGGATCATCTCAATGCCTTTAATAATAAAATTTATTTGATCATCTAAAAGATTCTGAGACTTCCTGAGATAAAAATCTACAGCTTCACAACTCCTAGCATGTTCTATATTTGTGTACAGACTAGTAACATTGCAAGTTACCAGAAAAAAATGTTCCTCCAACTTAAAACCATTCAATAAGTTTAGAAAACTCATAGGATCACAGAGGTGTGATGGACAAGTTCTAACCAATCGCTGTAAGAATGAATCAATATATTGTGAAAAGGGGGAAAGAATATAACCAATACCAAAAACAAAAGGGCTCTGGAGCATGTGAGTGTCCTTTGTATTTTCTGCACGAATACCACTTTGTATACAGTCTGCACTATGTTGCTTTATGTTTTAATTAACAGGTTCTACCTTATTTACTGCTACTATTGTGATTTACCTTCAATACCTGTTGCACTATCACCTTATTTTCTCCAAGATTTTATGTATGTATAAGTGTTTTTTTGGCATAAACACTTGGGTGAACTTGTGCTGCACTGGGTTTTTTGGTATTATTGTGGCGCCATTTAGCTTTAAACTATTCTCCATATTATTAAACTGTGATGCACTGTGTGTTCTGACACCTTGCTGTGTGACCGGACCTGACAGGCTAGCCATCAATGAGACTTGGACACCAATGACCATCATGCTGGTTTACCTGTTGTCCTTCCTTGCACCGCTTTTGGTAGGTACTAATCAGTGTATACTGGGAGCACCATAGAAGACGTGCCATTTTGGAGATGTTCTCACCCAGTCATCTAGCCATTACCGTTTGGCCCTTGTCAAAGTCTCTCCAAGGTTTTTTCTTGCCCATTTCCCCTGCTTCTAATTAATTCAAGAAGTGAATGTTCACTTGCTGCCTAATACACTGAACAAAATTATAAACTCAACACTTTTGTATTTTTTCATGAGCTGAACTCAAAGATCTAAGACTTTTTCTATGTACACAAAAAGCCTATTTCTCTCAAATATTGTTCACAAATCTGTCTAAATCTGTGTTAGTGAGCACTTCTCCTTTGCTGAGATAATCCATCCACTTTACAGGTGTGGCATATCAAGATGCTGATTAGACTGCATGATTATTGCACAAGTGTGATTTAGGCTGGCTACAATAAAAGGACACTGCAAAATGTGCGGTTTTACTGTATTGGATGGGTCCTAAATAATCCTAAAATCCTAGATTCATAATCCTAAATCTAATACTAATCCTAAACCCAAACTTAACCCCTTCACTAGCAAAATGATTTGCAAAAAAAAGCAACTGAGCATTTTTGGTGTCCAGGGAAGTAACTTTTAAATGTATTTCTTAGTTTTAATATGCACAATAGCACATAATTTAATAGAAAAAATAGTTTTATAATTTAATAGAAAAAATAGTTTTACAGAAAAATGTAAAACAAATAATTTACTAGATAATGAAGTTACATAAAAGGAAAAAAAGATTGTAGATAAATATATACGTATGGTAAAATTATATCTTGTCACATTGCTATGATGTTACCTATACCATATCACCCTCACTGCAGCCAGGTTGCTTCTCTGGACACTCATACACACTAATACATTCCCACAATATATACACTAAAACATGCACACATCTATATACAGAGATACACTAACTGATATAACTGACAGTAAGAAAAACATACACAGATATTCACTGCCACAAAAAGGACCACAATCTCAGGCTGACACAGATACACAATGTCAGAGACATGTACACACACACTCATACAAACAGCAAAATACACTGTAAGGCACATGCACATATGTATGTTGAAAGATATGCATACTGCCACAGGCACTGGTGGATACACATACATTTACCCTGGTGGTGTAGTGGTGATTATGTCTTGTAACTCCTGACAGCAGCATCAGACATGCTCTCAAGCACAAGCTGCCTCCCTGTTCCATTATGATGTAAAGTATAGATTCACATAGTAATGGAGAATGGAAATCAGAGTGTGCTGTCTGTATGCTGGTTGTTGTCAGGAGTTACAGCACACTTACACACCCATACAGCTCCCTATCAGCCACCCTTCGATTACCTTCTTTTCTAGCAGAGAGTTACTGGACTTTATTAAAAGCATCCATCATTTGAAAATGGTATTCATTTGCAATAAGCTAATTTCATTTGCAATTATGGAAATTGTTTATACATGAATGTGGGGTGTGAATGCTTACCTTGGCAATTGTGTATACATGAGTGCCAATGTAAAGTGGTTAATCTAATCCTAATCATATCCCTAAGGGTTTCCCTCTGCTGCTTTCAGAAATGATATTAGCAAAGGGAATTCTAAGCTAAAACAATAGAGGATGGACCGTGACTGCAATCTTCTGGCTGTTTCCAAGATGACAGGGGGATCTCTGTCATGCTGAAAAACATGCAATGCCATTACTGGCAATACAACTGGCAAAGCTCAACACTGATAAATATGGCATGGGAGCATTCAAGGGGTCTCCTACAGAGAAGTTGCACACAGAGAATCACTGTGGCTGAGCCTGATTGGTGTTCTCAATTGATTGATTCCTTTCCTTTGGAACAGCCTGCTTACCCCTGTCAGACTCTCCCCTAGTCTTTAATTTTTTAAGAATTCTCTTAAAACCCATCGTTTCAGGAATGCTTATGGCCTCCAAGAGTAACTTCTATCTCTCAAACCTTCCTCTCACTTTCTCCTATAGGGCCGCATTCCACTCTCACTTCATTTCACTTTTGCCACTTTCCCACCATGTCTATTTGCTGTCTCTCTCAATACCCTTCCTATTGTGTTTTTATACCCCACCTCCTCTAGACTATAAGCTCTTTTGAGCAGGGTCCTCAACTACCTATTGTTCCTGTTACATTTTGTTATTGTCTCATTTGGTAAATTCCCCTTTTATTGTAAAGCACTGCGGAATAAGCTGGCACTTTATAATACTACTACTACTAATAATAATAATAATAATTGATGGCTGTATGCACTGCTCACTTTGAGTGTTGCATATAGCAAAATGGCAATTTGGTGATGCTTAATTAATAATGTTTACAAAGTTATATGCTATTTGGGTAATCACTTTAAATTGTACGATTGTCATGCCCAATTGAGCTTTAAATAAAACACCACCGCCTATCCCAATGAAAGTTAACAATTTGTGTCTTTTTACATATAGCAGTTGAAATACTACACATAAAAAAATATAAGTAAAGACATTTTGTATTGGGTATTCTGACTCCTGTAATGGTTCCTTTTTATCACCAATTTCTGCCAAAACATATTCCAGAATTTTTTTTACACATGTATTGCATTCTATCTGTGAGTTTTGTGTACTAGATATATACCAATGAACATATGTATACTTAAAAATGTGTTCAGCTATATCAATGCCTCCATTTATAGCATATACCAATATTTTGTGAAATTGCAGGAAAACGTAAAACACCTTTCAGTTTTAAAACCTATACAGATATAAAACCGTGGTCAGTATATGTGTCATTTTAGGGAATTTAGAAGCTTATAAAGTCAAATTACTGTACTGTATATACAAAAGTAAACATCATGGCTTAATTTAAATGTATCTACATTGTATCATGAGCCATTTTATCATGAGTACCAAGTCATTCTATTAGAATTTTTGTCCTGGTTGAAGACATATAAACAATATAGGCTTTAAACCCCATTTTTCGTATCTAGTCTCTTGGTAATTCCAAAAGCATAATTAATGGGCAGATGGGTGAATGATGCACGCTGGTTCACCACTGCTGCAGTGGCTATGGTAAAGAGGAAGGAAAACATATATATTTTGCAAAAAAAGTTGAAGATCTCATGTCACAGTATTCTTAACTTCCCTACTAGTAAAAAGACAACCCATTATATTCAGTATGCCTCACATCCATGTAGAGCACCAGGGATTTACTTAAAGGACCACTCTAGGCACCCAGACCACTTCAGCTTAATGAAGTGGTCTGGGTGCCAGGTCCTTCTAGGGTTAACCCATTTTTTCATAATTATAGCAGTTTCAGAGAAACTGCTATAATTATGAATGGGCTAAGCCTTCCCCCTAATCCTCTAGTGGCTGTCTCATTGACAGTTACTAGAGGCGCTGCGTGTTTCTCACTGTGATTTTCACAGTGAGAGCACGCCAGCGTCCATGGGGGCATTGTAAATGCTTTCTAAGACCGCTGAACGCGCCGCAGTTTGCCGCGCGTGCGCATTCAGCCGGGGGGCGAACGGAGGCGAGAGGGAGGAGAGCTCTCCGCCCAGCGCTGGAAAAAGGTAAGTTTTAACCCCTTTCCCCTTCCAGAGCCGGGCGGGAGGGGGTCCCTGAGGGTGGGGGCACCCTCAGGGCACTATAGTGCCAGGAAAACGAGTATGTTTTCCTGGCACTATAGTGGTCCTTTAATGGTAAATCTTTACATGTTTCATAAAACCTGACATTATAGATTGCAATTTCAAGTAAATTAATATGCTGCAAGTACCACTTCCGTAAGGACAATGCAGCTGTAGTCACAAAAGAGATTTTTGCAACTTAGAAAAAATCCATAAATAGTTTGTTAGAAGCTTGTGAGTCATTAATACTGTATCTGTGTAAATGAATAAATTTTTATTGATCAACGCAACTAAATGTGTTTTTTTACACATGTACACTGTAATTTATATTCTTGTTAAAGTTCAAAATATATCTAGTAATGTAACATATAACACAACTGCATTGTTTAGGCACACTTCTCAGAATTCTAAGTAATAGGTATAATATTATAATTAATGTATTGATGAAATGATTCAGTCTTTCCACCACCATAATTTTTTTAGTGTATCTACAATCTTATTCTATGCATTTAAAAATATTACAAATCAGATATTTTCGGTACTTTCTATTTTTATTATTTTTTTGGATTTTTAAATATCAGAGTGAACATACAACTTTCTGCAAAAAGTACAGTAACATAGTTACTAGAGGTACATTGAAGTCAGAGAGTAAGGTACTTTGGTATACTCACAGACAGTGCTATAGTCTGCAATAAAGTATGTAATAATTTAGACAGAAAATACTTAAAGGGACACTGTAGGCACTGTATCTGCTTCATTTCATTAAACTGATTATAGTGTCCGGAGTTCCCAAGTTCCATAATTTCATTCAGCATTAAACAGTTTTTCATATTTTTATATTTCAATGCTAAATTAGAGTCCTTAGCAGCCCCTCCCCTCTGTGCTGCCTGGCGAATGAGGAAGTATTAGCCTGAGCAGCAATGGGCAGCTATGATTGGCTGAGAGTGTCAGCTGTCTGTTTTTAGCCTATCAGAGCTCCAACTGACGGCATGAAGGGTATGACTACAAGGAAGTGTGTAATCTCTGCCTTGGCCACACCTGCGGAAGAGGCCAGACTGTAGGTGGCTTGGATCCCTTAGTTAGTGTTAAACTGCTCTAAAATGAATTAACATTGTGTGGAGAGACAGTGCCAGGGGACTCCAGGCATCATAACAAATTCAAAGAGATGAAATTATTATAGTGAGTACAGTGTCCCTTTAAGGTGTTGTGGCTACTATGCCATGAGAGGTGCTTTAGTATATATACTAAATCAATATTATTATTATTTGTATTATAATTATAATCTATATAGTTCCAACATAGTATAGTTCCAACATATTTGACAGTTTTTTACAAGAGTAAGAGGAAGAACAGCATGTCATGAGAGGACAGGAAGTAACGGTGGATTAGATGGCTGTTTCAAAATATTCTAGTAAAAATGGTGTATAGAAGAGAGTGGAGTTAGAGAGAGCTCAGAGGAGCTCAGAGGACTATAGTAGCAAGGAAAGTGAGGAGGGCAGTTGTAAATGAGGTAAGAGAAGGGATGTATTTGTTAAATAAAGAAGAAATGTAATGATGACTGGAATTATTCAGTGGGTTTGTAGGTTATTGTTGTCAAATTGAATTAGATCCTGAAGTATATGTAAAAGGACATTAGCATTGAGAAAGGGCTGCTGCTCGAAACGTTTGCTGCATTAACTTTGTCCTCAAATAAATTGTGGTACCACCTGGGTGTGCACACCAATACTGGATGCCCAGGACTCGTGCTTGTTTTTTGGTTGAGTTTAAAATAATGCTGAGGTTGCAAGTTTGACAGGAGTAATAAGTGTCCCATTGCTGTGCATAAAAATAGATGGAAGTGGGAAAGATGAGGAGTTCCATTTTAGAAAGCTTTGGTTTTAGAAAATGGGAAGAAATCCAGCTAGTGATAGAAGAGAGGCAGCTTGTGATGCATTGTAGGAGGGCAGGCAAGAGGTCAGAGGTAAATCTGAGTATAATCAGGATGTAGATGGTAGTGAAATAAAAAATTGTTTTAACAAGGTTACCGAGAGAAGCAGTATAAATGGAGAGTACAAATTGGCAAAGAACAAAGTCTTTAGGAACACCAACCAAAACAGGCAGTGGGGAGGAGGTAGCACCAGAGAGAGATATACTAAATAAGCATTCAGAAAGAGAAGGATAAGATGGAAACCAAGATAGTAAACTGTTATTGAGGCAAAGGTTGTGAAGGTTTTTTTTTTTAGAATAATAATAGAGAGGCAGTATCAAAAACAGCAGAAAGATTGAGGAGAATTAAGAGAGAGTAATTGTCAGGGGTGGTGGTCCGGTGACCGGGACCCAGTATGCCTGAGCTTGATATTAGGAGTCACTGTGTGGAAATGGATTATCAGGGCCTGGTGCAGGGTAACTACACGCCCCCTGGTGTTGAGCACCAGCGTTTGTGCAGCCACATACCAGGACCCTAATGCAGCTTCTGCGGATCCCAGGTGCCAGATGACAATAAGCAGACCTCCCAGGATCTGAATAGGGAGGCTCTGCAGCAGATATTTATCCAGTACAGAAACAAGGTAAGACTAGAACAGACACGAAACAAGAAAACAAGACAAAACTAGGAGAACCCAGAACCGGAGCAGGACAGAAAGCAGAACCCAGAACATGTACACAAGACATGAGGAATACAAGAACAGGGCAGGAAAGGACTAGGGATACAAGGCAAAACAAGAGGAGACATAACTATGTACTATATATGTAAAACATTGGAGATTTAGACATACATAAATGGCCAAGATGTATGCAGCCCACCACTGCGTCAAAGTCCTCCAATTACGGTGGGTCCTAGACTGCCTAGATATGCATGACTAAATAAACAATCATAAAACACACACAGCACTTACCTGCAAAGAAAAGGCAGAGGACTTGAAACAACTGCCTGCAGGAACCAACTGAAACAAAAAGGATTAATGGGAAATGAACGGGTGTGGCAACAAAAAACAAACATTTAAAGGAATCCAAGAGACTGGGAATTGCAGGAACGGAATACATGAATGAACCCAGAAAACCCAGCATAAAGAAAACCAGACATGGAATAAAGAACCAGAAAAACCAAGAAAAACTAAACAAGAATTGAAAAGAGTACTGGATACCAGAGCCATTGCCAGAAATGATCCGCAGCCAGGAACAGGATGTGACAGTAATGAACCTTGGATATAACAGGGATTAAGTCATTAGTCATTTTGGTAAGGAAAGTTTCAGTAAAATGGAGGGGTGGAAGCCAGGTTGGAGATGGTCAAGGAGAGACTTAGTACTGAAAAAGTGAGTAAGAAGGATAACCATGTGACTCTCAAGAAGCTTAGAAGCAAAGGGAAGTAGTGATATCAGATGGGATTGATGATGACATGTGTGAGGCAAGAACAGAAGATGCCAGAAGAGAGGTTAAAAAAATATGCGTTAGGAATGGGACCAGACAAGATGAAAGAGATTTGGTAATGTAAGAGAGGATGGGGTCAAGAGGATAGGTGGTAGGGCAAGAGTGAAAGAGGAAATAGCATAAAAGCTGGATATTGGAGGGGAGAATGAATGAGGGGAGATTGCTTTACTAATCTGGTTAGTCTTCCATAAAATTACATGAAAAATAAGTAGCTGTGAGATTATTTAATGGAGAGGTTGCAGTGGCAAGGAGAAAAGATATGTAAAATGCATTTGGAATCATGAGAATAGGTGCTGATGAGAATGGTAATATAATCTTGCTTAGCAAAGGAAGAAGGCAGAAATGTATGAACATAGCAAAAATGTGTAATATAATGTAAGATAATTATGTGGCACTGATCAGTGCTTGCAAGAGGAAGGGAGGAAAGAAGGAAGGAAATTATCAGGGTCAATTAGACCTCCACATTACCATAAGGGAGCCTTAAATCCTCTCTATGCCTGCACAGTAAGTAGGGGCATGCCTATTAAGTGTATAAAAGAAGAATCCAGGTAGCCATTTCTGTTAAAGCTAAACATTGAAATTCTCCCATGGCAAATCTCATGAGAAATGAGACTTGTCTGTCAGAGTGAATGATATTGCCTAGCATACAAATAAGATATTGCAGGACACTATATTACTTTGAAACCTTCATTGCATGTGCCGAAGGTGGGGTCCTTGTTCCATAGACCAAAGTATAACTTCAAGTAGAGCGCCTCAGCACACAGCATAGTGATAAAGGGTGTTTTATTCAGCCATCAAACACTGTGTTTTTACACTGTGTGCTTAGGCTCTCTTGATATTGCATTGTATGGGAACATTTCCAGGTTTTTGGGGCTCAGGAATTTTTTTTTTATTTGACCTTTTTGGGGGCTGAAGATAAGATTTACAAGAAGGATGTTTTCAGATGGCAAGTAGTATATTTACTTTTTTTCACAGGGATTAGTTTTAATGAGTACCCTCCTCGCTATTATTAGGGAGAGGGGGTTGGTAAGGTTAATATATTTTAAGAGATTCATTTATTTTAAGATGTGGATGCTAGATTGGATTGCGTACCGTGAGCCTACCAGTGGGTGACAATGGAAATTTTGCAGACAATGTTGACAATTCTATGTGAATTTCCCCAAATCAGGCTGGGGGACACTAGGTCCCTCCTTCTTTTATTATTTAGGGACACCACCCACCACTAATGGGTGGGTAGCTCGATTAGGGGCCACTAGGTTCCACCCACCAGTTATATTATAATAGCCCTTCATACTATGTCCCTTTCGCGTATAAATGTAATAGCCCCACCCACTGAACATAGGTGGAAACACAGGGGGACATTAGGATGTCTATGGGTGGAGTGAAGGGGTGAACAGTGATATGTCCCCCCCTGGATTATTTATTTTAAAACTCTCCACATGATGGCCATGTCCCCAACCCTTTTATTTTACAAGCCCTATCCCATGGCATGGGGAATTTCTAGTGATTGGACAGAAATGCCTGACCATTCACTAGTTTGAAATAGTTAGGATAACTGCCTCCACCGGCCACGTGGCTGGTGGGGGCATAGGGAGGTTTTGAACTTCCCTTATAGTAATGTTGGGGTCTTATGGATCCATGCAGTGTTTTTTTTTTTTTTTACTTGTTCCATGTGGTGGCTGCCTAGACAGCCTTCACATAATTAACCCTTGCACCGCCAAGTGTTATTTAAGTATTTGCCCTCTGGGTGCTAGCACCAGCTGGCAAATAGTTGTTTTTTTTAAAATCCGGTCCTGGATTTGAAGTATTAGGTTCTAGATTTCAGCTATTTAAATTCAGGCCTATTCAGTGACTGTATTACAAAATCCAGATATTGTTAAATAGTGTGAACAATGTCTAGATTTTGCAGTCCACCAGAAAGTCCATTCGGACCTCCACTGCAGTCAGGCAGATATGGATGCTTCAACATTAAAACTTGTTGATTTTGTGCTAGTATGCAAGGAATATTAATTGTATAATCTGTCGATAGAAAGGCCTACATAAATGAATAAAAAACATTTATATATACTTTTTGAGATTGTCACTTGGTGCAATGTGACCAGTTCAGAGATACACAATGTTCAAAGTGTAAACTTAAACTAAAAGCATTTGATAAAAAAATAATAATAGCTTTTACTTTATGGAACAATATAGATGATATATTCTTAATTATTTCCTTGTACTAGCATTCACTTATCTTGTAAATTGCCTATCAAGTTAGATATTCCAAGGTATCCTATTAATGATGTTTCATATCTAACAGAATAACAAAGTCCAGGCAAAACTACTGATAATGGCATTTAAGTAGCAACATATATATGGCAAAAGCAAACTCAGAGCTGTAGAGGGTAGAAAATGGCACTCTGGAATCTTTTTGCTGTGATTCTAGCATTTGAAATTCTAGGACCAGCTAAATGTTCTATGGTTAAACTTAATAATGGGGGATACGAAGATATTGTCATTGCAATTAATCCTGGAGTTCCAGAAGATCCCAAAATTATTGAAAACATTCAGGTAAGGATGAAATTAAATAGAATTATGACACACTGCATTACATAGCCATGCAATTTAGGTAAATTGTTCTTGTTTTACCAAAGCATTAATATAACAGACTAATACTGAAATACTACAATGACCACTGTATAAGGAAAGCAAAAACACTCAATATTAGCATCTTTTGACTAAAAAATAATCTTTTTTTCCTCTTTTTAATCATGGTACAGTGGAATGAGAATACATCCATAAATTTATATCAATGGCAGATCACTTATTAACATAAATGATTTACTAGAAGGTAAAGGTTTAAAAATATATATATATATTTTGCATACAGACTTCACTATTGAGGTATTTTAATGTGTTTTCTATTAAAAGAAAACAGAAAAACAAACGACTTCATGTACTAGAGCTGAGCTAAAATTGAATGCATTGCTAACATGTCAATAAGCACATACATGTGGTGAATTAACAAACATCTATCTAATGATTAGTTATCCCATATTTAATCTCCTAATGATGAGATTCAGGCTAAAATAGTTATGCTATGATTCTTCCTGAGTTAGAGATATATTTTCCATTTGGATATGAATTTGTGGATTGCAAATTCAATAATTTAGTGTATCAATCTGTTTGCAAGTCCAAATAATAAGTAACAAAAACAAGACATGAAGTAATAACTCAATTATTTGAATTTAGTATTAATTTACTTATCATGCAGTGGTTAGTAGAGTTCATAACTTATTTCCATTTACAACTATATTAGCATGTTGGCTGAGCTCACTTTCAAAATACATTGTGATTTATTTAAAGGTAATCCTGTTTCTATTGGGGCTGATGTGTACTATGGTCATTGCTGCCGCCCAGGAGTGATGGGAGTTTGAGCACAGGACTTGTTTTTTTGTATTTGTGATCCTGTCTCTATAGGCTGCCTTCAAGCTATAATCTAACTATTCTTAAACCAGATTTTGCACTTTACTTGCATGATCCTCCCGTACATTCTTTTGTGAATATAATTGCCTCCCACAAATTCCATAACACCCTCCCTCAAATTCCGGTATCTAGTACCTATCACTGCACTTCACAATAAACCAACCCATTATTTTGACAACAAGTCGGTTAGTCCGGCATACAATAATTTTTTAGTTGATTGTGGCAAACAGTACAAGATAAAATCTTAGAATGTTGTCCTTTGCAATATACTGAGTAAAACATTTCATAAAAAATATGCAGATGTTAGTGACATTTATTGAGAATGCATTATTACTGCCAGGGTTATTTACTAATTTGAGAATTGTCAGGAATTAAAACTGAATTCAAAGTGAATTTCTAATTTAATTGAAAGCATTCTCCAAGCCATCGGTGCTTTCAGTTTGGTTATTTAGTCCTAAATTTGAAATTCACTTTGATTTCACTCTGAGGTTTCGACACATGTCACTTTAGTGAATAAGCCTACATGTGTCATCCCAATACTGATATATTGTCTTCCTGTGTTTGTTTTCTGAAATTCAATTACAGAACATGCTGAAGGAAGCTACAACCTACTTATTTCAAGCTACAAAAAAAAGGCTCTTCATACGGAATGTGAAAATTTTAATTCCTTTGACATGGTCTTCCGATCCTAACTACATAAAACCTAAAACAGAGACATACGATAAGGTAGTATTTGCTAGAATATGTATTACTTCAGTAGCATGATGTGAAATAAACTAATGTAGTAAATTAAATATGTATACATGCTATATATGCCTGTCATTTACTTTCATTCTTTCTTTCTTTCTTTCTTCTTTCTTCATAATATACTTCTATTATTGGTTCTCATATGCAGACAAGAGCACAATTATGGAATATATGGGAAGAGGCAAAAACATGGACACCATTAACACTGAAGTAAATCAGCTTCACAAGCAAAATTGTCAATTCCACAAAATCACTGTAACTGTCAAAATGGGGTAATAATAAGCAGAACGAAACCAGAGGTTAAAACGATTAAATCACCCTTCTCTTTTAGAGTGTACAAATTTGCCTTTCATAAATGGAAAGGAGGGACAAGGGAGTTAATCATTTATCATGACTTTTCCCACATTCCAGTGTACTCAGTACTTCTGGACTATTAAAATCATTGACAGTGGCCCTGTCATTTTAAACTTGCAATGTAGAAACTCAGAAATTGAGCTATCCTGGTAAATAACATCAAAGTCAAAAAGAAAATGAGGGGTAGCCACTAAAGTCTACTGTTACATGTTGGTAAAGAAAAAAAATTTAACTTTTATTTAAGATAAAATTAAAAATGCTTAAAACTCATAATACATTGTGGTTAGTCTCATTATCACAAATAATTATTCTATCTTATTATAATAAGTTATCTGCATTTTTTTACTTCATTGAGTAAATGGGCATTTTAAACTAAATTTACAAATAGTCTACAACACAAGATCCAAAGGAAAAAAGTTACGTATATCATAATACATATAGCCTAAAGGTGGCAGTCTGGAGCCACTATTTTCTATTTGTCTGCCAGAAGAAATCTACAAAACAGAGAGTAATCTTTAAATATTCCACAGGGTGGTGCCCAATTCCTTTTATTCCCCAATATCACTCTCGGAGTCTCCCTGACTCACTAGTCTCCTGTACTGACGCAACACTAAATCTAACCGGAAAGCCCTGTGTCTGAAAACACCACCACCATAGTGGCATGTAACCCTGCAATGCAAACATTTAAGTTTTGTAGAAATGATAATGTTTACATTGCTGTTTACACCTATCCCAGACAGCCACCGGAGGCACTTCTGCTGCACTAACTGAGTAAAGCTTGGTCAAGTGAGGCTGCAGCTTGTAGAAAAGCATTGCATTCAATGGTTTCCTATGAGAAGTATTTCGATGAGCTTGTGGCGGAAAATTGGATTGGCCATCAGCTCAAATGCTGGATGACTTTGCGGAAGGCAGAGCAGCTGGCAGCTCCGAGAAAATCTTGGCATTGCAGTAAAGGTAAGTAAAAATTGGAAATGGCGAAGATCAGAAACAAAGATGCAAAAAGGGCACTATAGCGTAATGAATACATGTTCCTTAAATGTGAATATATCAGTGAATTGTATGTCTCCATGAAATTCTCTGATGCAAAAATGTTACAAGAATGTTCTAGAGAGAGCTGTTGCACCTTTTTCATGCAGTATAAGACTGGGCCTTGCACATGCCTTGCCATGCTCAAACCTTTTTTTTTCCATTTGTGAAAATGAGAAGCAATTGGCTGTTCGAATCATAATTTCTCTTCCCTTGTTTTTGGTTTGTTGTTGTTGTTGTTTTCTTTAATCTGTTTTAGTCTATGTTCCTTGACCTGAAAAAAAAAAGTTTTATTAAAGTGACAAACATATTTACATTTATTATACCTTATTATTCTTTTTGCTTTTGATTTCTTTTTACATTTTTTATTATAAAATAATATAAAATTCAAATATTATTTGAAACTGATATACATAAATAAATCTTTAGTTAAAAGAGCTGCTTTGAAGGTGTAGTTCAAAGTGACCATCCAGCATTATTATGTATTTCTTTAATCCTGCTAAATTATTATTATGATATTTATAGAGCGCCGTCAAATTCTGCAGCTCTTTACAATGGGTGGACGAACAGACATGTAGTTGTAACCAGACAAGTTGGACACACAGTAACAGAGGGGTCGAGGGCCCTGCTCAATGAGCTTACATGCTAGAGGGAGTGGGGTAAAATGACACAAAAAGGTAAGGATAGTATTAGACTAGTGACAGTTGCAGAAGAGGAATCAGTCAGGAGCTATTAGCAGTTTAATTGATACGCATTTATGAAGAAGTGGGTTTTTAACGATTTTTTGAAGGAATGGAGGCTGGGTGAGCATCTAACGGAGGAGGGAAGCGAGTTCCACAGGAACGGTGCAGCCCTCGAGAAATCTTGAAGGCGAGCATCAGAGGTGGGAGTACGGACAGAAAATAGACGTAAGTCTTCAGCAGATCGTAAGGGCCTAGACGGGACATACTTGTATATAGGGGAGGATAGATAGGTGGGAGCAACATTATGTAGAGATTTGAAAGCAAGAACCAGAATTTTGAATTGAGCTCTATATTTTATAGGAAGCCAATGTAGGGACTGACAGAAAGGTGAGGCATGGGAGGTACGGGCGGACAGGAAGATGAGCCTCGCCGCCGCATTCAAATGAAGCACCACTAATATATACCTTATCTATAGGTTTATAACACAAATGCTAACAAAGTAATCAGCATTTATGGCCTGTGCCAATAAAGATAAGAAAATTATAATGCAGTAGTAGATATGCTCTGTAGTGGGAAAAAAAAACGAGCAAATTTTAAAATAAAAACTCTTTCCATTGCATACTTGAATAAACGAGGACAATGCTTCTAGAAACTGCACAACTTGTTATTTCTCAAATTTTCTTTTTTTCCAGCCTTTTTCGCTCTCAATATCCTTTCCTCATTTGATGTATTCCTCTGTAGGAATCAATTTAAGTGTACTTTTTTTTACTTTGTATATCAGCAGCCTTAGCAAAAAAAACTAGAGATACCACCCACTTCCTGCACAAATGCTAAAGAGTGAAAGAAAAATTATTATAATAAAATGTTACGGTTTAGTGTACTGGGTTGAAAAGTAGGTAGTTATGCACAAAATAAAGTATTATCTAAAGTTGGCAAATTTTAATAGGTAATACAAACTTAAAAATAGGTTGGGATCATGAAATACTAGACATTTCTATCCCTTTAAAATAGCCCTCTAGTAAATTGCCTAACCTTTATCTTTGAATACATTATACTGCCT
Source organism: Pelobates cultripes (assembly GCA_933207985.1). Lineage (NCBI taxonomy): Eukaryota > Metazoa > Chordata > Amphibia > Anura > Pelobatidae > Pelobates > Pelobates cultripes. Next base: position 31,630,707 of record OW240919.1, on the reverse strand, counting down.
TTCCCCAACCCTACCATTCAGGTAAGTAATAAAAGGATACTATAGTCACCGCACTAACTACAGCTTAATGTACTTTTTCTAATGAGTATGGGCTTTCACTGCAGGCCTTTTAATGAAAACCATGCATTTTCAGAGAAATATGCAATGTTTACATTACAGCCTAGAAACACCTCTAGTTGCCACTCCTCAGACCGCCACTAAATGTGTTTCCTGGGAGAGCATTGATGCATGGACACGCTAAACTTTCCTCATTGAGATGCATTGATTCTATGAGGAGATGCTAATTTGCCAGGACAGTATTTGGTTTCACTCCCACCCCGCCTCCTTGACTGAGATTATCAGAATTGACAATCTCAGACAATTCAATGCTTTCCTAAAGGAAAGCATTGTCATTGGCTGAGATTATCAATTCCCCTTTAATGTTTTGTAATATGTATGTTTCTTTGTTGGTGTTAAGCATGTTTTAGTTAGCATGTCCTTCGTTATTTAAAAACAATATTTCCTAACCTAACAAGTCAGTTCTAAAGTGTGTTATAACACAAAATTAATTTGTATGGTTTAGCATATGCAGACTTTTATTAATATTTCTCAAAAAGATAGACAATTTTGAGATTTACTTTTTAAAGCTAACTTAAGGTTTATCCTTATATCCTTCATTAGGCAGATGTGATCATTACCATACCGCACCTAAAATATGGAGATGATCCATACACCTTGCAATATGGTCGCTGTGGAGAGGCTGGCAAATATATTCATTTTACACCAAACTTTATGGTGGATGACAAGTTATTATCAGCTTATGGCTCCAGAGGTAAATATATTTTATAAACATAGAGAATATAGAGAAAAATAGAGACAATGATGCTGGTTTAGATCGGTGGTTTCCACCAGAGGTTCAAGTTTTTTCTGAATCCTAAACTGTTGGTGCTCTCTGAGGACTGGGTAGGGAATCAATAATCTAGATATCACACAATAGAAAATATATAACTAATTTTGTGGTTGTCTTGGCAGTATAAGAATATATACTGTATTGACTGTTTTTGACTCGCTGTTGTTACAGTATTGATTTACAACACAGTTTCTTCAAAATTTGACAGTTCTTTCTGATTCTGAGAGTGGTCAGTTGATGTTCTCAGCCAATGAATTTTCGACAGACACACTATTTGATGCACCCAGATCTTAGGTCCCATAAATACCTACTGCAGATATGTGTACAGTTTTCACTTTTTGTTAAAAAAAGAGAATGTGAATATGCATGGTCAATTCATAAAACTGCCTCAATTATTGAATAAAGATCAAAAAAAGTTAAAGGTTTATAAAAGGTAAAACAATTATTTGATCTAAACGTTTTTATTTTATTTTTTTATTTTTTGAATAATACATATTTAAAAACACATGTTTAAAGCTGATCTGTCAATTTTGTTTATTTCACCTTGACCCCCTTGCAGCCACTGCCATGTTCATGATACAGGTCCTCTTCTGCTTGACAAGCTTCTTCTTTTGTAAACTTTTGTCAACCTCAGACTTATCCATAAGATAAAGTATTTCCTAGTCTATGGATTCTATTGGAATTTCTAGTGAGCTTTCAACACAGTCCTAATCAGTATTTAATAAAGATTATATCTTAATGAAATAGTAAAAGGTGACAGATCCACTTTAACCACGATAGAACTTCCCATAAAACAGTAGCATAAATGTAACATATGATTACTGTACTCTTGTCTTAATAGGGAGAGTTTTTGTCCATGAATGGGCGCACTTTCGATGGGGAGTTTTTGATGAATACGACCAGGACAATCCATTTTATATAACTGGCACTAATGTAGAAGCAACAAGGTAGTGACTTTTTCTATTTACATTATTTTTAACATACTAGTTATTGTTTTATAAAAAGTACAGTTATAATGAGGAAAAAAAAACTTAACAAATGAATTGAAATTTGTGTTGATTACAAATTGTAGTCATATAGTCTAGTTAGAACTTGAGTTTCATTGGTATACCAGGTTGCAAGTGCATCTCTGTCTTGTAACATAGTAAACTAAATTAAGTACTTGCAAAGTAAGTCAGCTAAAGAATTGTCTTCTTTTAGGAGGTCTATACTTTTGAGTAGCAATGACTGGTATAGATACACAACATGAAAATGATAATAAAGCTGTGTTCAGGTACACCATGGCTGGTGTATGATATTAAGTTATGCAATAAAGTGTAACTAAAGATGCATATATTTTTAAATATTTAAAACCAACCAGATAACCTATGCAAATCTATTTACCAGGTGTTCACTTGATATCACTGGGTCAAACACAAATCAAGACACTGTTCTAAATTGTAACTTTGATGGTACCACAGGACTTTATGAGGAAGGTTGTGTGTTTGTGCCAAATAGAGATCAATTTGCCATGGAATCTATAATGTATATGCAATCACTATCCTCTGTAAGTATTACCACATTTATGTATCTTTTATCTTAATGTACCTTTCTAACAGTTACTGCCCGATTACAGTATCACAGATTAGGGATGTCTTTATAACAGGTAGCTCAGTAAGTTATGGGGCCTCCTATAAATATTTGGAAGTCTTTGGAAGAAATAGTTAATTCAAGGTGTAGTTAATATATATATATATATATACATATATATATATATATATTAGTGTTTCGTGCTATAACTGCTAAACCATTGCATTTATAGGTTTTATCTATCATTGTTATTTATTATTTCTTCATATATTATAGGTAACAGAATTCTGTGATGCAAGTAACCATAATATTGAAGCCCCATCACTTCAGAACAGAATATGTAATTCTCGCAGCACTTGGGATGTCATCAGCAACTCTGCTGACATAAAATCTACTGTTCCAGGGACCATCACCAACATTCCAGAACCTACATTCACTCTTCTGCAATACAAGGAGAGAGTGGTCACCTTAGTCCTTGATGTTTCAGGAAGCATGGCTCAGGTGCAGAAAAAAAGTTTTTTTTTTAAATGCAGACAGCTTTTGTAGACTAGTACATGCACTTTTTACATGTGATTACTTTTTTTACATGCCTTGGATGGAGGTTCTGTTTCTTAAAAATAAAGTAAACAATGATACAAAAAATAATAATATTAGTTTAAAAGATATTGTGATTAAAATGCACGAGTAGCTGCCGTGGCTTCTAGAAAAATAGGTTAGTATCACCAACCTAAATTGGGAATAAGATTGACAAATCCACCACATTTTACAAGATACATGTAACACACTTTTTCATTTCTCGTACAGTTTTGTGAATGGGAAGCTGGTGATAGACTGCAAACTCCAGCTGTTGCTATATAAATTGCAACCTGCTGGTGCCACACAGTCCGAAGCTTCCTCCTTAACGCATTAGACCATTCCTGGAAACCAGGAGGATGAGCATATGGGTGTTGTCTTTTTAACTTTAGGGATTAAACCATTTCTAAGAAGGTTTACCCTTTAAGGTAAGACAGCACCCAGGACCTCCAGGCACCTTAGTTAAAATAAAATCATTATTGAGATAAAGTTGTTATGGTGGTTGGAGTAGAGCAGATTAAGACAAGCAAGACTTTTAATACTGCCAATCATGTGTTTTGTTCACGCAGTTTTTGACAATCAAATTATTTACAAATCTCTTTGAAATGGCATTCATTTTTGATTATTTACATTAAGTGCACACAAAGTACACACAAATATGGAAAGGCTTTCACTGGAATGCAGTCAGTAAAGCCATGTGTGACAGAATCTGTGTTATTCACTAAAGTGAGAACTTAAAGTGAATTCAATGTGAATTTCAAAATTTAGGCCAAAACAACCGATTAGGAAACTTCTCTCTAAATAGTCAATTAGCTAATAAGTTAATAATGTCAGTTTTGTTATATTGGCCATAAATGTGAGATTTAGTTTGAATTCACTTTGAATTCCTGGTAATTCCTACTTTAATGAATAGTCTTGTTTGTGTATTACTTGCTTTTTGATATTCAACTTGTTCCTAGGTTTTTCAATACAAAGTGGATGGTTCCAAAATGTGTTTAATAATATATATTATTTACTAAAGAGTGAACTGTTCACAAAGTGTAGGCTGCAATATTTGAATTGAAAAAAAAAATCTTCAAGTCAGCTCTGTTTTTAGTACTGTTTTTTTGACACATCTAAGGAGGTGCCAAGGTATGTTGAAGTGGTTATAGTGTTTGGAGTGTTCCTTTAATGAACTAGCATTGTTAAGTCTTGATAGTTTTCTGTCAGTTAAAATTCTCTTACATTGTTTTAAATTGCAGAATGATCGTATAGGTCGTCTGTACCAGGCAGCAGAAGTATTTATCATCCAGATCATTGAATATGACTCCTTTGTTGGAATTGTCCAGTTTTCTAGTTCAGCATCTGTTACATCCCAATTAGTACAAATATACAATGATGCACAGCGTACAAAGCTGAAAGCTCTTCTGCCTAAAAGTGCAAGTGGTGGAACACACATTTGTTCCGGAATTCTGTCAGGCATTGAGGTAAGTCCTCAATGTTGTTTTCCTTTTACAGCTATATATTTATACTTAAGTCAAATTTTTTTATTTTTTTAAGAAGTAGTTTGTGAAATTTAGGATTAATGTGCAAACATTTTTAGTTACCTTTGGATAATTCATATGGAAAACATGCCATGGTCTAAAATTGTAAGCATTTGATTTGCTCCAGCATCTGTGTTTTTGTTTTTTGTTTTTTTGTAATATGTTCTAGAACAGAAATGTAAAAAAAAATGTTCTTATATAGAATCTTCTCACAAGCAAACTTATGTGAGCACACACAGCATCGTACATAGTAGTAATGCTAAGGCATAACACTTACAGGGTTTTTCACTGTAACAAAGCTCACTACTCAGGTCTGAGTATCTCTTTTAATATCCTTCCTTTTCCAACAGGACACCATCAGTGATAATAACAGCTGATATAGCGCACCTAAACGTCAGCCAAAACTTTATGAAGGTTTTACACAAAGCCCCAGCATGATGTCCTTAACAGAACAATGGTAACCCCTCCCAGGTAGCTCTGTGTCTGGGAGTAAATTAGATCAAGCACCACTAACTCAATTAAAACCCAGGCACAGATTTGCTTAATACAATTATCCATCAAACATACTGCACCACACCTGTTAATTCAATTAACTACCAGGCACACAGCTTAGTACAATTATTCCCCAAAACATTTGAAAAACCTCCAAAAACATAGGTAAAATAGTGATACTCTCCACACATGGAGTTCCCCTTATAGCTCATCCCTGTCATCAGATCTAGAGGAGGGTTATTTAGGCCAAGTTCTCATCCTGCTCAGTGCCCTGTCGTGGTTTCCCTTGAGTGCGTTATTGATTTTGGTTATTCTGGTTATTTGACTTTGGCATTGTTTTTGACTTCCCTGTTTTCTGGCATCCCTGACTCCTGGCTTTTCCTTATCGTTGTGTCTCTTTCTGTATCCCTTGACCTCGGCTATTCCTGACTATTCTTTGGTACGTTAGTCCGTTCATTCTAAGGTCCATATACGTTACCTATCAGTCCTCTGTGTTACACAATTCTACGTGCTGGATCATTCTGTAATCCTGACAATCCCCAAGTGCCCAATCTAGTGAAATAGCGATGTAATTGATGGTATGGAGTCTGAGTTTTTAGTGGGTCATTTTCACAGTTTCAATCTGCTTGCCAGTTAAATAGCGTTTCCAGGTTTGTTCCGGTAAGGTGCATGAAAGCCTTCTGGTCGTGGCAGGCTAGTTTGGATATCCCAGTCACCTTGTGCCTACAATAGTCACAGGGTGACTTAGATATAATAGGGGACAGAGAAGCATCAAAAAGGAAGTTTTCCATGAAGTTACCATGGCCACCCTCCCAAACTCAAACATACCAACATATGTTCACCTTTCCAGGGGATTGCCCTAATCATCCCACATTAACCCCTTAAGGACTGGACTGTTTTTGCGATGTTGTACATTTGCGACCAGGAATATTTTTACACTTTTGTGGTGTTTGTGTTTGGCTGTAATTTTCGCTTTCTCATTTACTGTTCCCATACAAATTATATATTGTTTTTTTCAGGACAAAATGGGCTTTCTTTACATACCATTATTTATATAATCTCATGTATTTTAATTTAAAAAAAATACAAAAATCTGATGAAAAATTGAAAAAAATACATGTTTTTTGACTTTTACTTGAAAAATCTTTTACTCATCTACAAAAGCGAATGAAAAAAACTGCTAAATAGATTCAAAATTTTGTCCTGAGTTTAAAAATACCTAGTGTTTACGTGCTTTTTTGCTTTTTTTTGCATGTTATAGGGCTATAGGTACAAGTAGGATATTGCGGTTTAAAAACATACATTTTTAAAATTTATCAATAGTGACATTGTAACACTATTATCTGTCATAAATCTCTGAATAACACCCCACATGTACATATTTTTTTTAAAGTAGACAACCCAGGGTATTCAATATGGGGTATGTCCAGTCTTTTTTAGTAGCCACTTAGTCGAAAACACTGGCCAAAGTAAGCATTCATATTTGTTTGTGTGTGAAAAAAGTAAAAAAACTAAATTGAACGCTAATTTTGGCCAGTGTTTGTGACCAAGTGGTTACTAAAAAAGACTGGACATACCCCATTTGCAATACCTTGGGTTGTCTTCTTTTGCAAATGGTATGCCATCATGGGGTAATTCTCATTCCTGGGCTACCATACGCTCTCAAAGGCAACGTAACCAACCTGGCCATTTTCAATGTAAAAATATTTGACCCATATATTTGACCTTGTAACTTTCAAAAATGCTATAAAACCTGTACATGGGGGGTACTGTTTTACTCAGGAGACATCGCTGAACACAAATATTAGTGTTTAAAAACTGGAAAACGTATCACAACAATTATATCATCAGTAAAAGTGCTGTTTGTGTGTGAAAAATGCAAAAAAAGTCACTTTCACTGACAATATCATCGCTGTGATATGTTTTACTGTTTTAAATCACTAATATTTGTGTTCAGCGAAGTCTCCCGAGTAAAACAGTACCCCCCATGTACAGGTTTTAGGGTGTCGTAGAACGTTACAGGGTAAAATACAGTGCTAGCAAATTAAATTCTCTGGAATTTCGGCCTGGGTTGGCAGGCAGGTCCCTCAAATTGCAATCAATAAAATTACTGAATTATGTAAAAATATTACATAAATACGCACGTAGAATTTAAATATATATGCATATTTATATATTTGAAGTCTACGTGTATATTTATATAATTATTTATGTAATTTTGTATATGGACGTATGTATATTTCTTATTATTTTTATTTATTTTTATATACATAGATATATATACAAATTCATTCTAAGTGTATTTTGATATAAATATATATATATTAATTTTAAAATACAGTTAGAATAAAATTTCATATAGATATATAATTTTTTTTAAATTTTTATTATTATTTAAAAAATTTATTTAATTTAAATTACTTATTATTTATATTTTATAATAATATATATATACAATATATATATAGTTATTATATATATTATATATATATACGTGTGTAATTTAATTATAATGTATTTTTATATTAATATAAGTACATATTAATATAAAAATACACTTAGTATGACATTATTATATATATGATATATAGACATATATTATATAGATATAATATATGTCTATATATCATATTTATACATATATAATTATTATTATTTTTTTTATTACCATTAACTTTAATTTTTTTTTTGATTTTACAGTTGCAGGGGACTGCCTGTCAGTACAGACAGTCCCCCTGCAGGCAGACACATGGACACCTATTGTGACCATGTGATCACTGTGTTAAGCAATCACATGGCCAGGGGTCCTAATTCAGTGTGGGGAGACTGTCTGGGCTGCGGGCAGTCTCCCCACAACCGGAGCCACGCTGATCGCCGCCGGGGGAACGACGGCGATCAGGTAAGTAGCCCCAGACCGTTTGGACGGTTCAGGACCGTCATCGGTCGGCAAGGCAAAAATGCCGATGACGGTCCTGAACCGTCCTCGGTCCTTAAGGGGTTAACACAGTAACCCTGGAATACAATGTTCTGGCCCAGGGAAGTATCTTTGAATTTGCCATTAAATTTAAAATTTACTTTAGTGAATAACCCTGCTAGTCAGTAGAAGAAAAGGAAATTAATATTTATTTAATAGTGCATAATAATTTATATTAAACAACAAAACTTCACACTAATCAGATAGCTATCTCTGAAAATTCTACTGTGTAGAAAATAAGTTGTGGTTAGATGGACTGATTGTGCTATACATACACGATGCCTTAAAGGAAACCCTTAATATGTAAACTAGTTTTTATTCATTAAAGGGAAAACAGTTTTATTTAAAAGCTTTAGCTTGGAATGACACACTTGTCTCACTCTGCAGGCTGAAAAAAATAACCATATTTACCTGCTTCTTCTTTCTTATGATTTTCACACGTACTCTAGAGGGACATTGATATAACTTATCAGTGTTCTAGCCCTATGAATGCTGGAAAAGTGCATTGGGCATGCCTGACAGATTTACACATGTGCAAAGGATCTCGTCACCTTGAAACATCCTGACAGGGGGAGAAGAGAGGGAGTCTGGTCAGTGTGATTCATGCCAAGCAGGCTCCTGTGTTAGGTTTTTCTCTATTGCTCCTATAAAATGATGCCCTGTTTCTTTTATTAGTGAACTGGTCTGAAACTGAGATGGGCGAGTAAGTTACAGAACACCCCTAGCTGAAAGCCGTGCCTAATAACGCAATCTGACCAAGTTTATAGTACGTTTATAAAGGCTTACAAACTTTTCTATGTTTTTCTTGCTTTATTTTGGTTGGTATATTGTTTAAAAGTGCTTGCTTGCTGGTTTAAATAAAAACATTGTCAAGCTATTCATTTGCTGGATGGCTGTGGAATTATTTATTAATGTAATTGCTTTTTATCACACACTTACTTTGGATACACAATGGATTTGATTCAGATATCTGTGATTTATTTATTACTCAAGCTATCGTCAAAGTACCACATCCTTCTTCAACGTCAAACATTTACAGATGATTGAGTGCATTGATTGAGGTTTTTTTAATAGCTGCTAAATAAACCATGCAATCTTTACCAATGCAGTTGTAGTAAAACATAAATGTTAAAATGTCTTTGTGATTTACATTTTTTTATACCTGATGTAGTTACAATATGTTTTCCTTGGTTGGTATTTTATTTCTCACAATCTTTAGGTAAACAAAAAGCTTGATGGGTCTTCATATGGTACTGAAATTATATTGCTGTCCGATGGAGAAGACAATTATGATACAAAACTTTGTTTTCCAAATATAATGAGCAGTGGGGTAATCATTCATACAATAGCTCTAGGGCCAAATGCAGCCAAGGAACTTGAAGACATTGCACACATGACTGGTAAGATTGTTATTTTGTGATGGAGATTTGATATTTAATATCCTTGCTGATCAATCATGCTGAGTTACACCTAATTATTTTTTAGGAGGATTAACTTTTTCAGCATCAGATAAAGTGGACGCAAATGCACTGATTGATGCTTTCAGTGGAATTTCTGCAGGAAATGGAGATATTACAAACGAGGCTATTCAGGTATATTAGTATATATAAATTATTATCAATGGTATGAACATTTGCATTTTATAATGTTCCAAGAAAAGGATACTATTAAAACTGAAATCAATTGGCTTAGATTAAAGATCTAGTTCTTGAATAGAACATTAGCTTAAAAATAGAGTACCGACAGTAGTTGTAAATTGAACATTTTTAAATTGGACAACAGTCATAACTGGAGTGCCTCAGTGTGCTTTTTGGGTTAACTTCTCCTTAATCTGTTTATAAATTATCTTGAAGTGGGCATTGAAAGTCACGTGTCTGTGTTTTCAAATGACATACCACAAGGTAAGATAATAGAGTCTGAACATAATATAACTTCTTTACAGAGGAACTTGGATAAATTGGGGCACTTGGAAGGCAAGTGGTAGATGAGATTGAATACAGATAAATACATTCATGCATTTAGAAATAAGGAGCAAACAATCCACTTATACATTAAATGAGCTTGAATTGTGAATACCATCACATGAAAACAACCTTGAAACAGTGATAGATAAACTAGACAACAGTGCACAATGCCAGTCTGCTATTACAAAGCCTAGTAAAGCATAAAAGGGGTATTGATTCTTGTAATCAAAATATAATTTTGCCCCATTATAAATAAATGGTAATACTACACCTAGAATATGCAGTGCAAATTGAGGGACAAGTTTTAAAGAAGAATATTTTAAAAGTAGACAAAATTACATAAGGGGTGGGACACCAATTATGCAGGAAGGCTAGAGAAACTGCTTTTTTTCTTTGAAAAAAAAGAATCTTAGAAAGGATATACTTGCACTATAGATACATATACAGGGTCAGTACAAACCACTATGGGCTAACTTGTTAATTAGCAGTAATATACAATAGACACAGGGTCACCCAATAAGAGTGGGAAAAATAAATTTTCACATACAGCAGATGGAAGGCTTCTTTACAGTAAGAACAATAAAGATGTGGAGGCTGTTTGATTCGATTCTATACACATTTTTAATCAATGTTTGAATGGTTTTTTTTAAAACAAAAACAGTTTCTGCAAGGTTATAACAGTTAACATATGTGGTAACAGCTTGTTGCTTATATTGGGATTGTTGCCTTCTTTTGATTAAAAGCAGTAATACATGATTGTAACTAAATGATTACTCCATGTTGGTTGTACTCATTAGGTAGAATGTAACTGCACATAGCCCAGCTGCACAAGCCAGTGCCGGACTGGGGATACAAAGCAGCCCTGGAAAAAAAAATTGTGCCAGCCCCATAAGTCACTGCACCATAAGTCACTGCGTGTAATATGTAAGGCTATGTCTTGCCAGGACAGATGATTGAGTAATATATATATATATATGTATA
>OW240919.1:31564313-31618289 GCA_933207985.1 Pelobates cultripes | reverse complement strand
CGAATGGGACTTAGTCTCTGCAACTGAAATAAGGCTGAAAAAACGACTAAGTCCCATGGCGAATGGGACTTAGTCTCTGCAGCTGAAATAAGGCTGAAAAAAACGGCTGAAAAAAAGACTAAGTCCCATCGCCGAATGGGACTTAGTCTCTGCAGCTGAAATAAGGCTGAAAAAAACGGCTGAAAAAAAGACTAAGTCCCATCGCCGAATGGGACTTAGTCTCTGCAGCTGAAATAATTTCCCATTTACTGAACCAAGTGGGAAATAGCAAGGCAGGCACAAAGGGTTTGCACCAGGTCTGGGGACACAGGGGACACCGTCTTAAAGGGGCCGTGTCCCCAACAAGTCTGGGGACACGGCCTTAAAGGGGCAGTGTCCCAATCTTCCTGATGTCCCAAAAAAGGTGTTTAAAGGGCCAGCACCAGTCACATAAAGAGTCCATAAGCCCCAATATGCCCACCGACAGTCTTAAAGGGCCATACACACCAAATAAAAGTGCATACATTTTCACAATCTCCCAGGGGCCATAGTCATGCGGGAGGAGGCTGGCAAAGAGGCTTCTCCACAACCCAGGGAAACAGGGCAATTTGCCATTTAAAGGGCCCGTTACAAATAGCAGTTTGTAACAAGGTGTCAATCCATATCTGCCAAGTGACCCGATGTAGGGGGAACAGTCCCTATTCTGCTCTGTGTCAGTGTGTATCAGGGATCCTTAGGACAGGTGTCAATCCATATCTGCCAAGTGACCCTATGTAGGGGGACCAGTCTCTATTCTGCTCTGTGTCCGTGTGCATCAGGGGCTCTGAGGACAGGTGTCAATCCATATGTCAAGGTGTCAATATGTCATATGTCAGGTGTCAATCCATATTGATTGTGATTTAGGAATGTTAGGTGATTTCTGCCCTTTATGGATTAAAACCAGACTCTGTATCAACTGTGTAATTTTCCATGGGAGTTTTGCCATGGATCCCCCTCCGGCATGCCACAGTCCAGGTGTTAGTCCCCTTGAAACAACTTTTCCATCCCTATTGTGGCCAGAAAGAGTCCCTGTGTGTTTTAAAATTCGCCTCCCCATTGAAGTCAATGGCGTTTCGGGCGGTTCGCCGGTTCGCGAACAGCTGCGGAAGTTCGCGTTCGCCGTTCGCGAACCGAAAATTTCGGGTTCGCGACATCACTACTGAGGAATCTTTGTTGCATCTCCTCCATTTGTTCTTTACAGGCTTCCATTGTTGAACAATTCCGTCTGATCCTCCTGAATTGGTTGTATGGAATATTTCTGAGCCAGGTTTGTTTGTGGTGGCTATTAAAAGGAATGAAACTGTTGCAGTCCACAGTTTTTTTTAAAGTTTTCGTATGAATCTTCTGTTCTTCAATAAAAATATTTAAATCTAAAAACTCAATGTGTTTCTGAGAGTGATTAAAAGTGAATTTGAGATTATATGGATTGTTGTTGAGATAAATCTGGAAGGCTTCCAGAGATTCTGGATTCCCTTTCCAGATAAAAAAACAGTCATCTATGTATCTACGCCATAGGGACAGGTTTGCACCAAAAGGGCAATGGTTCCAGATAAACTCTTCCTCCCATTTGCCCATAAATAAATTTGCATAACTTGGCGCAAACCTTGTCCCCATGGCTGTACCTTCTATTTGTAGATAAAAATGCTCATCACACCAGAAATAATTATGGGTGAGGATAAAAACGATACATTGAATTAAAAAGTCAATCTGATCATTTTTTAGTTCTGAATATACTGCTAAGAAATATTGTATGGCCTCACATCCCTGTAGATGCTCTATCACCGTGTAGAGTGAGGTGACATCTGCTGTCACTAAAATCATCTCATCAGTCCAATTAAAATCCGATAAAAGGTTTAAAATTTGGGTTGAATCTCTTAAATGTGATTTTAAACATGGTACCAGATGCTGTAGATATTGATCCACATATTCGGAGAGGTTGGCAGTGAGGGATCCTATTCCCGAAATAATTGGTCTCCCTGGTGGTTTTGTTAATTTCTTGTGGATCTTGGGTAAATGATAAAAAATCGGTATTCTGGGGAATTGTTTAAACAAATATTTAAATTCTCTATCGTTGATAATTCCCCTCTCCTTCCCTTGTTCAAGTATTTCTCTTAATTTTCCTTTAAATAATGTAGTTGGATCCTGTTCAAGTTTGAGGTAAGTATTAGTATCACTTAATAGTCTTTGGTTCTCTCCTGTGTAATCCTCTGTATTGAGAATGACTAGTCCGCCTCCTTTATCTGCTGCCTTAATGGTTATATCCCCCATTTTCATAAGTTGTCAATGCTTTTCTTTCCTTTTTAGTTAGATTATCTTTCATGATCTTATTAGTAATCTCTTTCCGAAAATCTTTCTCAACCATCTTTTCAAACACTTTGATTGAGTCAGTCTTGACATGCTGTGGGTAGAACGTAGAACGTAGACGTGAAGAGTTTATCTGGAACCATTGCCCTTTTGGCGCAAACCTGTCCCTATGGCGTAGATACATAGATGACTTTTTTTTATCTGGAAAGGGAATCCAGAATCTCTGGAAGCCTTCCAGATTTATCTCAACAACAATCCATATAATCTCAAATTCACTTTTAATCACTCTCAGAAACACATTGAGTTTTTAGATTTAAATATTTTTATTGAAGAACAGAAGATTCATACGAAAACTTTAAAAAAAACTGTGGACTGCAACAGTTTCATTCCTTTTAATAGCCACCACAAACAAACCTGGCTCAGAAATATTCCATACAACCAATTCAGGAGGATCAGACGGAATTGTTCAACAATGGAAGCCTGTAAAGAACAAATGGAGGAGATGCAACAAAGATTCCTCAGTAAAGGATACCCTATGGAACTACTAACCGAAGCTAAAAAGAAAGCTATACTAATCCCAAGAGAAGATACTTTAAAAAATGGGATCAAGACTGTTGATACATTTAATTCAGCACCTACTTTCATAACACAATTTAACCATCAGTCTCATACTATAGAAAAGATTTTGAAAAAACATTGGAACATTCTTAGGAATGATCCCACACTTGTAGAAATCTTAGACTCTAGACCACATGTTATCTTTACTAGAGCACCAAATCTTCAACTCATGTTGGCGCCGACACTCAAACCTCCCAATACTATTAAAGATAAACCAGTGGATACAGGTTTTAGAAGATGCAAGAAATGTATAGCCTGCAGAAACCATCCTTCTTCAGAACACACAATCACTAAATTTATATCTACAGTCAGTAAGAAAGAATACGATCTGAAGTCTAATATGAGTTGTGACTCAATAGGAGTAATCTATCTGGTGATATGTCCCTGTTCGAAACAGTATGTGGGTCGAACCAAGAGATCTTTGAAAATCAGAATAGCGGAACATATCCGAAATATAAAAAGAGGACTACTAACACACAATCTCTCTAAACACTATCAGGAGCACCATGGAGGAGATCCCAAGGGATTGATATTTTTACCTATTGAAAAGGTGAATGTTCACTGGAGAGGGGGAGACCTGGAAAGAAATCTGGATCAGGCTGAAGCAAAATGGATTTTTCACTTAGAGACTCTGGTCCCTAAGGGTCTCAATGTTGACTTTGAACTCAATGCCTTCTTATAGAACACTATGAAGTGCATACACAGACTGTTCCAAGTTTTTTTTTTTTTTTTTTTTAATAAATTTTTTTAATTAATTTTTTCCATTAAGATCTATTACATTCTATTTGATTAATGCAATTATATCAACTATGGGTACTTATATATTTTCATATCCCATACACACAGACTCTACACTCAAGTATTTTTCTTACACATTTTAGTCAATTGTTCACCCAAATTGACACCATATATTCTAATATAGAGACACTAATAATACTGACTATATCTGTATATACTGTCTTTCACCCTTCTCTTTCTTCGATTTTCTTCTTCTATTTTATTCTTTCACCACTTAAAGGCTTTTTATAGGTAATTATTGAGACCTGTAATACTAAGATAACCACCTCATAACATTATACACCTAGATGAATGCATCACTGTATTGTTTTATCAATAGTACTAAAATATATATCATGAGACATAATAATCACTGTCTGACTACTTCCATTTTAGATTCTGTTACTATATGCTAATATATACATCCATTTCTAATAATATATATTTTTTAATGTAATGTATTTTAAGAGTTTGCCTCCTTATTGTAATATTATTCTCTTAAATCTATTGACCAATTGGATGTATAATCAATTGTAATTGATCTCCTATTTTTCGTTTTTCGTTTTTTTACATTTGTATCCTCAATCATCCTTTGTTTTTTCATTTTCATGTGCAATATATTATCTCCATTTTTGACTTTTATTTTCATTTTTATTATTATTATTTTTTGTGCAATATACTAATTCTCATGTGCAATATATTATTCTTACATTATTCTTATTTTATGTGCAATATATCCTTTTAAGTATTTAATTGTATTAAACCACGGTATGTACTGATATGCATAATTAAGATCAACCAATTAGACATGTATTTAAACCATCGCCCAACTACGAAGTAACATTCTATCTCTGAAGAAGTGGGGCGGACACCCACGAAACGCGTCAGATTTGCAAGCAGGATACGGTGGCAGAAGCTGATCCGGCAGTAGGACCTTGGATACACTGAAGGAAGCTCTCACGAGTCGGGGACTGATCGGGCTGCAGCGTGCAGTTCTCAGAGTGAGGTCTGAGACGCACGCCAACCTCACTGTAAGCCGACAGCCAGTAAGAACTATTGGTGACACATAGTATCTACATCCATCCTGGCCGTCCCCAGATACAATTTACTAACAAGGTCTACAATTGTGCTGGTAACATTCTTACCTTTCGTTCCTGACTTATATTTTTATATTTTATCAGTTATTATTATTACTTTTTATCATTCATTTATTTAATAAATTCGATCTATTCATTTTAACCCTCTTTTTTCTTTCACGTGGTTACTTTTAAGCGATATCAGTATTGCATTATAGGAGCAGTTTTCTATACTGTACTCCTATTTTAAGGTTTATATCTTTTCTCAAAAGGTACAGCATTTTTGGGTGAATGCCCTATTCTGTCTATTCTATAATAGACTTAAAGGCACAGACACCACACATAACATTATTGTACGTAATATTTTATGTGATCTAATTCATCTTTTATCTCCAAAGAGAACAGTCTCATATATTGTTTCTCAAATACTTTGGAGTTGGTACATGTAAAGTATAGCATCTGGTGCTTACTCCATTTACTCTGCCTATAGCAGATTTAAAGGTGTATACACCATATATTATTATTACATTTATTTCTTCTAGCTCCTTTCAGACAACATTGGAGTTTATTTGTAAAGCCATTTTAGGTGGATCAGCTCCTCGACTATATATACCAACTAAGGTTGTTATATTTTATTTTCTCCTACTACAAAACTTCTTAAGACAGGTGTTTGGTGAATTCCTGTATCTATCCAGTTTTGAGCAACTCACCTAAGTCTGATTCCCTCGTACCTGTGTGTTGCATTAGGCATACCAGTCTATTCTATTTTAAACAACACTGTGTACTTATTTAACATATCTATATTGTTCATGTGCTGCAGTTCATCCTTATGTGGTCTTTTAGGATATTTTGTATTTTGTATATATCTGGGTAAGACACCTAAGTATATATATCTGCCTAACTCAAAAGTTTGTTTGACCAGGATATTCTTTACCTATAAACTTATCTTTCTATAATTGTAAAGCACTGCGGGATATGTTGCTGCTATATAAAGGTGGGCTTACCCACTCATGGCCATTGGAGGTAACTAAAAATCTCTATTTGTTTAAAAATACATAGGGATGTGGAAAGAGCGCAGGTAACTTTTTTTCTTTGTTTTTTACTACATGTATTTTGGCTGATGTGTACTATGGTCATTGCTGCCGCCCAGGAGTAATGGGAGTTGGAGCGCAGGACTAGTTTCTTTGTATTTGTATTCACTTTTGTATCACACAGTTAGGTTACAATGCTGATGCCCATCCCATGTGTTCCCTATTAAGGGTTAATAAGCATGTAGGGATGTATATAAAAATGACCCCTTTCTGTCTCATTAGAGATATTTTTGCCAGAAGCTCAAGGAAGCAAGGTAAATGGTTAGAGTTAGGACCCACCTAAGGGGTCTGCCTTGACGTGGCAGGTGGGCATACCCTCTCATGGCCATTGGAGGTAAATAAAAACCTCCATTTGTTTAAAAATACATAGGGATGTGGAAAGAGCGCAGGTAGCTTTTTTTCTTTGGTTTTTAAAATATGTATTTGGCTGATGTGTCCTATGGTCATTGCTGCTGCCCAGGAGTAATGGGAGCTGGAGCGCAGGACTAGTTTCTTTGTATTTGTATTCACTGCTATATAAATGTTGCTAATAATATTGATTTTATATTATTTTTGTACAGTCTCTTTTTATCAGATTATGTGTCATATTAGTACATTTTGCTGCATTCAATATATTTATTATTCTGTTTATTATTCTGCTCTAGCGATGAATACATGCACATGGGATGCTCCAGTGATGAAAACATACATAAACATACAACATTACATTTGTGATCATAACATTAGATTTTGTCAGAATTTCTTTATGTGTTTTAGTTAGCTCAATTGTATTGAGTTTCCTCTCTGGTTGTTGAGGACACAGCAGTGCTTTTTATTGTCACAATGCATTTTATTACACTAGGATTAAATTCAGTTTAAGGTCTCCTAGCAACATAGTGTTATGGAGCACTCAGTGAATGGAATGCACATATGTTACAATGTCTTGTCACCACGATTTCTCATGTGACTATATCACATCCGTTCAGGATAATGGTTATTGATGCTCTAGGATAACTGAGCAATTTTAGATAATCTTTTCGTTATAAGTTGTTGTAGTGCTTTATATTTCTCATCTTGAAAATACCAAAATGTGGTTGAAACATCAAGTATTATGTTATATTGGTTTTAGGTATCCTACATTCCAATATTATTTTAAGATCTAGTTGTTCTCTTTGCCACTCTCTTTTAGTTGTATTTACAGTACCAATATATATACCATACAATATTATGAATAATGTTGAACAATAATTATTTGTGTATATATATACACACACACACACACAAAAAATCAAGCCCAGACTATGGAGCACACCAGAAAAATGCCCAGTGGGCTGTGATGACCAAGGCCAGAGGCCAAATGACCTACCCATTTGGCCCTATCTATGTGCCAGCCCAAGAGGGTGCTATACCCTTTCATTGGTCAGTGGGGAGGCCAAAGCACTTGATCATGATCATGATTGGGCCAGGGCTCCCTAATACCAGGGACACAGGAATCTTTGGTTTATACCTCTGATGGGTGCAGACTGGGTATGTCTCTGGCCATTCAGAGTGTTGTAGTTGTTGCAGGTTACCATGGTTTGAAATGAAAGTAAAGAAAGAGATTGCAAGAAAAATATATGTGGTCTGTATCTGATCATAATCTGATCATTGGAAAAAATATTACAATCCTTCTTCATTACACCTTAAAGCCTCTATCATAACTCCCATAAACAACAATCCCTAAGTACTCATATACACATCTGCTATACACACATTATGTCCCTTAAATAAATACTATATTCCCTATACACATACTACAGCCCCTATACACACATATACTAAATGCCCTCTATACACACACATTATATCCCTTATACACACATGAAATCTCTAATACACACATACAACTGCCCTTATAAAACACTCTGGCGCACACACACACTACAGCCCCTAAAAACACAAACTACATACACTACATATACTCTATCAATCCTCTATACACACACACACTACAGTACCTAAAAACACAAACTACAACCCCAATACCAAACAGACTGTCTACAACCCTTAGATATACTTACACCATAAACACATTATATCACATTATATCACAATCATAGAAACATAGAAACATAGAAACATAGAAACATAGAAACATAGAATGTGACGGCAGATAAGAACCATTCGGCCCATCTAGTCTGCCCAATTTTCTAAATACTTTCATTAGTCCCTGGCCTTATCTTATAGTTAGGATGGCCTTATGCCTATCCCACGCATGCTTAAACTCCTTTACTGTGTTAACCTCTACCACTTCAGCTGGAAGGCTATTCCATGCATCCACTACCCTCTCAGTAAAGTAATACTTCCTGATATTATTTTTAAACCTTTGTCCTCTAATTTAAGACTATGTCCTCTTGTTGTGGTAGTTTTTCTTCTTTTAAATATAGTCTCCTCCTTTACTGTGTTGATTCCTTTATATATTTAAATGTTTCTATCATATCCCCCCTGTCTCGTCTTTCCTCCAAGCTATACATGTTAAGATCCTTTAACCTTTCCTGGTAAGTTTTATCCCGCATTCCATGAACCAGTTTAGTAGCCCTTCTCTGAACCCTCTCTAAGGTATCAATATCCTTCTGAAGATACGGTCTCCAGTACTGTGTACAATACTCCAAGTGAGGTCTCAGCCACTGTTATACAATGCAATCCCATAAGCAGCCTCCAACCATATTCAGAAGACCTTTCCCTGGCTGTGCAAGGGCACATGATGACACACAATGCCCCCTGTTTGTTCCCACACATTCCTACTGAGCCATTCTGCTTAAAAATGTCAAGCACCATTTTTGTCCTATGTGTATATATATATATATATATATATATATATATAAAAAATTTAATTGATTTTCTCACCCCTCCTGGGTGGTATGTTTATTCCTCATTCTCGGGTCATTTACCAGAGGCCTGGGAGCTTGAGGGTTCTGTGCAGTATTTTAGCTGTTCCTAGAACTGCACTCTTCTGGACAGCGATCTCAGATGTCGCACCTGGAATCTGTTGAAGCAACTCCCCCAACTTGGGAGTCACAGCCCCGAGTGCTCCTTTCACAACTGGGACTACTACTGCCTTTACGGTCCACATCCTTTCTAGTTCTTCTTTCAGTCCTTGGTATTTGTGCACCTTCTCATGTTCCTTCTTCCTGATGTTATAGTCAATAGGGTATTTACACATCCACCACAACTGCCACCTTTCATTCCTTGTCTACCACCATGATGTCTGGTTGGTTGGCTAGCACTTGCTTGTCTGTCTGGATTTTGAATTCCCACGGGATTTTAGCCCTGTCATTCTCAACTACCATTTGTGGTATCTCCCATCTGGACTTGAGAATCACTTCAGCCATTTTATTTTTACCTCCAGATCGGTATTACCGCGATCTGGACCTTCAGCTGCCCTCAGACAAGTGTTACCTGCCTATCTACAGCTGTCATCTACTGTTATATACTACCTACTCAGGAACCTGCAAGTCCTGCGTCACTGCCATAAGGTACCCTTTGCAAAGGATACATACTGTGTTGTAACCATAGCCAGGGAGTGCTTGTTCTATCTAGATGTTATACTCTATGGGGTTACAAAGGACCACTACTTGTCAACTGTACTGCTGGATGTTTTGTACACATGTGGTGTACCTAATATCAGGGCTGCACCACCTGGGGTGAGCCCCCAGAGAACAGGAGTAAACTGTCACTGACACAAGGGGTTCCTCCCCCTATTGATTGTATTGTTCATAAACACCTGTATATTGCTGACCACAGAGGTCCCAGCCTTGATGTACAACTGGGGTGAACCCCTTAGTGTTCTTTTACATCAACATTGGCAATTTGGATTTAACCCAAAATAAATGGGCATGTTTGGGGGTCTACCCCACAAACATCGAGACTACCACGTCTCTCATTTCACTTAAGTGAAAAACCCCTTTCGTACAACTGGAGGGTGAGCCCCTTTGATCTGGCACTACATTCTCATTGACGGCTGTATATATATAGATACATTGAGCCAATTCCTGGGTGAGCCCCAGTTGTACTAGAAACCTGGCACCTGGCGTGCGTCTCCAAGACGGCAGTACACCCACTGACTGTCGCTGTCTTTTATAGGATGGATCAAGGCATGATGGGTGACTCTCCCCCTCCTTTCAAGTGATGATTAATGTTGCAGTGGTGGCCTCAGTGGAGAAATCTCTAGCACGGGTCATACCACCAGTGCAGGACACAGGGTTGCATGATACTGGGGGCACCCCAGGCTCTGATGTCCCTCAGAGCCAAACAGGGCCTCCTGTTTGAAGAGCCATTTATGGCTGAGCTGAAGAAGCATGTCAACCTGTTCACAACGTTGAATAAAGCTCAAACCTACCTAAAGCAAGTATTCCATTTCTCACCTGGCAGAGGTGTTTTTGGGAGGGCTGGTCGGCAGCGGGGCTGAGCCACCAGCCGATTTTGGTCCCCTAGTCCCAGAACTTACACACAATCAGAGGATCAAGAGGAAGAGGTTGGGGACGCTTCCCTGCAGGTGAGTCCCACCTTAAGTACTCAAGTTATCACTGTTACTGCAGGCCGTTTATCTCTTTTCTTACAGAAATTGATGGAGATCGCTGCAGATGCATGGATCTTACAAATGGTCCAGGGGTATCCTATTGAGTTTCACTCGTACTCCACACAGGCCTCCCGACCACCGCCCATACAGGTTTCCAGGGAGACCAGACTCCTCATAGACAAAGAGATCGAATCACTATTCACCAAAGGCATGCTCCAGTTCCCCCCGGAAGACTGGGGCTTCTACAGCAACAGCTTTTTGGTAAAGAAAAAGACAGATGAATTTCGACCACTCATCAACCTACGTTGCCTCAACGATTATGTTGTATGCCGACTTTTCAAAATGGAAGGGATTCACCTCCTAAGAGACCTTCTGTGGGCCAATGATTGGTTCACCTTGAGGTCGCGTATCTTTCAGCGCCGATGGCACCAGACATCCGACGGTTCCTTCGGTTCAGCTGTGGCCATCGAACATGCCAATTTACATGCCTCCCGTTCGGCCTCAGCTCAGCTCATGAAGCTGCTGGAGCTGGTCATGGCTCATCTCCAGTCTGGGGGCATCCGTTGCCTCATCTACCTGGACGACTTGCTCTTCTTCTGCAACGAGGCCTACAGATTGCGCTCTCAGGCGAGATTTGTCGCTCACTTTCTGGAGTCCTTGGGCTTCATGGTGAACAGACAGAAGTCAACGCTCTCACCGACTCACATCATACAAGTCCTCAGCTTTGAAATAGATTCGGTGGGATGCGTGCTTCGCTTACCCACAACAAAGATATCGCTTATCTGGAAGGAGATTCGACGGACCCTTCACATGGACATGGTAGCCCTGTGACTCCTCACATGGAATATGGGGCTCCTCTTCGATCCAAGCTATTTTTCCAGGACCTCTGCACTACCGTGCAATGCAATGATTGAAGGTGAAGCACCTCCGCTTCCTACAAAACTGGCCAGATGAAGGAGCCTATGCTGACAAGGGTCATACATCACATATGTCTCCAAGGGAGATCCCTCCTCCTCCTCACCCCTCTCTGGAAGGACCAAGTATAATTTCCGGATCCACTTCTTGCTGACATTTCCACTCCTCCTGATGGGACCTTGGGGGGAACCACATCTGCTGGTGTAAGAACGGAAACTAGAACTAGTGGCCTGGACACTTTCCGGGGAGCCTGGGCGGTCCATGGCTTATTGCAAGCAGCTAAGGACCTCTTATGGGATTCCTGGGCTCCA
This sequence comes from Pelobates cultripes, assembly GCA_933207985.1. Classification (NCBI taxonomy): domain Eukaryota; kingdom Metazoa; phylum Chordata; class Amphibia; order Anura; family Pelobatidae; genus Pelobates; species Pelobates cultripes. The sequence goes on along the minus strand of OW240919.1, from coordinate 31,606,642 downwards.
GGCACCAGTTATCAAGACCACCCGCTCCTAAATATTCTCGTCTCTGGGATGTCAATTTAGTTTTGGGTGTCCTTCGGGGTTGGCCTGGACAATGCAGGGTTTTCACTTCACCAGCTCTCGGCTTAACTCACTTTGCTTTTTTTTTGCTTCCGATGGATGTTCATGCCTTCCATGTGGACGGGTTTACCTTCTCTCTGGAGGGTATCTCATTCGTGGTCTCATGTCGTAGGAAGTCGGACTCGACTACGGTTTTTACTTGTTTTTCCAGACGGTCCCCCCCTTGTGCGTAATTAGTACACTCTTATGGTACATCAAGGTTATGGCCTCATTACGGACTTCACCTTTGAGTCAACTCTTGAGCCTTTTTTATGGGCGCATCATTGACCGATATTATGAGATGTACGGACTGGTCACTGGAATCTACGTTCCATGTGTTTTATTTTAGACAATCCTCTCACACTTCTTTTACATTGCTTGATTCTGAGTGTTAAAACTGCAAATATGAAGCCTCCTGTCATGTGATAAAATTGTAGATTATGCTAACGCAGTGTACCTACAATCTTAATTTTAGTAATGACAGGAGGCGAAAAATTTCCCACCCTTCGTTCTTACTGCACGCCCTGGGTAATTTCCAGTTTACTCTTTTCTATCTCCACTTTGTAGTCTTACTACCTTAGGATTTCGCTCTCTTTTACAGCTGTATTTTTATGATCAGTTACTATATTGTTACAAAGTTTGGGTCAGTCTTAGGTTCTGTGTGATGACTGTTAATTTTGGTTAACATTCTACTCATTACATCTGTTTAATAAAATTGGTAGTCAATTGTTGGATGATGGGCAACATATCATTTTAGATGCCTTTCACTTTTTTCTGTTTCTTTTCAGCTAAATCAACACTTTGTACATCACTTCTGGATTCTGTGGTCACTTTGGATGTTCACGCTACCGTAGTTTGGATTACAAATTGCCTGGATTTCTGTTGGGCTGTTCGCTGTTGGAACTCTATTTGACTCTTTAATCTTGGTTCACTACAAAGAAAGAGGAAGTGATGGGTATGTCAGGGCCTTATATGTAATGTTTTAAATTGTTCTGATTGGTTGTTTTGTGCTGCAGGAAGTTTTCAGTAAATAAAGATATGCAAATATTCCCCTCCTGTCATTACTAAAATTAAGATTATAGATACACTCCGTTAGCATAAACTACAATTATCTGTATTTATATGTTCCTGGTTTTTTTTTTCGCTTTTTACACAATTGTTCATGGCTATTTTATAAAGCCATTTTCCACTTTCAACTTGATAGCATACATCAATTGACCAAATAGTCCCAGCAATAACAACAATATCTGAATTTGTCCTATTTCTTAGAGTATACAGTATAATTAAATACACAATAACAAACTGTGCTTTAATTTAGCAGAAACTAGCAAACAAATTCTAAGGATCATGTAGATTTAATTTTATTATGTTTATTACTAACTTAAAACAATATACATAAAGATTATACAATTCTTAAAGGATATTGCAAAGTCAGTTAAATAAGCATAAGCAGACGTATAATTAAGGGTTAATAGAGACATTCTGACTCAAAATAGAAAAGTAAGTAGCAAAAAAAAACTTATTCCAGAACAGAGCCTTCAGCCGTATGCGATCATTTAAAGGACATTCCTACCATGTACGCACAAAGCAGATATTGGGCAAAACCTCAGCCATCTCTTTCTGTGTACAACATAAGTATGGCAAACAAACGATGTTATTTTTCTAGATGCAGATAGAATAACTTATCAATCTGCCTGGAGAAAGAAAATAATTGGGTAAGTTCTAGTGAGGAAATAAAAAAAATAAAAACCAAAATGAAAACAAACCTTAACCTTTAATGTTCAGTATACGATATAAAGTCACGGTGAGTTAGCGATGAACATGGGACAAGATGGTGGAAAGTTGAAGATCACCTTATTAATTAGGAGAGAAAAGTAAAAGAAAGTAAGGAGTGATTTTTTAATATGGATAGAATTAGTTATTAATTCTTAACACCTTTGCTGCTGAGCACTTAGAACTGTTAGCTTAGATTAAGCATTACATTTATTTGAAGCAAAGGAAGAATAGCTTACTCATAAGCAAAACAGGAGGGGAATAGGGAGTGAAAAGGTCTAGCGTGGAAATATGCCCAATAACGTTGCTTGTTTGCTAAATACCCTGCACCAATTCACCTCCTCCACCCTCCTTACTGCTTTGTGGCAGTCCCCCTAATAGCAGTGTAGTATACAGCCGCTGCAATGATAGACAGGGGATAGGGAAGGGCATAGGGAGTAATTGGGTCTAGCGTGGGAAAATGCCCAGTAACGATGAACACTAGACCTTTTTACTCCCTATTCCCCTCCCGGTCCCCTGTCTATTTCTGCGGCAACTTTATATTAGGTACAAATGCAGTATTACTGTGATATTATATTATCGGGTATATATTCTTTTACCCTCGGCATTCATTCTAAATTATACTAGATTGTATTTTTAGGAGGCTTCTTGTCATGTTGAATGTATTATGGATTTACAACTGGTTAAGTGCTATCTAATTTACTATTTTTTATTATAGCTATAGCTGTGCCGAACATAACCTAGAATTCATAAGGAAATAGATACTATTAAGTGACACTGTTTAACCTAGCAGCACTGTTTTTGTATCAAACAGCCAGGTGGATAACTTTTGGTTACAATCATTTCATGATACAATCTACCTCCAAACTATGAAATATTACATCTAGTGTTTTCACTACCTTATGTACGTCTTTGAAAGCAATTGGTTCCCTTTTTAATAACTTTTGTTTTTCACTGTGTGTAACACTATCACAATTAAGTGTTTATCTGTGGTACATTCTTATTGTTTGTGGCACTACTATACGTCATTGCCATCCTATAAAGTTTTCTTTAAAAAAAAAAAAATTCAAATTTTTGCTTCACATAGCACATTGTGAGTCCTGGTGCCAGTTCTTTGTCTGAGACCAGTTCTCATTTTTTTTTCTATATTTGTACTTTGGGGTTATGCCCTGGTTATCCACTTAGTTCCCTTCTTAACACAACAGGTGTAGGACATTTTCTGCCCTGCACCTTATGTGCGTTTTTTTCTAAAGGATTCTAGAGCAGCCTGCACATATGTATCTCAGCGTGTCCACCACTCTTAACTGGTTACAGCAAAAGTAACATAATCGATTTAGAACTGGGAAACCCAATTTCAAATCAGACCACCTCACCAGTAAGTGTCCTTGAGCAAGACACCTAATGATAAATATGCATCTACCTCAAATCCTCATAGATTTTAAACGCATTTGAGCTTATTTTTCTCTAAATATTCCTTTTCTATAATTGTAAAGTTCTACGAAATATGTAATGCTATATAGAAATGCTAATAATGGAAAATATATATTATTGGAGTAAAGAGTGCTTTCATATCATGTTATGGTACAATATGTGAAAAGATGTGTACATCTCTTTCAATATTCCACTTGACATCTTTAGTTGTAGTTATAATTGGGCGAATCAAGAAATGTCATGTAAGTGCAAGAAAATGTCATGTAAATGGATGAGACTGGCACCGTGTTTTTGATCACTAGGAAGGAGACATAGGGCCTTTGTTACTTACAAAGATATAAATAGAACATAGTGAATAGCTGTGGATCAGCTTTGTGAGTCAGGTTACAGTAATTTGGATTGGATGATGAGTTAGTGATTAGCAGGAGAAGATAAACAAAATATAAGGAACACAAGAGCATCTTGGAAGGAAGATGGGCCTCCTTCAGTTGGCAGAGAAAAATATAGACATGTAAAAAAGGTGTGTGCAGTATGCAGGAGAGTAAATTTATGGAACTATCTAAAAAAATTAATCATCTTAAAAAACATAACAAATAAAATATAATATTATGTATTTGATACAAACAGATCCTCTTTAACTGACACTTGTCACATGTTGCATCTTGTGTTATGAGGGTAGCATTCTTAATTATGTTTCCATCAAGGAAGCATTCAATGATAATGGAGACAGAAACAAGCCTTTTCTCTTAGATGTTCCATCTTCCTTTTTACAGATAAACCTGGGTCTAATATGAAGTACTTGGGGCCACAAAACTAAGGCACTTATTCTACCACTTATTGGACAGACATTTATTCAACTTGTAGTGGCATATTTGTTATGTTTGAGTTGCATAGAAACAAAACAGAACAAAAGGGATACTCTAAACACCATAACCACTGCATCATACGCTAGTGGTTATGGTGCCAAGACACCCCTGGTGCTGTCTGACTGGAAACTGTAACATTGTTTATGAACAGTGTTATACTTACTTGGGTCTGTTGGATGCCTGCACTGTTCGCTGCTTCTGCATTATCATACCAACTCATACCAAATTTGGAAATAATTTCTAAGCTTACCACCTCAATACTTACTATCTTTTTTTCTGTACTGGAGAAAAGTTCTGTGTCATCTTATGTAGCAAAGAAATTACTTAAAAATGTAAGCTCCATAAAGTTACATTATCACCAACTATTTTTTTAGTTTTATGTACATTTTTCAAAAGTGGACAAAGCTTGTCCATTTGTCTAAGTAAACATTTCACCCAATGTTCCTTGAATCTCATTATTCTCCAGATCATTCTTGACAACACTTTAAGTTCAGTTTCTGCTCTTTCTACATTTAAAGATCTTGATTTATGTGAACTATATGTTCTAGGTAATGAGTAGTGACAAACTGACCACATAAGCAACAGAATATATTACCCACAAGTTTAAAAAGGTAACGTAATAACTGCAAGCATTTTTAAGGTGCCCAACTTGTTTCTAATCCAATCATATTCTATAAATATAGAAAAAGAATGCTATTATTATACATGCAGTGTCTAAATTATCTGAGCATGTTTTCTTTTTCCCAATGAGGCACCATTAATCATAGTTTGCTTGTAATTAGTTGATTAAATGCCAAGTGTGAACGTTGAATCCATGGAAACGGCCTTTGATAAGTTGCAAACAGTAAAAATAATAGCTATTTAGTATCAATGGGTTGAGTTTAATTTTGACACATTTCTTAACTAACAATTAGTTTATATCATGTATATTTTAAAAATAGCATACTGGTGATAGCATGCATTGTAGCTATCAGTTAAGTGAAAAATCTTAGGTTTAAAGGTTTTCATTCTCGATTGAGCAACATACATCATAATTATATTTCCACATACAGTGTTTTGTAAAGTAGAACTACATACCTCTCATTTTCCATTACAGATTGTAAAGGGCAACTGTTGCTTGATGAACAAGCATAATATTTTAAATATGCCCTTTACTTACATACAGGAATATTTCTTTGAAATGCATGTCATATACAGTATAGCAAAGGAAATGAATAATTAAAACACAATCATAAAAAAATGTAATAATATAAAAAAAGAAAATGTGCCATTCATCCAGTGTTGTGGGAGGAGATACTTTATATAGAAGTATATATTATAAATATGCCAAGTAATGGTGGAGCATCAAAAAAAGAAAGAATAATGACTTTCACAAAGAGTTTTAGGAAAAACAGTTTGTTCCCTTGTAGGCGTTAGATAGAATCAACTGTAGAAAACCAATAAAAAATAAATGTATTAAGAAAATGATAAATAATTTGTCCTTCGTCCATTTTTTTCAGAAAACTTAAGAAGTTTGAAATAGAGTTGAGTTAGGTAAGATATCAACATTAAAAATAAATTCCAGAAGAATTTAAAACATAGAATATGTTCAAATAAAGAAGTTAGCAGACAAGAAAAAAAAAAAAAGAAAAGGCTTACAGTTCTGTATTGAATAGAATGTTTAGAATAAATTACCTTTAAAAAGGAGTTTTTATCAGAAATTGTAAAATAATCATTAGAATAAAATTATTAATTCATATGAAAAGATAGATAAAAATATAAATAAATAAATAAATAAAAATACACATTAGTCCTTTGCTGAGTAGGTTCTAGTCTTCAATACGAAAGAAGGTTGATCAAGTACTCTACTGTACCAATGAAATTATTTCAGTAAAAATATTAGGTTATTAGTTATGTTACATAAAAAGTGTCATGGTAGTCTCTTATAATAAGGAATAATATGTTCATGTACAGACTTTTCTTGGATGAAAAAATACTCTCCTACCCCAAAATTCTAACGGATTAAGTACTCTCTTACACTAATTAGTAGATGATATGGTATTCATCTACATGAAAATGTAAATGAACCAGCAATCCACACCACTAAAAAACCTATAGGACCCGGCTCTCTGCTTTTTAAATAAAAGCAAATGATCTAGTACTTTACTACACAAAAAATAAAGGATTTGGTATTTGGTACTTTTTATATACAGTTGACATATTTATCTTGGAAAATGGAAATATATATCACATCTAACTGCATAGTCTTTATGTCATAAATATGGAGACAAATGCAAATGTTAGTAAATATTCCTTAATGTCCAGTCCTGTCAAAGTGATGAGTCAAACTGTGGAGAAACGTGCAAAAAAGATACGTTGATTAACATGAATGCATTAATGTAAATGCCAGCGATGGGTATCGAGCTGTATCTTTTCTTTTCCTCCTCTCTCTAGAAATGAAAGCTCTTGCAGAAAATACTGAGTTTTCTTTTAAATATCACAGATTTTATACATGGTAGAAATAAAGATGCAAATCACAAAACAATAAATTCAAAGCTTTGTTACAAACACCCTGAAGTAAACCCAAACAAATCATAACTGTCAGAGCGACTGATGATGAAAGTTTTTGGCAGCCAAAGAATTACAAATCACTTTGCTGTTTTTTTTTTCTTATATATTTTTAACACTGTTCTTTTTTTTTGTTTGTTTTTTTAGTTGCAGGCACATCATCAACCTTAATGATAGAAACCTTCCACAAAATAATTCTTAAGCCTCAGGAACACACACTTACCTGACACCATTAGAGTATGCTGAGCAAACACCATCAATCTCCTTGTGAGTGTGATTTACAGTCTAGCCTTCCAGATTATTAAAGTCAATTCCTGTGCATATCCTGCATTGTAAGACTTGCATGTCACTGCATTTTGTTCTGAAATCATATAAGCCAATATGTAGCCAACTATGAGGAACATATTTCAAGGAGAGGCACTTGAGGGAATTTTTGTTTTGATAACTTGTCGAAGATATCTGCAAAAATAGATTTAAAAAATGATGGAGGGGGGTAGTAATACATTCAGAATCTAAAGCGAGGATAAGGTTGGTAGGGTTCATGAGAGACCTACTTAAAATCAGGGGTGCCACGGGAAAATAGGCAGTGACAAATATAATTGTTAAATCTATCTTAAGAAAAACGTGTTCTCTGGAAAATAATTAGTGATGGCTAGTTCTCCTAGTATTTAGATATAATTTTTAATTCTATCTTAAGAAAAACATATTAACTGGAAAATAATTAGTGATGGCTAGTTCTCCTGGTATTCAAATATAATTTTTAACTCTATTTTAAGAAGAAAAAAATTCAAATATAAATATGTGTATTAAAATAGAAGTTGAAATATTGGCCATATTAGTCTTCTGATATACATGTAAAATAATAGATAATCACCATTACAAAATTTTGTAATAAGCAAGGTATTACAACATAATGCAATTATGTATTATTTTACACATGGATATTTATAAATCTATATCTGTATGTTTAGATGTTATATACATAAAAAAACTAAATAGTAATGAAACTTAAACAAATGTGTTTTGAGATATTTTTGTCTGACTAGAATTGAGCATTACGGTTTTTGGACCCCGGAACCAAACACGGACATTTCACAGTATGTTCAGGTTGGAGTTCGGTGTTCGGCTATTTAATGGCGCATTTTGAAAGGCTGCAGGGCAGCCAATCAACAAGCGTTTGACTTGTGTGCCCTTAGAAGCCATCCCAGTCATGCCTACTAATGGCATGGCTGTGATTGGCCAGTGCAGCATGTGAGCTATCTACCAAAAGGCTGAAAGAACTAAATTGGTCTTTCAGCCACATTTACTAATACTAAGTAAAGATTACTTAGTATTAGTAAATTCAGCCCCTACTCCCTATAAAAAAAATAAAACCTATTGGCCCCCACCCCTGAACGGCGGGTGGGGGCCCTAAAGTAAAATGAGGGGGGACCTACTGTCCTCCCCCCCCGGCCCCCACCCCTGAGCGGTGGGTGGGACCCTAAATAAGAATGAGGGGGATCTACTGTCCTCCTCCTGGCCCCCACCCCTGCGTGGTGGGTGTCCTAAATAAGATTGAGGGGGGACCTACTGTCCTCCCTCCCTGGCCCGCACCCCTGCACGGTGGGTGGGGGGCCCTAAATAAGATTGAGGGGGGGACCTACTCTCCTACCCATGGCCCCCACCCCTGAGCGGTAGGTGGGGGCCCTAAATAATAATGAGGGGAGGGACCTACTGTCCCCCCCCCGGCCCCAAACCCTGAGCGGTGGGTGTGGGCCCTAAATTTAGAATAAGGGGGGGACCTATTGTCCTCCCCATTGGCCCCCACCCCTGGGCGGTGGGTGGGGGCCCTAAATAAAAATTTAACAACCCCCCGTCACCCCACTTCCCCCAAAAAATAACCTCTACCTACCCCCCTCATCCTAAAAATAATGAGGGGGACCATAAGCTAGATACCTGAAAAAAAAAAAAATACTTACCATTTGATGTCTTCTTTCTTGTAAAATCTTATTTTTTTCAGCCCCAAAAAAGGCCAAATAAAAATCCATAATAACCGACGCACTTTAAAAAAAAAACAAAAAAAAACGAGCACAAGAAAAAAAAATCCATCTTTGCCCATGGAGGGCTCCTCGCAGACTGAGCTCTGCAGGGCAGGGGAAGGCTTATAAAGCCTTGCCCCACCCTGCAATTAAGCTCAGAGCGCTCTGTTTGGTGGGTTTAAGCCATCCAATCAGAGTGCTCTGACAGGTAAATGAAGAGACTGACCGGTAAGTCTCTACATTTACCTGTCACAGCACTCTGATTGGTTAGCTTGAAATCCACCAATCAGAGTGCTCTGTGTCATTTTACATAGCGTGGGAAAGTTCTTTGGAATTTTCCCACGCTGTGTAATTTGGCTCATAACAACACTTTGATTGGTGGATTGAAAGTAACCAATCAGAGAGTTATGAGTCAAATTACACAGCGTGGGAAAATTCCAAAGAACTTTCCCATGCTGTGCCATTAAATCGCACTTTGAATTTTTTTTTTCAAATTGTGAAGTGTTTCATATATTCTCAGTAAATAAATAAATATTAATCAGGTTGAGATGCTTCTCTTAGAGTCTGGAAGATTTTAGAGTCTGAACGGCGGGTGGGGGCCCTAAAGTAAAATAAGGGGGGGGGCTATTGTCCTCCTCCCGGGCCCCCACCCCAGAGCGGCGGGTAGGTAGTATAGCATTTGCTCAGAGCAGCATTACAGAAAAAGTTTAGTACAAAACAGGCTAAGAGTTGGGATAACAAAACAAAATATACAAAAAGTATATAGTTGTGTAGGCGCTTCCAACCTTAGATATAGACAGTACAAATTAGTGTGAAAAAAGGTGTAATCCCTTAACACCTAAAGACAAAGTAGAAAGATTAAATAGATTCACACACACTCAGAAAAATATATACAAAATGTATACAAAATAGGTATACCACCTATTGTAGATGTAGAAATGGTGATTACATCTGAAAAACAAATGGAACATACATAGTGCTTTCCATATAAGTTAAAATAAACAATCTATAATATATGAGGATTAAACTCACAAAGATGGAGCCTCATAGGCTCTATGTACCTATGAGGCTCCATCTTTGTGAGTTTAATCCTCATATATTATAGATTGTTTATTTTAACTTATATGGAAAGCACTATGTATGTTCCATTTGTTTTTCAGATGTAATCACCATATCTACATCTACAATAGGTGGTATACCTATTTTGTATACATTTTGTATATATTTTTCTGAGTGTGTGTGAATCTATTTAATCTTTCTAAGAGTTGGGATACTTGTTAAAGTAATTGAGGATCTTCTCTTGAAGAACCGCATAGCATTAGATTGTAGATGATAGAGAATCGTTTCTTAAAAATACATAATCTTGGAGGAAATGATAAAGGATCTGTTCTTGAGAGAATACACAGGAGATTGGTGAAGATAGACGATCTGCTCTTACTACCTTACTGTCTTTGAGGAAACTGAAGGTGATAGATATAATATTCCTTACAAAGTGAGTATCGGTTAGAGGAGATTTTTTTTGTAGTCTAGAAGAAGTTTGGTATCATAAAGTATCTGCTCATGTGAACTTACAGAATATAGGAAAATCAGGGTGATAGATTTTTTTTTGTGGACGTAGAGCACAAAGAGAGTTTAGAGTAAACAAACATTGGTACTTGAGAACTAAAAGTTTAATTTAATATACTGATAATTTTATTTTATTGTATATATTATTTGCTCCATTCTGATTGGTGCACACACTTTGGCACCAATTGTACTTATTACCCCTCTTATATAAACCCCATCAGCCAGGTTTTATGCTATTTCCCATTTGATAAAGTCTGTATAGACGAAACGCGTTATGGATGTGGTTACTGTGTATTTGTATTGATAAAAGTTTTTATGGTCACTTACTTGTGCCAACTATCTTTTTAAATACACTTATATTTTATTTTTACTTCACCTGGATTTTTATCTACAAGTGCATCCGAGGTGGGGATTATATTACCAACGCTTTTGTCATATTTTTATCTATTTTATTGGTTATTATTGCATCATACTGAGAGCACTATTAGTCGTTTTTATCAATCCTTCTCTTGAGAATACACCATTTAGTCTGGAGATCACCAACCACATATCCTGCAAGCGGGGATTATACCGCTGTACGCTCTCCCCACCTGAGCTGGTCATAGCTCTGATAAATGTGAGTTTATTATACATCTTTTTTATTGAATTATTATCAGTCCAAACTTATTATGCTATTGGGTGTCCACGTTTTTTGTCATTCACATATTTGGAACATTTGGACAAAGTCATTGAGGACACCACATCTTTTCAAAGCACTTTTAAAAGACATTCCTTTGATTTGAGTGAGACCTGACATATTGGACTTATTTATGTTATTTGCTATAAGTTTTTCCATTTTGTCTGTTTATATCATATATGCTTTTTATTTTTTGTATACCTATTGGTGCAGCCCTTTTTCTCTTATCTTTTGATTTTTGCTTTTGCTTAGAGGGTTAGGAGGATTATCCCTTATTGGGCTGCTGCCTATTTTTCTAATTTTATTTGCGCTGACCCTTACAGAATCCCTATTCTTTCTTCTCTTTTAGTAGATGCATTCCGGCTGGTATGCTTGGTATAATAAAAATATACCTTTCAATTGTTCATATGTTTCTGGCCTAAAGGTTATTTTTACAATTAAAATAGTCCAATATTCTAAGTCTACACACATTGCAAAGGTAGCAATGCCTTCTGATGGTTAATAGCAATATTATTTATAGTTGTCATTAAAATGGAAACAAATTTCAACATTCTTATTGCCTACTCTCAGTACCAGAGGTATATTTTGCAAAATCAAATTTTAGACATATCCTTGAAAACGAGGGTGACACTGAGAATATGTCATACAGAAAATATGTGGCCTACTTTTTACTTGTAGAAGCACAATATATTTGGACTCCATAGAACATAATCTACTCCAAAGCAAGATCAGTTTCAACTTTTACAGTCAACTAATTGCCTCATTTAATCTCCGACTATTTTTGTGGACAGGATAGAGGATGCACAAGAGATTTTCCATAAGTACAACATGGCAAAACAGATAAACATTTGATCCCTCTGTATTAATTTTATAGATCATATTAATATCTAATAATACAGGAAGCATAAAAAAATGGCACAATCTAACAGTGACGCCAAGATATTCTTGGTTTGACAGCCCATTTAAAGATCGGCTTTTGCAATAATTGAGTTTCCGTATTTTTCCTTTTAATTTCAGCATATGATGACATCTGAGAGCAGTAGACTTTATTTCAGAATCCCATTAGGTACCATTATAAGATCTTATTTCCTAGAGTTCTAAAATCTAATTGTCAGTCAATGTGTTACAGTAAACCTAGCTTTCTCTCCACTCTCTTGACTATACACTATAGGGAAAAAAAACAAAAGAAGAATGCTTTATCATTCTGTCAAGATGGTTTCTTAACAAATTACCTTTCCCTTCAAAAGAAAACACCAAGCTACTTTTTGTAGCCTGAGCAATTCTCAAAGTTTATCCATATGCTGTATGACTGGTTTTAAAACTGCACATGGAAATCTCTCCAGTACTCGAAGACAGATATACAATTTAGTTTTTGTTTTTTTTTTCGTTGTTTTTTAGATTTATGAAGAGATTTAAGATTTTCTATTCAATAATTTATAACCTTCAATGTCTGTAAAGTAGCAGCATGTAATCAATTCTAAAGTTTGTTTTAACAAAATTCTCCTACCTAGGAATGGTAGTTATTAAGTACTATAAAATTCAGCTTGCTGCAGATTTAAAAGAAAGTTTTTATAGCTAGGCTGTGGCTTACTCTATGGAAGATTTTGTGAAATATTATTAAATAAGCGGCACAAATTAAGGGCTGATTTAATTATGTAAGAAATATATAATACAATTCTTTTAGTTAATCCAAGAAGATTTTTCAAGAAACACACTGGCTGGTAAAAAAAAAGGTATCGTGCCATTATATAATGATTAACAGCAAAAATGTGTATTTTTTATTAGCCTTTATGTACTGCCAACAAATTATGCAGTACTTTACAATTATAGAAAGAGATATTTAGAGGTAAATAAGGCCCTGCTCAAACAAGCTTACAATCTAAGAGACTTTGAGGTAGACAGGCACAGGCATAGTTATTCTTTAACTAAGCCTAGGTGAATTTGAAGAATATAATATAGCTTTATTTAAGCTTAAGCAAATACCAGTTTATTTGTGACTAACAAACATATGATCTTTACAGGCATAAAAGCAAATGTCCTAAATCTAAACCTTTACAAATTGGGCTGATTGCATACAGCGGCACACAGACCAATCTTGGGTGGGTGCAGATCGCCAAGGTCCTCTGTAGATAGGCAGTGTAATGCACTAGGCTCTGTTCCCCTCATGTTAGTTCACACCCATCTCATTATGCTCCACCCCCTTCATTGTTGCCTCCAGGGGGCAAAGATGAAAGGCAAAAGTTACAAGCTGGCAAGCTGTACGGGGGCAACATCTCAAGTAAACTTGTCAGCTTGAAACTTTAATGTTTAGGTCTGCTGCTGCATGCCGATCACGAAGGAGTGGAGCCTAACAAGAGGGGTATGACCTACATGAGGGAGTTAGAATTAGTGCTGTACACCCTGCCTATCTACAGAGCATCCATGGGTCTGCATCCACCCAGAATTGGCTCTGGCTACACACTCAGTGAATTATACAGTAAAGTGCATATTGCTGGTAATACATAAAGAATTCAAAGCAAACTTGACATTTTTAGCCAGAGCCCTTTTTAACCAAAGGCTGATATTTTGGTCTAAACTTTGAAATTCACCCTGCAATCACTTTGAATTCCTGGGAATGAATACTTCAGTTAATAATCCTGGTTTTGTATGATCTTTTGATGGGACACTGTGTATATACCTAGGACACCTGATCAATATATACCTTACTAGTGTGAAAAACAGGGTTTTGCTCTATAAAATGCTTCTGTATTGGAGCATATGTAATGATGTAATGTTTGCACCCTTTATGATATATTAAGCTATACACAATGGATGTAAACAAAAACAAACAAAAAAGAAGTATAAGTGACACATTTGTGAAGATAAGACTGGAGTGACTTCAAGCCAAAGTAACAAATAAAGAAGTATTCCAGTTCTATATGTTTTTTTTTTACCAAAATGAGTCCTTTGCCACAAAATGAATACACTTTTGCTTTCATGAAAGTATCTATATTTCCCTTCTTTCCTGATAGATATTGAACTTGCAAAGAGCAAGTAACATGAATTGAGAGGATTAGTTAATAAGACATTCTACGCAACATTACCTGTCCTGTCTTATAGCTGTGGCGATAGTTACAAATTGCTTCAGTTAAAAGCACTCTTGGACCTGGCATTCTCTGCATCCTAAACTTTATAATGATACAAAGTTTCAAAACATACAGACATTTCCATTAATGATAAAAAAAAAAAGTATGTGGCAGGGTCTAAGAAGTGCTGCTACTAAAATGTGACCCTGAGCATATCATCTGAAATAAGCTACAGTTTAAAACCATCGACAAAGGTAATAAAGTCTCATAATTTAGATCTGCTTGACAAAGACCTCATTTGAGGTCGAAACGTTGTTGCTCATGTTCTGATTCCCCAATAAATCTGCTACCTTATGTACCCTGAGTGCCTGGATCATATTGCTTTTCCACATAATTTAGATTATTGAAATATATACGCTTTTAAAAACATCTGTAATAATGAGTTCTCCTTACAGGATCATTTTGACCCTCAGGATAAATAAAACTACTTAGTGAGACATGGTAATATTTACGTCAAATATAGGTCACCTTATAGCCAACTAAAAGAGGCATGTTTTGCCAAACATTGTAACTGTCTGGCTGTTTATGAGGTCAATGAATATACTTTTCATTTCATGCATTATTTAGTTTTTTTAGTGAACTAAGAGTCACTTTCTCAAGTCAGACTTTTTGAGAACCAATAAATTGTTTAAACTATTCACTTACATTGCTACATACGAGACGAGAGATCAGCCAGTCAGAGGATAGATAGAGGTTAATCTATCACAGCCTGACATATCTCTGATATGTCAATATTCTATTTACTAGCAGGTGTCAGTGACCACACCAAAAATAAAAAGGCTTCTGATAAGAGTAAAAATCCCTGTTGGAAACTATAAAGAGTGTGAAGTAATTAGCTGTACACTAAATAATGTTGCTGCTTCAAAGGGGTAGATTTTAGTTATTTTTATTTTTTTGTCATAAAAGCTATGAATAGTGGCATCTGGCATAAGGTCCCACTAAAGAACATATTTCTTTTTTTCTGAAGTGCTCACTCAAGCAGTCTTGTCAAGTTTAAATCTGGACCATAGTCTTTATCAATTGAGTCTAGATCTGATGGTTGTGGCTGCATCAAACCCCCACAATCCAAAGCATTAGGCAAAAACACGAGTACTCACCAGTAATTCAAATTCAGACACTTAAATGAAATATATAGATATATATATATATATATATATATATATAAAATTTTATATATATATAAAATATCTAATGTCTATTTTTTTTCTAATTTTTCTTCATGAGCTAAACTTTGTCAATACCCAAATAAGAAGTGTCTTATAAATAAAACAGCCTCATTGTGCCCTCTTATGACCTGTGATTTACATAGACATGGGTCAACTCTTTTGAACAGTATAAAGACAGCTTAATGGGGGCCTTCATTAGACCATCGTGACTGTCATAAATATAGCACTATCCAAACGACCTCATCTTTTACCACAATTCCAGTTTAAATTAAATTAAATAATATCACACTCAAGTTATTACACAGAAGTGTGTATTCACTAAACACCAAATTGTAAAGAATTGAAAAGAGAATTGACAAATTTGGGCAAAAAGTGAATATTTAATAGAAAATCTCTAATCAGTTGGAGTATGTATTTAGATGTATAGTTATAAAAATTCAGTTTTCAATTCTCTACAATTCAATGCTTAGCGAATAAACCCTTTAGTTTCTAAGCACCTTCAAATCCCCAAGTAACTGTTTTACAACTCTGTAAAATGATTAAATACAGTTTAAAATTATAAACCATTATTTCAGAAAAAAAAATGAGTTCCCACTGTTTGCAGACATATACATTTCATTTTCTAGCTTAGGAGACACTTTATGTCAGTTCCACCAAAGTACAAGTATAAATAGACTGTGTAATATATCGTAACATCTGGATTCGATATACACTCTCATTTATCTTGTGCTCATCATTTCCCCTTGTGAATGGTGTGTTCTCCCAGACAGTTACAGGTACACGAAAGGATTAAAGCTTCTTACTAATATGTCACTGGAGACCTGGTCAAGATAGTGTCAGATCAGATGTTCTCCTGGGGACATGTAAAAGCATCAAGCAGCATTTTATAACTATCTTGAAATCAGATGACAAGTGAAAGTATTACTGGTGTGAGACTTTCGTTTACTATTCTGTAGTGCAAACGTAGATTATAAAAAAAGTGTAAAAACTATATTTGATAATATGTATGGAACACTGGGAGTTTTATATTAAGAGAAATTCTGGGGCAAAGTTCTAAAAATGGAGCAATCATCATGGAAACTAACAGAGTGTCCCAGATCGATGCTCCACTTTCATAAATTTGAAGCTAAAAAATTAAAATACTTGATAACTAATATTCACTTGTATTTCATTTGATTCTGATGTAGGTAAGTTATACTCACCTTGAAATACACAGATACATTTTAAAGAGGAAGCTGGGACAACCCTCCTGGGATTCAAGAACACTGTAATACAATCCAAAAGATCAGATCAACCTTCCAATTATCTTCAAACAGTCAACTCTTGTAGTATTGCAGTTGATCCGCTGTGGACAAACACATGATCTGTTCTTCTAAACTTGAGATATTATCTAAACAAGGGTAAGAAGACCTGTCTTGTCAATATACATGTGGGGTGGTATAATTCACATGGTTACTATGCTATGAAACTATTTTATTCATTCTAGAAATGTTTGATGATATAATTGATCAAATATATATTTCTCAGGGGAAAAGAAGGTCATTTGTCAGAACCCTCTGATTGCTAGTGGAAGTCTGACTTCCAAGCATTACTCTTTTTATAAGCATTACATGTTTTTATGGGCATTAGAAAATCGACCCCAATTTCTCTGTTGATCCTTGTTCAACAGACAGTGAAAAAATCTAAAATGAGTTACAGAATAACGGAATTAAAGACCAGAGTACAATAATTGATTTTCTTTGCAAGCAATTAAAATGCTTAAAAACATGTATGCAAGTTACCGATATACTTGCATTATCGAGTCCTTAATCCATAGGAAAGTTTAGTACACTGAATATAGCAATATACAAGAAAGAAGGAAGAAGATTAAACACTTAAATGAAACAGATATGATAAAATGTAAGACTCCAATACCAAGTGCAAAATTTAGGTTTTTATTTTTGAGTACATATGTATCTAGCATTGTGATTGTAACACTGAAATGTGTAAATTAAACAATAGTGCACATGCCTAGCCATCCTACAGTAGGGCTGTACATATGGACCCATCAGGAATAAGATTTATGTAAAAAAGATAATTTTAAGCCCAGGAATGCCATTAGCTATATACTAGAATGTGCTGCATTTTCTGTGGTTTCCTATGGAGCAGTTTTGTAGCAGAGCTTTTGTTTTTCTGGTGTCACACAGAGATACACCGTCCTGTATATAGCATTTGAACATTACTTTGATACAATGCCAAGTTTCTCTGGTGTCAATCTAGTAAATCCCACCACCGTTGTTTTGTTATTAAATAAAGTGATATTTATGCATAATGATATGAAATTTAAATGTACACGTTTACAGTTTGTAGAACACAAGAATAAATTCATTTTTGATGGACAGTTATATGCAAATAATGTAAAAAAGCTATTCTATTTTATATATGACCTTGTCATGCTTTAAGGACAGAGTATATGTGTATTTGTTATGGATTAAAGGCATGCTATATTAAGGTTTGATATGCATTAAGGGCATCACAAATGTGAGATTGTTTTCATAGCAGCTGACAGTCCCGAGATTGGCAAGACAGCTCCAGGGGTTCTGTCTCATTGACAGAGGTTTGCATCAAATACCCAACATTAGCTGCACATGCCTTGTGCAAACTGCACTTAGAGCATAGAGCCCATGGGCAAAGCACTTCAACAACCTTCTGCACATGTGTAGCCTTGTGTGAGCTGGCCAGCATGATGGGCAGTCAGCCAGGCATATATTCACAAATACAGATGTTTCCATTTGTCAGTTGAGTCATACCCTGTTTTGGGCAAGCCCTTAATCTTTGGACATCAAAATATCAATGGCAGCCCCAAAGCCTGTTTACCTCTACTCTAGTTTCATACATCCCAGTTTAAGGAGATATGTGTAATATGTTAGGGACATGGTATATAAATGCATTGAAAGCTTAATATATTTAGCTATATCATGATACCGGTCAGCTAGCTGCACTGGGACTGGTAGGGAAGGGGTTACCACTGGGATGGGCAGATAACAGGGACTGGCAGGGAAGAGGTTACTAAAGGGATGGGTGGATAACAGGGACTGGCAGGGAAGGTGTTAACAGTAGGGAGGTTGATTTACAGGGGCTCAAGGAAAAGGGGATACCAGTGGGTAGTGAGGTTGGCTGACAAGGAATGGAGGAGAAGGGGTTAACAGTGGGTAGTGAAGTTGGCTGACAAGGAATGGAGGAGAAGGGGTTAACAGTGTGTAGTGAAGTTGGCTGACAGGGGCTAGCAGGGAATTCATTACTTGCATTTCAGGGAGGGAGATGAGCACATTTAGGGTGGCTGCGAATGGTGGACAATCAAAGAAAAGAGCAAAGGGAGGAGAACAGAATAAAGATACATAAAAGCCATGAAATAAAAAGAAACTAAAGAAAAACAGAAGTGAAGGCAAAAGAGTAACAAAAACTATATTACTCGTACTGTGCTTAGCTCTAACCTTCTCGCTGCAGTGCAGTCTGTGCTGTGAGCATTCCTTACACTAGAGAAAACATGCCTCTATTTCATTGGCTGAAAAAGGTACATTTCTTTCAGAGACTGGGAATCAGCAAAACATTTTACAGCACTGCATGAAAACTACACAGAATTGAAAGAAAAGAAACTAACCATGGGTATTTGAGCTCATTAGCTTTAATTCATATTTAACTTGTTTATCTGCCTGGAGTGTCCTTTTTGGGATATAGTGGGCTTGTTATCAGACTCGGAGATTAATTTTTGTCCAAACTGCAATTTAATCTGAATTTGGGCCGATTAGATGATCAGTTGAGTTTCTGAACTCTAAGCCGAAATGTGCCCGAATCACAAACCAATGAAAATATGCAATGGTCGAGCATTTTCCTTTTGACTGGTGATTCAGAATTCCACCCCTCTTAGCAACGTTTAGAGGGAAAAAAGATGATTGATGTCTAAGAGACAGTCATTAAATGTTGATTTTATTCACAGATCAACTGAGAAGTGAGCAACAGAGCGAAAAAAGCAAGAGCAGTAAGAAAATCTATATTTACATATTTAAAAATATATATTTTATTATTTATCTTTTTTATTGAGTTTTTATCAATATAACAAATCATTATAGCAAGTTATTAACAGATTAATACATAGCGTAGCAATAAATGTAACAACATATTGCATAACAAAAGCAATGTAACAAGATTTTACATTTCAAAATAGTAATAATAGTTGTTATGACATGGTAGTGCAGTTTAAGACATTTTTACAACCTTTTTTTTTCTGACTCACAAATTGTATGAATTATAACAGAAATACAGTGTAGTTAGTACTTCCTCAATAATATCATACAAGACAGTGCAACGGTATGAATCCCTGTAAATTCAAATACTTGAAATCTTAGCACAGATTGGCATTTGTCTACCATTCATCCTGTGATCTAACTTGAGTTGTCCGAATAACTTAGTCTGTGAATCGTGTACCTCCCTAAACCTTATATTAATAGGTTAATAATAGATGAATTATAGGTGAATTATGAGTAGCTTAGAAACTATAAACCACGAATGGTAAATCGTGAGGCAGAGGCCATGAAGTATAAACTCTGAATCAGGGTTTTCAGTTGTACCTCCTGTAATATCCCATTTACTGACACCCACTGTAGTGTAACGGTGTGAAAACAAGTTGGTAACCCATTGGTGTCCGGATTTGTACTGGTTGCCTTAGGAGGCTTGGGTGCTTCCCACTGCTACATCTGCTACATCCTCCTCTATGCTGTTGAAAGTCTATTGCCTTGGCCCTGACGCATAAATTCGTTCCATGGTTCCCATATTCTAGTGTAGGCGTGGAAGTTTTTGGATATAGCGTGTGTTATTTCCTCCATTTGTTTTATCCCCTCTACTTTTTGTATCCATTCTCTAATTGATGGGATGTGGGGTGCTTTCCATTCAAGGGGAATCAATTGATTGGTTGCTGTGAGCATCTGGAAGAGTAATATCTTTCCATGTTTATTTAGGTGGGGGAGGGGGAGTAGGAACAGAAAGATATCTGGTGACAATGGGATTTGTGACCTTAGAATTCTCTGAGTTAAGGTGTGTATGTGTTCCCAAAACTTCTCTATCCTCTGGCATTGCCACCATATATGTGAAGAGTGTGCTGCAGGTTTGTTGCATCGCCAGCATTTGTCTTGGGCAGAGCTATGTATTTTGCAGATCTTGGATGGGGTATAGTGCCACCTGAAGAGACATTTGTAATTACTCTCCTGTATTGACATTGATGAGGAGGCTTTGTGAGTTTTTATAAATATTTGACGCCATTGGGCTTCAGATATATCTAGACCTTGCTCCTCTGTCCACTTCTGCGTATAGTGGGCTTGTTGGATCTGTGTATATAGTGTGGATAGTAGTTTACTTTTAAGTGGATGTGTGAGGCATAGGTTCTCATAATGTGTGAGTTCTCCCCCACCTTCAGGCAGTAACTGCGTGCTTCTGAGGAAGTGAGAGAGTTGAGCATACTGTAGTTGTTGTATCCCGGTAGGTGCGGCCCCTGGTATGACTTCTTTTAATGGCACCATAATCTGGTCTTTCACTATATTCCTTAACTGGAGATATGAGTCCCTGGAGTGATGTTTAAATAAACTCCTCGCTGTTCCCTCTGAGAGAAGTGGGTTATGAGAAAGGGGGTAGAGTGGGGAGGGGTAGGGAACGATGTTTGTGGATTGTGTTTACTGTGTCCATACTCGAAGTGTGGGCAGTATAGTTGGGTGTTTTTTCTGTTCTAGGAATGTCATACCGGATTTGTGCCACAGGAAGGTTTGGATGGGAATTTTCATGGATGATTCCTCTAAGGCTACCAACTGTTTTGTCGGTTAAGCCTTTGTCCATTTGTATATCCTAGCTAGGTGCACAGCTTTATGGTAATATCTAATTCTGGTAAACCAGTCCCTCCTATCTCTCTCCATTTGCTGAGGATGGAGTTCACCAGTCGTGGGTGGTTATTGGACCAAATGAATGAGTTTAAGATAGGTAAAGCAAGGTGAAGAATTGTCTAGGGAGTGCTATCGGGAACGTTTGGAGTGGATAAAGTATGCGTGGCAGTATGTTCATTTTTATGATGTTAATTCTGCTAAACTAGCCATAGCACGGTTTATGCCATTGTTTAAGGTCATTGGATATAGCTGTAAGCCGGGGAAGAAAATTTAATTTGTACAAGTGTTCCAACTCGGTCGGCAGGTGCGTCCCTAGGTATTTAATAGTAGTGGTTGCCCAGGAGAAATGAAAGCATTGGCAGAGTAAGTTACTTAGGTCCCTGGATGTGTACAGAGGGAGCAGTTCGCATTTAGACAAGTTTGCTTGGATGTTGGATACTTTACTATAAGTGTTCATTTCCTCCAGTATGTGCGGGATAGTGTTTAGGTCATGAACAAAAGGTCGTCCGCAAATGTGGACACCTTGTGCTCTGTTTGTCCAATTGTAAGGCCTCAAATTTGATGGTTATCCCTGATAGCTTGTAGAAAGGGTTCTAGCACCAGGATGAATAGGAGACGGGAGAGGGGGCATCCCTGCCTTGTACCGTTCATTATCAGTACCGGATCGGATAATTGTCCATTAATGCGTATTCTGGCAGTGGGTTTTGAATATATTGCTCCCAGCCATTCCAGCCAGAGTGGACCCAATCCCAGGAACTGCATTGTTGTCAACATCAGGGAACAGTTTACTATATCAAAAGCTTTCTCGGAATCTATTGCCAATAGTGAGCTTTGTAATTTATTCGTTTGTGCCCAATGCATCAGTTTGAGAATTTTGGTGGTATTGTTTTTTGCCTCCCTGACTACATGTATGAGCCGGGGAACTATCGGCTTGAGCCTGTTGGCCATTATTTTTGTCAGTATTTTTATGTCAGCGTTTATCAAATATATAGGCCTATAACTGCCACAATTCTGCGATGGTTGCCTGTAATGCAGATTTGGGGATATGGGTCGCAAGCTTGTGCGAGTTAAACGTGGTAATGAAGGGGTCGGCTAGCGTTTGTGACAACAGTTTGCAGTATTTTCCTGTAAAGGCGCCCGGGCCCGGGCTCTTGCCTAGTGGGATGCTTCTGGTGATCTGGTGGAATTCTTCTATAGATATGGGGCTGTCTAGATATGTCATCACATTGTGTGGGATTGTATTCTTTTTTGGAAGTCATGTTTTTCTGTCGGGGAGGGTGGTGTGTGTCTCAGGTTATAGAGTTGGGTGTAGAAAGTGTGAAACGCACTCAGGATTTTGGGCATTAGGTTAGTCAGTGTGCCATTTGATTGTTTTATGGTAAATAGGAATATCATTTGTCTATTTTGTTTCAGGGACTAAGCTAATAGCCTACCTCATTTGCCTCCTTGCCTATAGTAGGTTTGTTTCATGAGGAGTATATTATGTTTGGCGTGCAGTTGGAGCATCACCGTTAATTCCGTTCGCTTTGCCATCAGTGCTGTATAGTTTACTAGAGTATTCTCCCTAACATGTTTCTCTTCTAGGATTTTAATTTCCTGGGCCAATTTCCTCATATCCTTTTCCTGTTTACGTTTGAGTTTAGAGGCCATTCTAATAAATTCACATCTTTTTCTACACATTTGTGTGCCTCCCATTGCATGGCTGGTGTTGTGTCTGGGCTATCATTTTCCCTAAAATATGTTTGAACGGTCTTTCAAAGTCTCGTGAGAACTTCTGTATTATTTAGCAGTAGGTCGTTGAGTTTCCACTGAGGAGACACACTGGGCAGGGATGGTATGACCATGTCTAGGGAGAGCGGGGCATGGTCTGACCATGTAATTGACCCATATTTGGCAGTTTTAAGTAGGGGGAGTTGTCTGTGTTGGAGGAAGAGCATGTCTATATGGGAATTTAAAAAAAAAATATATATATATATATATTTTTTTTTGTTTGTTTGTTTGTTTCTCCTCTATTTCCTTCTCTTTGTTACTTTTTCAAACTTGCTCTGGATACTGCCAAATATATACATTTTTGTGCCCTTTTGGTTTAAATGATTTGGTTCTTGAACCAAATTTTCAGTACCCAAATTCTGTCAAGCAGTAACAACATTTGTCCAAAATTCGAGCTTCAGCTGAACTAAATTTGCAATGCAATAAGGTCATATTGGATTTCTGGTCATATCATGACTTTCGTTAAAGGAACACTATAGTTAAGGCCCAGATTCCCATACCATCTGCAAACAAACCTCTTCAATTGAACACTGCAACATTAAGGCCCAGATCCCCATACCATCTGCAAACAAACCTCTTCAATTGAACACTGCAACATTAAGGCCCAGATCCCCATACCATCTGCAAACAAACCTCTTCAATTGAATGCTGCAACATTAAAGGACCACTATAGGCACCCAGACCACTCTCCGTTTGCTTTTTAAGCCATCACTTCCAAATTTCCCCTGCTACCTCTTGTCTCAAATCCCCACTGTATCCTTTAGATTGTAAACTCACAGGCTATCTAGCTAAGCACTTTGTATAAAAGAGCTAAAAAGGCTAGATCTCAGCTTATGAGCAGGGCACTCTTTACCTTTTGTGTATTTGTCTGTGTATATTTTACGTCCTCCACTAATTGTACAGCGCTGCGGAATCTGATGACGCTTTTTTTAAATACCAGTAATAAAAAAAAAAAAAATAGTGTTAGGAATGCAAACATGTATTCATAATGCTATAGTGCTGTACTTCCTATTTAGACTTAGAGTCCCACCTCCACATTAAAACTGGAATTTGCATTTAGTAGTCTTTTAAGGGAATAATGTATTTAAACTTGTACTCAATAATTATCGTATTTATTTTGAGAAAGATACACTTCTGCTGTTTTTTCTGCGTGCCTTCATGTCCCTAATTTTAAAATATCATTTATCAATAACACACACTGTCATAGGTTCTTCCAAAAAGGCACCTTTAGTAAAAGTTGTATATTTTCAAGAAACTGTTTAAATTGGTTCATCTTATTAGAATGAATGAAATATAGAAAAGATGCAGATTATGTATTGGCTAGAGACTATGAGAAAACGTTATTCAGAATGCACAGATATTTTAGCATATTTTAAAGAAGCTATTATTCTTTTTCAGACAACCCGAGCATCCCCATTATTTCACTATATCAGCATTGTAATGTTCTGTGCTCGACGTCTCGAGAATATCAGTGCTGCTCTTTCATACTTAGCAAGGATCCTTTGCAAGTATTTTATCTCCATCAACGTACTTGACTTGATTAGTTGTTTCAAATGTGCTCTAATCCATCTCTATGCTTCAGTGTTTCCATGTTATTTATAAACAATGTCTTCCATTTAATTAGTACCATCCCGTCTTTGTTTTATATCCGTCCACATTCGGAAAGAGACTGATGCTGCATTAATGTAATTATTTTGCTCAATTCCTTGCAAATTGTCTGAAAATGCCTGCATTGAAATGCAAAGTAAATGGCGCCCTGAATGACTTGACAGTCACGTTATGATTTTATTTTAATCAAATTTAATTTTTTATAATCAGAATGTGGCATTTTTTATTTTAGAATAGAAAAACAACGGAGGGAAGTGTATTGTGATTTTGTCTAACATTTTAATCTGACTGCTTCAGCAAACCAAGAACATTTACTGTAATACAGATTTGCTACTGCAAAACATGTATGCGTTATTGGCAGATGGCTACTATACTAGCTTGACTTAATTTAAAAAAAAATTAAAAAATTCTATTACTTTTTGATAAAACGTTCTCCCATAAATAAAGAATTCATAGTCTAATTTCTATAAAAAATGTGAGTCAGTTATTAAAAAATAAATATAATACATGTTTATTTTCCTATCAACACATAATAATGATAACACTTTGAACATTTCATCTGTTTGAGAACTACATTTTTATTTTACTATCATCAAACATATATTGACATAGTGATTCAGGGTTCATGTTGCTACATTTACTGTACCTCGGATGTCCATAGAGTTGTTACTTAAAATACATTTCCAAAAGCTATGCTCAAAGTAATGAGCACCTCAACAGAAAGATGGAAAAGAATGTGCTGTTAATATATATATACTGTATATATATGTACGCAGTACTGGAGACCGTATCTTCAGAATGATATTGAAACTTTAGAGAGAGTTCAGAGAAGGGCTACTAGACTGGTTCATGGATTGCAGGATAAACTTACCAGGAAAGGTTAAAAGATCTTAACACGTATAGCTTGGAGGAAAGATGAGACAGGGGGGATATGATATAAACATTTTAATACATAAAGGGAATCAACACAGTAAAGGAGAAGACTATATTTAAAAGAAGGAGAACTACCACAACAAGAGGACATAGTCTTAAATTAGAGGGAAAAGGGTTTAAAAATAATATCAGGAAGTATTACTTTATTGAGAGGTTAGTGGATGCATGGAATAGCCTTCCAACTGACGTGGTAGAAGTTAACACAGTGAGGGAGTTTAAGCATGCGTGTGATAGGCATAAGGCTATCCTAGACTTAAGATAAGTCCAGGGACTAATTAAAAGTATTTTGAAATATTGGGCAGACTAGATGGGCCGAATGGTTCTTATCTGCCGTCATATTCTATGTTTCTATATATATCTATAAGCAGAATCTTTACACAATCAGCCTCAGTTATGACATCATGTAATACACCATAATGTAAAGGGTATATAAGTCCAGTCCATCAACATGAAATGTCAATGTCCATAAAAAGTAACTGAAAACAGTGACCATGGTATCTGGTGTGACCGAATCACGTAATTGTGATAATTTTAGTAATTTGGCTGGAAGGAAGACAATTCATGATTTTTAGAAAAAGCTTTCCACTGGAAATTAATGCCGCTACACGTGTTATTTACTTATTCTAACAATAAACTTACTGCCTCGTTGAATGGAATTGCGGACACTACTCCTTGTTTCTTATGGACTAGTAAGATCAGAGCCTCCAGAAGGTCCAGGACTTATTGTAGTATATTCAGGAGATGATCTGATGAGTGTTTGTTCAATGTTTGTTCCTACGGCTCCTATGGTGTTAACTCAAGGTCAATTTGCACATTGAAATGCCCACCTAAGATCAAAAAAGCACACAAAAAATTAGTTTTCATTGACTTGCTGATGTCAATTTCCAAGGGTACAATGTGAAGAATTAGCCAACTATTGCTGTAAGAAAATAACATATAGGGCAATTTTTTATGTTTTAAAAATGTTTCAGTTCTTTTAGTTATAGTTAATGCTAAAATGAATGTAATCACTATATAAACCAGAATATTATCTGGGATTTTTCTTCTTCACAGATATAAGGTACCTAAGGTTAAGTGTATATATTGAAGGACGCAATCAGTAATGTTTCCTTAGCTAGATAGTTATATTAATTTCAGACATTAAAAATCATATCAGTTTGTGAACCTCAGCACTACCAAAATAAAGAATTATAAAAAAAAAATCAAAAAAAAAAAATCATATCTTAACTAAACTATTATAATTACTTTGGAAAATAATGATTTAACTGTAGCTGATTTAGTGATGATGTTAACTTGAAAAATATATATATTTCATTTTAAAAAAAATTTATGTCTGATATTTCTTTCCATGTTTTTAAGGAATAAAATTGTAGATACATTTAAAATCTGGAAAATGAGAAGTATGACGTTAATATTTAGCAAACTTCTTCGAACTTGGTCAAGTTGAAATTTAAAATGTGCTTGACTTGGAAATATTTAATTTCGTCTTGCGCTTAATAGACAATCCATTCCCATTCTGTGCAGATTGTAATTCTTTCTGACTTTGCTATCCATTTGCCTGGAGGACAAGACAGTTTAAAACTGCTCTGCACACCACACCATGCATAACAGGTAATCTGTCTAATTAAAGCCTATAAGCATGTTCAAAGTAAAATATTGAAGAGATTCCGTAACCTCTCTTTCACCCTCCCTGCGTTCCCCTGCTTCTGAGACTCTGAGATATCCTAGCCATTAACTCAAGTGTTTACACTTTAAGATCAAATTCTACTTTGCCAGAATGCTTCATTTCACAATTTACAAGTCTGTTTTCTCATTTACAGGCACAAAGTAATTTATCAAATTTTTATATGACATTCCTCAGCTTCTTCCGATATTGAATTATCTAATAGATGCCTAGAAATTTAAAATGTGAAAACACGCTGATTTCATCAAGGGACTTAAGACTATTTATAGTCACATTCTCTTTGTGTTCATATGGTACATTTCAATAAATGTTTAATCACAATCAGCAAAAAAAGCGGTGTTTTGTTTGGCATGGGAAAGTAGCAGAGAATAAGTCCAATTTAAAATGTAGCCATTAAAATGCACTAGTAATTTTTATCTCAAACATAAAGTTCTTCTTATAAGTAGATATTTTTAATATTACAGAAAATGATGGTATTGCAAATAAATGAGAAAATAAATTGCTTTAAGAGAATTGCACATGTATACCTGATAAGCTTGCTTGCTCTATTTAAAGGGACACTCCAAGAACCACTGCAATTTTTGCTAAATACGTATGTATACTAAGGGAATGCATTTTACCCCTGAGTATAACTGAGCTGCCACTCACAGTCAGAAAAAAAGAGCAGTTGCTGATGGAATTCAGAACTTCATAAATTAAAAGGGATAATATCACTTAAGTGAATTATAGTGTTTAAAAATCATAATCCGCCTTTTAATATAACAGTCAAATCATAAATATATTTACAGAGAAGGAGTCATAAGACTTAATGGAGAGGAGTGTTGGAAAATAATACAATGAAGGAATTTAGAAGACTTAAACCATAACACCAGACTGGAATGCTAAAATAAAACCTGCCTGCATTTGAGACCAGGACTTCATTTTAGATTCCTTACTCACTTTGTTGATTGTTCTTTGTGTATTTCCAAACCCGTTATTCAACAAACCTATCATTTTCTAGAGTCCCATTGCTTCTAGTGCTCTGTCTCATTGTCTTGTATTAAAATATATATATATATATATATATATATATATATGATGCGTCCTACTGTAACAGCAAGAGGGATGACTGAACCCTGATGTGGGATCCAGATCTGTTTCGCTCCTTCCACTCAAGTAGGAATCAATCCCTTGGCTCTCTCCATCCACTCTGAAAGGAATCAATCCCTCTGGCGATTCATTTTACTCAGGTATGAACTAATCCGTCTGCCTGCACCCAACACTGTTTTTATAAAAGCACTTTTTGGATCTGAGGCCTAGCTCTTTGCCTGCAAGTTTCTGTAGCTGGTCCCAAATATCAGAGTATAAGTAAAGAAACACATCCAGACACTGTACCAAGCAGAACTTGATTATTTCTTTATTTTTAAACTAGGACTACCCTTTAACAATGCTGCATTAAACTTATTGTGATGCCTTCAAAACACTGCATAAAAGTCACCAAGCATTAAAACATATTTGTAACAATGAAATACAACAAAATATATTATTGTCACACAGAAAAACATAAGGGGGGATATATAAAATCTAAATCTCATTGCATTCTGCTTGACTTTCACAAGATATGCAAATATATGCAAATTAGAGAGGCTATGCATATAATCAAGTTTGAACCAATAGATGGTGCTTCAGCAAAGTCTATGGGCTGGGATAATTAAATTGTCAGATGTAGTGTAATCCTTAGGATTAAGGTTGATCAGGTCACACCTACATAGCTGGATGTTTATGTCTATTAAAAAAAAAAAAAATCCTAAACTGGGTAATTTCTTAAGTCTTCTTAACAAGTTAGTTTCTGCCTTGTAGAATGTGGTAAAGTTTTTATATAAGCACTGTCAACAGCTAAAAAAAGTAGGCTTTGCGCAAAGAAGCAGGTATATTGACAAGTTAGGTCATACAATGTGATATCAGAAAAACTAAACCTTGGTGTAATTAATATGAAAATAGGAGGAAGAGGTCCTATTAAAGTAAATTTTTGAAGATCAATGGGAGAAAAAAGAATACAACCAGGACCACCGTGAGACTGCAGTTACAATAGGTATGAAGAAGTGAGTGGTCAACGGTATCAAAACTGGCAGAAATGTCAAGAAGCATTACAAAGACACAAGTGACATTTGAATTTGTTATCAAATAAGTAATTTATCACTTTAGTTAGAGGTAGTTTCCATAGTGTAAAAATGGTAATTGGTGCCAGCGCTATATAGTAAATAATTATTATTATTATGATATATTAAAGACAACATAAATAAATAGCAGCTATGACACTTAATAGTATAATACACCAATGAAATAGTAACTTGAACCCAAAAAGTTCAGCGCTTACGTAAAAGGGAAAAAGTTATTGGGTTTAAGTTTCAGTAGGGTGAATACTCTTGTACCATAATCCCTTTTTTATTTTATTTTTTTAAATTCAACGTTTTTATTGGCAAGATTTTCAAGGGAATGGGATGGGGTACAGAAATAAAAAGAAGGGATGGGGTAGGGGTTTCAGGATTAACAATGATGGTGCATGATACAGCTTGATGTTGTGCATTTAATACATAATACATAGAGTGTATTGTACATGGTTCATCACCCACTGCTTGACAATTGTTATACATTGTATAGTACACATGACACAACCTGTCCTACGTTTCAGTGCTGTGTACTTTTTGTGTTTCTTTTATTTGTATATAGCGGTGTGTGACTGCTGTCGTGGACAGGCCATGGCGTCCCATGAGCCCGTCGCATGTTTAATTGCATGTTGGTTTGGGGTAGATTAGATTTGGGAGCTGTATTTCACAACAAGGATGGTGGTCTAGGTATGTCTTCTTGTGAGGTATTACTTGCACCTTATGCAGTGTGTGGAGGACAACATGCAGCGTTGTACAATGTTATACAAAGCAGCTTGCTGCTGTGATACCTTTAATGTTTAACTGTACACCTTCATGCATTAGCTCAATTTTGTGACTTCAGGCATTGGTTGCTTTCTGCTACCCCCTTACCAGATCTCCGTGTCGTTTGTGGTTTCGAGGGGGTTTGGAACAAAGTTCTCGGTTACGTGTTTAGGGCTCATTAATAAAGTGTTTTGCTGGTGGTCTTATTTGGTTTGATGGCCAAAGCCATGCAGGTAACTAAAGGGAGGAGAAGGTGTGATTTTGCATTGTTCGAGTATTGGGCCCACCGATATCAAGAAACGGAGATGGGTTTACAAGCTTCGGGTGGTAGTATATAACATGATCCCATCTTGTTCTAGTGCTGTGCCAGGTTCTTATATTATTTCTGGTTCGGAATCAGAGTCTGGAGGTGTTGGGCCTTCAGGGGTGCTACATTGGTTGGGTGAGGGGGTAGTTGTCTGTCCCAGTATGTTACCCATGGTGCCCAAAAGGTTAGGAGATGTGTCCTGTGTGCTGCCGTGCGAGTGGGTAGGCATTTGTGGGTATAGTATTGATGTATTTTGGCCATTAGGTGAGCTTTGGAGGGGCATTGCGGTAGTTTCCAATGGTTTGCTATTAGATTTCTCACCGCTAGTGCTATAAT
This sequence comes from Pelobates cultripes, assembly GCA_933207985.1. NCBI lineage: Eukaryota > Metazoa > Chordata > Amphibia > Anura > Pelobatidae > Pelobates > Pelobates cultripes. Next base: position 31,575,925 of record OW240919.1, on the reverse strand, counting down.
TGCCATGATGCTTTTTACGTGCTTTGGCGTGGGTTTGGGGTACGTTAAAAATAAACCTGTGTGTATGTCGAGGGGTGGTGTGGTGATGCCAATGACTTTGGCATTGTATTTTGTGCATCTTTCCATAGCGGGCGTATACGTGGACATGTCCACCAAATGTGAGTCATCGTGCCACTGTCTATCCCACATCTCCAGCAGTGTGGGGGCGGGGGGGCTGTTTTGTACATTTTGTGGAGCCTCTGGGGTGTTAGGTATCACCTGTACACTAGTTTTTTGTGTGCATCAATGTGGGAGTAGCATTGTGTGAGCCCTTTAAGTGCATTCAGAGAAGCTAGGATTTCTGTGTTGGATGTCATTAGATCGCATTCTGCCAGCCACTGTGCCACAAATGTTGGGGGTTGAGGTGGTGATATTCGTAGAAGAGTTTTGTAGCAGGAGCTAAGGGATTTGGGTTTGGTTGGGGCCTGCCAGCATCTATCATATAGAGCTTCTAGGTCTGATAGGTCAGAATTGTCGGCTGTAGTATTGTGTGCGACATGAGAGGGTATGATGCCTTTGAGTTGCATATAGAGAAACACGGAGGAGTTAGGCAGGTGAAATTCTCTTTGCAGATCTGAGAAGGGTTTGATGAGATGTAGACCGAAGACTTGATCGAGTGTGTTTATCCCTAGTTTGACCCATGAATTTAGTGAGAGCCAGGGTGAAACCGCTTTTAGAGCTGTCAGTGGGGAGCGTGGGTGGAATTTGTAGGTGGCATTTTGCTTTTGGCATGTTGTGTCCCAGTGGTGTAGGGTTAGTGTAGTAGTGGGGAAGAGTGTTTTGTGTTTGGGGCGTAGTTTCTTTGGTGTCCAGAGTATATTTATTAATAATGTGCCGGTGGGTTGGGCTGTTTCCATGTCAACCCACTGGTAAATCCCATTTGAAGTGTGTAATTTCACTGCCGCCTCCAAGTTGGCTGCTTTGTAATAGGTATATATATCTGGTAGGCCAACTCCTCCATATACTTGGTGATTCTGGAGGAAGCGTTGGGAGATTCTGGGTTTGCGCGTATCCCATATGTAGGAGGACATCACTTTTTGGAGTGATTTAAAAAACGTTGGTGGGACCCGTATATGCAGGAAAATGTACAATAGTTTAGGGAGGAGGACCATTTGGACAGGATTGATTCTGCCCATCCATGACAGTTTAACTGGTCTCCAGCGCAGGCACTCTGATTTGCAAAGTTTGAGGAACGGTTTATAGTTGTATTAGAATAATTGTTCAGTTGTGGGCGCAATTTTGACCCTGAGATAGGTGATGTAGTCTGACCTCCAGTCGAAATCGTATTTGCTTGCGAGTTCTTGAATGAAATCTTTAGGGAGACCTACAGGTAATGCTTGTGTTTTTGTTTGATTTAATTTATAGTATGTTAGGTTGCCGTACTTTTCTAGCATCAGAGTGAGTTGTGACGAGGGCACGTCTCTCAATGTCAAAAGAATATCGTCTGCAAACATGGATAGTTTATATTCAGACCCACCCACTCTGATGCTTTTGATTTCGGGTTGGTGTCTAATTATGTGTGCTAGCGGTTCTAAAGAGAGGACAAACAGTAGTGGGGACAAGGGGCACCCCTGTCTTGTGCCGTTGGTTATATTGAATGGGGTGGAGAGGAAGCCTGCAATAGAAAATTGTGCTGTCGGGGCATTGTATAGAGCCATATTACCAGATATTATTGGTGTAGTAAAGCTGAACGCCTTTAAAACCTGTTACATGTAGTCCCAATTGAGCTTGTCAAAGGCCTTCTCTGCATCAAGTGCTAAGAGAAGGCCCTGTCCTCTGGTATTGTGTGTATGCGATAAGATGTTCAGGATTTTCCTGGTATTATCTGAGCCCTGTCTTGTTTTGACAAAGCCTGATTGGTCATTATGTATTAATGTGGGGAGAATAGCAGACATCCTGTTAGCTATGAGTTTCGCGTAGAGCTTGACATCTACATTCAGTAGAGATATTGGTCTAAAATTTTGGCATTATGTTTGGGATTTGCCTGGTTTTGGGAGAGTGGAAATGTGGGCTTTTAGCATTTCTGGGGGTAAAGTTCCCTGTGAATAGCAGTGGTTGAAGAGTGTGAATAGATGTGGAGATAGAATGGTGGCGAAGGTCTGGTAGTAGAAGTTGGTGTAGCTGTCTGGGCCCGGTGCTTTGTGTTTGGGGAGCTGCCGCATTGTTGTTTCTAATTCTTGGGTGCTGAATGGTGCAGTAAGGGAGTTTATGTTTTCTGGGGAGAGCATGGGTAAGTCGGTTTGTACTTAAAAGTCGAGAATATCCTGTGTAGATGGCAGAGTGATCATGGGGTCTTCTTTGAGATTATAGAGTTTGCTGTAGTAAGCTGCGAATGCGTCCACTATGTTTTGCGGGTTTGTAAGTTTCTGCTTTGTTGCTGTTGTTAAATAAGCTATTCTTGAGTGGGCCGTGCATGCTTTGAGTCTTACTGCTAATAGTGCTCCTGCCCTGTTCCCTTGTGTAAAGAAATTGTGTTTATATCGCTGAAGTATATGGGTAGTTTTAGCTTGTTCTAGATTTCTGAGTTTGGTTTGTAATATGGACAGCTCATGTCATAATGTTTGTGCGGGGCTTGTTTTGTTTTTGTGTGTGAGGTCAGTTATCTCAGTGTGGTGTATTCTTTGAGTCTTTGTTTTTTAGCGTGGCTTCCCGCCTTAATCAGGAGGCCCCTTATTACCGCCTTGTGTGCCAGCCAGACAGTAGTCGCGTCGACGTCGGAGGTTAAGTTTGTTTTGAAGTATTCAGTAAGGTTGATCTTTAGTTGGTTTACAATGTTAGGGTCTTGTAACAGGAAATCATTCAGTCTCCATGTTCCTTTGCCTACAGTGGGGCACTTTTCTGCTAGGGTTAGAGTTATTGGAGCATGGTCTGACCAGGTCACAAGACCTATGTTTGTTGTCCGGACTGCTTGCATTAGTGTGGTTGGGATTAAGAATCTGTCAATTCTAGTATATGTATTGTGTGCTAGGGAGTGAAAGGTGTAATCTCTCTCTAAGGGATGGAGGTCTAGGTAGTTGTGCTGAAGGATTTGATTGCAGAGTAATGATGTGGTTTTGTGTGATTTACGTGCGGAAGTGTCGGCTAGTTTGGCGGTTGATGGGGAGTCTAGGGAACAGTCAAAAAGAGGAAATTCGTGTCTCCCCCAATAACAGTATTTCCGAAATTATATATGCTTGCTAGAGCGAAAGTTTTATCTGTAAATTCCGTCTGGTTAGTGTGCGGACCATAAATGTTGATAAGCGTGTATGGTTCATTGTTTATATATCATTGGAGTATCAGGTATCTGCCGTTTTTGTCTCCTTTTTTTTTAATCAATGAGAAGGCTACTCATTTTCCTATCAAAATGGATACCCCTCGTTTCTTCTTCTTGTAACATGAATGGAAGTCGTGGGGGAATGCGTTGGAGAAGAATTTGGGATGTTTACCCCGTTTGCAACAAAGAACAAGTGGGTGGATGGTGAAAGAAATAGTGGGTCATAAATCTACAACAGCCTCATATTTGGTATAGCAGTCTCATGTTTACATGTACTCTTTGTTGCAGTATTTATCTGGTGCTATTTTTTAGTGTATGTAAGTGATATTTGTATCTTCCACCTTTGCACTTAAGCACTTTACTGTTGGAGTCATTGTATATAAAGCTGCTACCCCTAGAGGCTCCTATATATATATATATATATCTATATATATATATATATATATATTTCATTTTTATTTTTTGCTTTTTTATCATTGTTGCACTATTTATTGCACTTTTATATACAATAAAGTGGACTTTGTCCTTCCACCCTATATTTCTTATTCCATGTGATTTTTACATACATTTATAGTGGTTGTGGTGCCCTGTTGTCTGGAGTAGTGTCCAGATATTGTTTGTAGTTTACCCCATTTGAAATGGGTTTCCTGGTAGAAGGCGATTTGGGCTTTATGTTTTCTTGCTTCTTCAAGTGCTAATCTACGCTTATGTGGTGAGTTCAGGCCTTTAGTGTTCAGAGATAGAATATTGAGTGTAATTGCAGAAGGGGGCCGGCTGCTGAGTCAGTTAGTGGTGGGAAAGATGTCACCAATCGATGGAGATTGGCGTCCATGGTGCATGGTGCGGTTTGATGCGTGGGTATCCCTCTGTGTGGGTGGTCTGTGGAGGGGGTGTAGCGTAGCCACCTTCTGACATTTGACCTGGTTTAGTGTGTCTTATTCGGGGGTTGTATTTTTGAGGGTGTGACATGGTGAGCATGCTGTTCTGAGTATCGAAAGTAGTTGTTACCAGCATACTATGTGGTTGCGGTGCGGAGACAAAAGGGTGCATCAATTGTCTGAGGGGGAGGGAGTAAGGGGGGGGGGTAACAGAAACATACCAAGTAGTAAAACAGATAAGCGTTAAAAACTATGTACAAAAAAACATCGGTCGGGGTGCAATGGGGCATAGAAGGTATCGAAAAGGCTCTGGTGAACCTGGTGGGGTGGTGGGAGTTGACAGATTTAACATCCCTGATATGCTTAGTGGGTTGGGTTCGCCTCCATGCTGTCAACCGTTCCAGGACGTATGGGGGGGGTCTCGGTAGCATTTAAAGATTTCTATGTGCTCTGTGTGAGATGGGAGATAGTGTCCCCTTTCCCTTGCGGCCCTCAGCAGTGATAGTATTAAATGGGGGTGCAGGGTGGGAGTAGTTTGTGGATATTGCTGGTTGGAGAATGGTGTAGCATATGCTTGCCGGTCGCCCTGTGCATTACCCTCATGAGTATAATATAGTGCGTGGTTTCGTGGCTTTGGCGATGTTACCGGATCTATCTTGGCTCCAGCGCGGTGTGTATATGTCACGGGGGAGGCAAATAAGCAAACCCTGTGTCTACCGTATTGCATAATAACATTCCATCATCCATTTAACATATTTTAGCTGGACAAACGTATCTTTGTGTGTGGAGATAAAACATAGTAAATGTGCAGAGTATAGCACACGATATACTTCGGTTAGGCTTGGAGTCTGTGCAGGGTGTGCCCGTTCTACAACAAGTGCGTCACCACTATGGCTGGGCCCAAGCTGGGGCCCCGGCATTGCAGCAAGGCCTATCCTTAGTAGTTGCCCAGCAAACAATTATAAGTAAAATATAATTAAAATGTAAATTAATGCACAATTTTGTGTTGATCTGAGGGGCTAAAGAGGAGTGCGGTCCATGACCCTTAAGGGTAAGGATTTTGGGTTAGTGTGCCCAAGTAGAATATGGAGGGGAAGATCGGTTCAGTTCACTTATCTACATTCACCACGTTCCAGTCCTTGGAAACCTTTCTCAGGGACCGTGATCTTTGCGGCTTTGCCTGGGTATCTTGATCGGGTGACTGCGACAGATTGATGCCCCATTCTTTCAGGAGTTTTATGCCTTCCTCAGCAGAGGTGATATGGCAGTCAGCGCCATTGCGGCGTACTGTTAGGCGGGCCGGGAATCCCCATCTGTAAAGGACATTAGCGTCCCTCAGAGATTTGGTGATACAGGCCAGGCCTTTTCTCTTCAGCAGGGTTGGCGGCAGAAAGGTCTATAAAGAGGTGGATGCCTGCAAACTCTTCTGGTGGTGTCTTTGCAATTCTTGCGGCTCTCATTAACTTGTCTTTGCTGGTGTAATAATGGAGTTTCGCAACAGTGTCTCTAGGAACTGAGGCCGGAAGAGATTTCGGCTTTGATTGGCGATGTATACGGTCAATAAGGCATTCTTGGTGCGTCAGGTCAGGGACCAAGGCCTGGAAAAGGCGTATAGCATAGGTCTGAAGGTCTTGAGGGAGGACATCCTCCGGGATGCCGCGGAGGCGGATATTGCTGCGCCTATCCCTATCTTCATGATCCGCTGCCTTATTGGTAAGGTATTCCAGTTTGGCTCCCATTTCTGCATATGCATCTGCCAAGGTATTATGGGCAGAGATTATTTCCTCTGTTTTGTCTTCGAGGTGTGCTGTTCTTTCACCCAGCGCCTGAATATCTGTTTTTATTTCTTGTGCCATTTTTAACATGTCTGCTTGTAAAGATGTTTGCAGAGCTTGTAGCATCTTGTGGATGGAGAGGTCAGTTGCGGGTGCCGCCGCTGGTTCCTATATTGAGGTAAAGTCACTGCTGTCTGAATATGCTGAAGGTGAGTTTGGCGCGCCAGTGCCATCTTGGCCTGTGCGCGTGGCGGTGTCTGCGCCAAAATCTGCAGTATGGTTTGCTTGTGCTTCAGCTTTCTGGCTGACTTAGATGCCATGGTGGGCAAGGGCAGTGCTGTGTGTCGGTGTGGGATTTTTGGGGTACCTACTGCTATTCTAATCGCTGTGCAGGGTTGGTGTCTTACGGAGCTAACAGCTAATGCGACCGTCTCGGTGAGCTGTCAGGCCACGCCCAGATAATCCCTTTTTTGTTGCCAGTAAATGGAATGTCACTGACTTAAGCACAGGCACAAGCACAGACATACATATTTAGAATAGTATAATAATTTTGATGATCATAATAATGCTTAGGAGATATCTTGAACCCTTTCATTTAAATTTAATAAAACATGCAGAAGGCTTTGTCATTAACTTGAATTTTAAATACACACATCTTAAGGTCTCCTTAGAATCACTATTCATTGAGAGCATTAAAGAGCACACTGAGGGCACAATAACACAGCAGCTGTGAATTTATTCATATTCTTTAATCACCGTGAAGATAAAACCCATCTAGGTGAGATATCTGACCTCAGAATAGGATTAATTTCTTCAGCTGAAATAGCAGAATGTCAATAGAAACACCCCTTTCAGAGTAAAATTGTTAATCAACTGTACATATTTCTACTGACTTAGAAAGAGATTTTTTAAACATAGAGGGTCACTCCAGAATCTTTCATTAGTAGCTCATATATGCGTCTTCTTTGTATGATCAATCTGTCAATCATAATAAATAACAGTCCTAGAGTTTTAGTTATTCTTGTCATTTAGACTGAGAACAGGCGAGACCTTCCCCTTGACCAGCAAATCATTAAGCTAACAACTGCAAAGTCTTGATTAAAAGGTACCACAGACACAAACAGAGATCAAAGGCTAAAATATTGTTTCCTGACCATTAGCAATATGAAGTAGAAAAAGATACATTATATGTGTCTCTTGTATTAAATTGTATTTTAATAGATCTTCAACATCCTTTTAATAAAATTCACAAGTCCTACCCACAAACCAACTCATTTGATCCTAGGTAGATGAAAGAATTTCAACTCGCTGAGCACAAGTTACTCTTGTTAAGAGTAATGGATAATCATGCATAAAGAACCATTCTGGATCAAATTCTAGAACTGGAGCAATCACCGGGAAAATCATAGAATATTCCTGCTGACTGTTCAGCTTTTTAAATCTCATTGGCATTAGATGTCTAGAGTAGAACCTGCCAAGAATGGGGTACATTGATGTTGTTGCAGGCTTGTGCAATGTATAATCATATACTGTAACTGTTTAGGTGAGTTGTTTTTAAATAAAACGATTACATTCTGTTAGACTTGAAATTGTTTTTTAGTGAATGAACGAGTGTGCTGGATTTTGTATGTTGCTACATGATATTTATGTTATGTATATATTTTGCGATACACTAACTTGCCCATTTTTTGTCTGATCTTTTTTGGTTTATTGAAATTCAGATGGCTGAACCTCCATAATGGTATAGTGGTTCGGACTAAAGCAATATATTTTCTGTGCACAAGTCTAGCATATATATATATATATATATATATAGTAATATCATATTGAAATGGAGCCATCGTTGAGTGTAGCTCCGCTAGGACAGTTTCCTCCCTGCTAACCTGGGATGCTGGAGCACTTCAGACTTAGTAGCCGAAGCTGGACTGAGAGCAGTGGCGTACATACCAGGGTCGCAGGAGTCGTGGCTGCGACCGGGCTGGGCCCACCAGGGGGCCCGGCCGCCCCTGCGACCTGGTATGTACCCACAGGGCCAGCCTCTTCTCCTGGGGGGCCCAGGAGTCGGCCACCTCAGGGCCCCCCCCCCCCGAAGCTGGCCCTGCTGACCCCAGCGGGTGGGCGGGCTGGCTGTCTGGGTGGCCAGCACGCGAGGGAGCTGTTTGTTAGTGTGTGTGTGTTAGTGTGTGTTAGTGTGTGTGTGTCTGTTAGTGTGTGTTAGTGTGTCTGTTAATATGTGTTTGTGTCTCTGTTACTGTGTGTTTGTGTGTCTGTTAGTGTGTGTTAGTGTGTGTGTGTTAGTGTGTGTTAGTGTGTGTGTTAGTGTTTGTGTGTTTGTGTTAGTGTTTGTGTGTGTCAGTGAGTGTGTCTGTTAGTGTGTGTGCCTGCTAGTGAGTGTGTTACTGTGTGTGTCTGTTACTGAGTGTGTTTGATGTCTGTTACTGAGTGAGTGTGTTTTTGTCAGTGAAAGTGTATGTTTTGTAAGTGAGATTGTATGTATGTCTGTCGCTGAGTGTGTCTCTGTCAGTAAATGTGTGTGTCTGTTAGCTTGTGTGCATGTGTCTGTTCGTGAGAGTGTGTGTGTCTTCAGCATTTACCTTTCTCCAGCATCGGACTCCCTTGGCGCTGGGGATCCCTCCGCCTCTCAGCTCCGAATGCACATGCGCGGCAAGAGGCGCGCGCATTTAAACCGCCCATAGGAAAGCATTACTCAATGCTTTCCTATGGACGTTCAGTGTCTTCTCACTGTGATTTTCACAGTGAGAATCGTGGAAGCTCCTCTAGCAGCTGTCAATGAGGCAGCCACCAGAGGCTGGATTAACCCTCAGTGAAACATAGCCATTTCTCTGAAACGGCTATGTTTTCAGCTGCAGAGTTAAAACTAGAGGGACCTGGCACCCAGACCACTTCATTGAGCTGATGTGATCTGGGTGTCTGTAGTGGTTCTTTAAGTGTGTGTGCATACCGCAGTCGCGGGGTCGCAGCCCCGCGACCAGGTGCCCGCCGCCATGTGTTGCAGCTCCGACCCGCGCCGAGTAAGCATGGGGGGGGAGGCACGGATCAATTTTCGCACCGGGGCCCCATGGGTCATGTGTACGCCACTGACTGAGAGTCTCTGGATACTGCTGCCCCAGACAGGGCAGCCCCAAATCCCTTTTTCTTGGACAGCATCCTCACACATTACAGTGAGTTAAACAAGTATTTGATCCCCTGCTGATTTTGAACGTTTGCCCACTGACAAAGAAATGTTCAGTCTATAATTTTAATTGTAGGTGTATTTTAACAGTGACAGAATAACAAAACAAAAAAAAATCAAGAAAAACACATGTCAAAAAAGTTATAATTTGATTTGCATGTCAGTGAGGGAAATAAGTATTTGACTCCTTCGACTTAGTACTTGGTGGCAAAAACCTTGTTGGCAATCACAGAGGTCAGACGTTTCTTGTAGTTGGCCACCAGTTTTGCACACATCTCAGGAGTGATTGTGTCCCACTCCTCTTTGCAGATCCTTTCCAAGTCATTAGGTTTCGAGGCTGACGTTTGGCAACTCAAACCTTCAGCTCCCTCCACAGATTTTCTATGGGATTAAGGTCTGGAGACTGGGTAGGCCATTCCAAGACCTTAATGTGCTTCTTCTTGAGCCACTCCTTTTTTGCCTTAACTGTATATTTTGGATCAATGTCATGCTGGAATTGACATCCACAGCCCATTTTCAATGCCCTGGCTGAGGGAAGGAGGTTCTCACCCACATCGTCCCTACTCGTGGCAAGCCTAAACACTAAACATTGTGATTGGTTGCTTTCAGTTTTTTGTGGTCACATTATTATTTGTGGTCCCCACCCGCAGGTCATTAGGTCCCCATCATTATTTATACATTTAGGGTCCCTTCCCGTACGCTCATGGGTGGGGACCTGGGGGGGGACATTAGGTCCCCCCATTATTTATTTAGTAAGGGTCCCCACAAACCGTTCATGGGTGGGGACCAGGGGAGGACATTAGGTCCCCCCTTTAATTAATTAGTCTCCCCACCCGCTGCTCATGGGTGGGGACCTGGGGGGGACATAGGTTTTAATGGGGGGGGTAGGAATTAATATTTATTACGAGGAGGGATATAGTAGCACTGCCGACTCCCTCCTTTTTAGGGCTTTTGTTTACATTTTAGTAAATTAACACAAAAAAAAAAACAGGATTTTCATAAGAAATCATACATGTACTAAAGAAAAAATGCACAGGGGAACCTTGCAGGGAACTGCAGGATGTTAGTCCTTCACGGCATAGTGTGTTACCAATAGTGATGTCGCGAACCCGAAATTTTCGGTTCGCGAATGGCGAACGCGAACTTCCGCAAATGTTCGCGAACCGGCGAACCGCCCGAAACGCCATTGACTTCAATGGGGAGGCGAATTTTAAAACACACAGGGACTCTTTCTGGCCACAATAGGGATGGAAAAGTTGTTTCAAGGGACTAACACCTGGACTGTGGCATGCCGGAGGGGGATCCATGGCAAAACTTCCATGGAAAATTACACAGTTGATACAGAGTCTGGTTTTAATCCATAAAGGGCAGAAATCACCTAACATTCCTAAATCACAATCAATATGGATTGACACCTGACATATGACATATTGACACCTTGACATATGGATTGACACCTGTCCTCAGAGCCCCTGATACACACTGACACAGAGCAGAATAGGGACTGTTCCCCCTACATCGGGTCACTTGGTAGATATGGATTGACACCTTGTTACAAACTGCTATTTGTAACGGGCCCTTTAAATGGCAAATTGCCCTGTTTCCCTGGGTTGTGGAGAAGCCTCTTTGCCAGCCTCCTCCCGCATGACTATGGCCCCTGGGAGATTGTGAAAATGTATGCACTTTTATTTGGTGTGTATGGCCCTTTAAGACTTCGGTGGGCATATTGGGGCTTATGGACTCTTTATGTGACTGGTGCTGGCCCTTTAAACACCTTTTTGGGACATCAGGAAGATTGGGACACTGCCCCTTTAAGGCCGTGTCCCCAGACTTGTTGGGGACACGGCCCCTTTAAGACGGTGTCCCCTGTGTCCCCAGACCTGGTGCAAACCCTTTGTGCCTGCCTTGCTATTTCCCACTTGGTTCAGTAAATGGGAAATTATTTCAGCTGCAGAGACTAAGTCCCATTCGTGATGGGACTTAGTCTTTTTTTCAGCCGTTTTTTTCAGCCTTATTTCAGCTGCAGAGACTAAGTCCCATTCGGCGATGGGACTTAGTCTTTTTTTCAGCCGTTTTTTTCAACCTTATTTCAGCTGCAGAGACTAAGTCCCATTCGGCGATGGGACTTAGTCTTTTTTTCAGCCTTATTTCAGCTGCAGAGACTAAGTCCCATTCGCGATGGGACTTAGTCGTTTTTTCAACCTGAAATAGACCGACCTCACAGCCCAAATCTATGGAACTGTTTTGGGCAGGAAAATGTGCTTGCAGTCGGTCATAAAGGGACCTCCAGCTAACTTTTTAACCCCTGGATGGATTTGGCTGATTTTTGGTTATGTTTATGTTTTAAGTGTGCTGATTCCAAATATGTAATTATTAAGATGGGATGTGTAGTTTTAAAGTTACAGGGTATGGCTAAAAACTGTATTTTTACTGCCTATGTTTAATTATGTTAATCTCTTCCCAAACGTCATTTC
>OW240919.1:31463491-31558470 GCA_933207985.1 Pelobates cultripes | reverse complement strand
AAGCTATTGTGACACCAGATGTAATTGGTGGCACTGACTGGGGAAATGGGCACTGTGAGCCTGACACAGAAGCTGGCAGCAGTGGCAGACAACTAAGTGCATTTACATTACATAGAAAAATAAAATTAAAAAAAAGCATAACCTTATCCCTAACCTAGCTATGCTTTTCCCTATCTTATGAACAGCAGCTACACTTTCCCTCCTCTTACTAAGCATGCAGCTTGAGAATGAATCTAAAATGATGCTGTCCAGTAGGTGGGAGGGTCTGCTAGGGAGGCTGTGCTGCTAATTGGCTGGAATGTGTCTGCTGACTGTGAGGTACAGGGTCAAAGTTTACTCAATGATGACGCATAGGGGGCGGGTCGAACCGCGCATATGTTCGCACGCCGTGGCGAACGCGAACATGCTATGTTCGCCAGGAACCGTTCGCCAGCGAACCGTTCGGTACATCACTAGTTACCAATTGTTTTCTTGGTGACTACGTGTGGCGGGACCGCTGGCTATCCGTGAATTGCCCTCTGCCATATTCATAGATCCCCCATTATAAAAAGTGTGTTGCCCCATGTAGTTTTATTTTAACTGTGTAACTATTGTCAAATTGGTATCTCCCAGAGCGGGAGATGGTTATCTGCTGTAAGCCATCTCCCACCAGCATGGGACTGAGGAATTTGTACTGATTGAATGGAGACCCCTTCAGGGGTCTGTGCATAAAAGAAGCCTGTTTTTAATAAAGATTGTCAGAGTCAGGGCCGGACTGGGAGAAAAATTAGGCCCGGGCATTTTTTTAACACAGCGGCCCACTAAAAAGGGGGCGGGGCAGAGGAGGTGTGTTTTGTCATCACCAATGACAAACACGCCTCCTCTCAAAGTGAGCATGTTGGTTCAATGCTCTTTCAGGGCAGACCATGCGCAGAGCTCTGCTGAAGAGCTCTAGCATGAGAAAAAAGTCCTGTATTTGTTCTGCACAGTGCAAGCAAATTTAATAACATGCTTGCACTGTGTTTCCTTTCAACTTGTCTCTGGTGTCTCTATAAATGGATACCAGGAGACAAAAGGCCAGGAAAGAGTATTGTGCATGTGTTTGGAGCCTGCTTGTGGTATTCAGGGACCCCCTCCCGCCCGGCTCTGGAAAGGGGTTAAAACTTACCTTTTTCCAGCGCCGGGCGGGGAGCTCTCCTCCTCCGATCCGCCCCGTCGGCTGAATGAGCACGCGCAGCAAGAGCTGCGTGCGCATTCAGCCGGTCGCATAGGAAAGCATTTATAATGCTTTCCTATGGACGCTTGCGTGCTCTCACTGTGATTTTCACAGTGAAAAGCACGCAAGCGCCTCTAGCGACTGTCAATGAGACAGCTGCTAGAGGCTTTGGGGGAAGGCTTAACCCATTGATAACCATAGCAGTTTCTCTGAAACTGCTATGTTTATAAAACAATGGGTTAACCCTAGAAGGACCTGGCACCAAGACCACTTCATTAAGCTGAAGTGGTCTGGGTGGCTAGAGTGGTCCTTTAAGAGTGTAGTGTGTGTGTGTATATATATATATATATATATATTTGGAAGTATTGTGTATGTGTGTGGTGCAGTGTGTTGGGGGGGGTTCTGTGTGTATGTGAGGGGTGCAGTATGTGTATGTGTGTGAGGGTGCGGTGTGTGTGTGATGTGTGTGAGAGTGCCGTGTGTGAGTGCTGTGTGTGTGAGTGCTGTGTGTGTGAGAGTGCTGTGAGTGTGATGGGTGTGAGAGTGCTGTGTGAGAGAGTGTTGTGTGTGTGTGAGAGTGCTCTGTGAGAGTGCTGTGAGTGTGATGGGTGTGAGAGTGCTGTGTGAGAGAGTGCTGTGTGTGATGGGTGTGAGAGTTCCGTGTGAGAGTGCTGTGTGTGATGGGTGTGAGAGTGCTGTATAAATGTTATTGTGTGTGTGTGGGGGGGGGGTAAATAAAAAAAATAAAAAAAACAGGCATTATGTCCCCCCCTCCCTTCTTACCTTTAGCCTGGGAGGGGGGGGTCCGGCATGGTGGTGACTGGGAGGCGGGGTGGCAGTGTTCCCTGGTGGTCCTCGTGTGTGAGTGAACTCTAGCCTGTGAGGCTAGAGTTCACTCTCGCGAGATCCGGTTGTTGCCATGGCAACGCGCCGGATCTCGCGAGAGGAACCCGGCGGAGCTGCAAGTTAGAGCTCCGCCGGGTCCTCTCTCCTGGCGGCTGGCTCCCTCCCTCTCTCCCCGCCGGCGGCCGCATGTGGGCCGGTCAGGGAGATCCTTGATCTCCCCACCAGCCCGTCGTGGCAAACAGCAGAGCCGGCGCTAGGAGAGTGCCGGCCCTGCACAGACCGGCAGGGGAGATCCTGGGACCTCCCCTGCTGGCCTCGGCCCATGGCCACCGCGGCCCACCGGGCCTTTGCCCGGTGTGCCCGATGGCCAGTTCGGGCCTGGTCAGAGTTGTAACTCCAAAATTGTGTCTCGTCCAGTTACTGGGGGGAAATGGGTCTCTTTGCACTTTAAATGGTTCCTGATCGGCTGAAGGAAAGGAATTAGCAGTGGTAACCGGTCAGATTGCTACACTATGGTCCCAGCTGCCTTGAGATCATTAACAAGATCCTTCCGTGTAGTTCTGGGCTGATTACTCACTGTTCTCATGATCATTGAAACTCCACAAGGTGAGATCTTGCATGGGGCACGAGACTGAGGGAGACTGACAGTTATTTTGTGTTTTTTTTTTTACATTTGCAAATAATCTCACCAACTGTTGTCACCTTCTCACCAAGCTGTTTGGCGATGGTTTTGTAGCACTGTCCACCCTTGTGTAGGTCTACAATCTTGTCCCTGATATCCTTGGACAGCTCTTTGGTCTTGGCCATGGTGGAGAGTTTGGAATCTGACTGATTGATTGCTTCTGTGGACTGATGTCTTTTATACAGATAACAAGCTGACATAAGAAGCACTCCCTTTAAGAGAGTGCTCCTAATCTCAGCTCGTTACCTGTATAAAAGACACCTGGGAGCCAGAAATCTTGCTGATTGAGAGGGGATCAAATACTTATTTCACTCAGTGACATGCAATTCAATTTATAACTTTTTTGACATGCATTTTTCTGGATTTTTTTTTTTTGTTATTCGGTCTCTTACTGTTAAAATACACCTACCATTAAAATTGGTACTGATCATTTCTTTGTCAGTGGGCAAACGTTCAAAATTAGCAGGAGATCAAATACTTTTTTACCTCACTGTATATATACCTTAATAACTCTCGATTGAGCTCCTATGCTGGCCAAATAGTTCTCAGATTTCCAGGCATGCAGCTGCTTTTCCCTGTCTTACAAAACAGGGTTCCGGGGGCTTTGGGGAGGCTGGCACCTGCGCATGTTATATGTCTCTGGAAAGCTCTGCTCTGAGTGCCCATACTGGCTAAATAGCACCCTGATTTGAGAATCTGTTAGACAGATCACAGCTATTCTCCAATCCGACTCAGAATTCCAGGCGTGATGGTGCTTTGTCCCAGTCTTATAAACGGTTCCTGGGGCTCAGAGGAGGCTGGTACCCCCATATGTTATTTGTCCCTGGAAATCTAACATCTGAGCACCTATATTGGCGAAATAACACCCTGACTGATGGTCGGGGGCCTGAGTGATACCCAATCAGACAAACATTTTTTTAAATAAAATAATTATATATGTAACACATATATGCACACTATTTGGTGCTTCTGACAATACATATGAATTAATAAATTTGATAACTTGCTTACCTTTTGTTCTAAAAAAGTTTGATATATTTATGTATAAATATTTTATTCCAATTAAAATAAAGGTTATGAACCAGATGTAAGTCCCCAGCACTGTGACTGTTAAAAACAATAACTCTCAAAACTATTTGTGCTTATGGGCTCTTAGAAACCCCTGTGATTAATTAGACTTTGTATTGTGCATACCCTTAGTACGCTCTTACTAAATATCATCACCAAAGTGCAGGAATGGGTATCATTTACTGCAATATCTTTGCTAGACTAGAATCTTCCTTCTCTGCGTGCTCAGATTACAATTATTGTGTATCATAGCTTGGGGGAATAAGACAAAATATAAACTTTTTGTTGGGAAATAGGATGTTGCATAAAGCAGCCCTGTTAGTTATTATAATGTGGTTTTATGAGCTAGATCCAAAGGGGAATATTTGATGTAAATTATTTTTTTTCTTATTTAAACACCTGAATAGTGGGTATCGTAAAATCTCTTCTAAGCTGCAGTCCCGCTGGGTTTCAGACCAATGTAAATCATACAGAGGGAAACTTTCAGGGGCACGGCTAAGACATTACAGGCTCAAAATGTCACAATCAGCAGAAAATATCATTTAGTAGCCAACTAAGGCTTCTTCCTAGTGTGATGTTGTCTATTTCTAATGAGTTTGCAGTTCTGCTTTATGTTTTAGTCAGCAGGAAAAGACATTGTTTTATTTAATCATTGCTCATTAGCATATACACAAACACACATGGCTACACACACACATGCATAAACACATAAAACTAGGTATACCTTTATCCATGTGCTTACATTTTCAAATTCACACAAATATACACTAATTTAGGAGCTGTATTTATACTAAGTGCAAACTAGTTTCAAGCCTGAGAGATTTTTATTCATCATATAAAAATATAAATAATGTACTCTAAAAATAATTTAACAAAAAAAGTCCTGAAAAAACAGAATCCATAATTCCAAAGTTAGATATCCTTGGATACCCATCTGTTCACTCATTTAGTTATTTTCATTGGTGAAAGGCAAAAGCTTCTTGTATATGGTGCACCAATATCCACTTTGGTAGTAAGTGCGACACAGAGATTCCCCACTATTGAATATTTCATGGTCAACCAAAAGACACCTGGGAGCCAGAAACCTTGCTGATTGAGAGGGGATCAAATACTTATTTCACTCAGTGACATGCAATTCAATTTATAACTTTTTTGACATGCATTTTTCTGGATTTTTTTTTTGTTATTCGGTCTCTCACTGTTAAAATACACTTACCATTAAAATTGGTACTGATCATTTCTTTGTCAGTGGGCAAACGTTCAAAATTAGCAGGAGATCAAATACTTTTTTACCTCACTGTATATATAACTTAATAACTCTCGATTGAGCTCCTATGCTGGCCAAATAGTTCTCAGATTTCCAGGCATGCAGCTGCTTTTCCCTGTCTTACAAAACAGGGTTCAGGGGGCTTTGGGGAGGCTGGCACCTGTGCATGTTATATGTCTCTGGAAAGCTCTACTCTGAGTGCCCATACTGGCTAAATAGCACCCTGATTTGAGAATCTGTTAGACAGATCACAGCTATTCTCCAATCCGACTCAGAATTCCAGTCGTGAAGGTGCTTTGTCCCAGTCTTATAAATCACTTTGCCTTCTAACTCACCCAGCAGATACTACATTTGAGCTCCTCTGATGTCAATTTTTTATATTCTCCATTTATGCTTTCATTAATGACTCAACCTTCTCATCTCATCACCACCTCTGTTTATTCCTAAATGAAAAACTGATACCACGCAGGTATTGTACTGAATTGGACTGAGAATCAGGATTGGACTGAAATATTTTCTAATGCATTACCTGTTGCATGATGAAATGAAATTGCTACAAGACTAGTCGAAAACAGAACAGAGTCAGCAGGTTATTGGTACACAGCTTGAAGGGGGGTAACCACTAGTGTAAACTGTAAATGGAGGGATAGTATACCAAAAAAAGTTGGGGGGGAGGGCTGGGATAAATAACAAGTGTACAGGTATACCTAGTCAATCCAGATAAAGAGAAATTCTCAATACATTAGTACGAAAAATAAGAAAATGTTTTTAATGAAAAGATATTAAAATGTCATGTGAGATGTGTACAAACAATAGTTTAAAAAAACTCAAATAAAGAACGTGAAAAGAAAAAATACCTAATAAGCCCTAAAATAGGAAAATAATAGGTCTAGATATATGATCGTTACCACGTGGGGTAACAATGATCGTCATGACTAATAGGTCATTTCCTATAAGAGGATCAAATACAATTGTATCAAAATATTGTAAAAGGCACATGTCTATGCCAAATATACTACTCAATAGATATGTGCCTGGGAATAGCAAATCCTGTTGTGATCGATATACAGTCGCTCATCCCTCAACAATGCTTACTGCCTTTAATAATTATGTGTAGATAAAGAGGTGGTAGCACTTATAAGAAGTAAGCTACAATTGCGGCCAAGTTCTATAATGGACTCCAACTCCCATGAGTGGTGGACATAGATCTATAAATAAGACTGTCTGCCAAATACACTGCTCAAAAAAATAAAGGGAACACTTAAACAACACAATGTAACTCCAAGTCAATCACACTTCATTGAAATCAAACTGTCCACTTAGGAAGCAACACTGAGTGACAATCAATTTCACATGCTGTTGTGCAAATGGGATAGACAACAGGTGGAAATTATAGGCAATTAGCAAGACACCCTGAATAAAGGACTGGTTCTGCAGGTGGTGACCACAGACCACTTCTCAGTTCCTATGCTTCCTGGCTGATGTTTTGGTCATTTTTGAATGCTGGCAGTGCTTTCACTCTAGTGGTAGTATGAGACGGAGTCTACAACCCACACAAGTGGCTCAGGTAGTGCAGCTCATCCAGGATGGCACATCAGTGCGAGCTGTGGCAAGAAGGTTTGCTGTGTCTGTCAGCGTAGTGTCCAGAGTATGGAGGCGCTACCAGGAGACAGGCCAGTAAATCAGGAGATGTGGAGGAGGCCGCAGGAGGGCAATGACCCAGCAGCAGGACCGCTACCTCCGCCTTTGTGCAAGGAGGAACAGGAGGAGCACTGCCAGAGCCCTGCAAAATGACCTCCAGCAGGCCACAAATGTGCATGTGTCTGCTCAAATGGTCAGAAACAGACTCCATGAGGGTGGTATGAGGGCCCGATGTCCACAGGTGGGGGTTGTGCTTACAGCCCAACACCGTGCAGGACATTTGGCATTTGCCAGAGAACACCAAGACTGGCAAATTCACCACTGGTGCCCTGTGCTCTTCACAGATTAAAGCAGGTTCACACTGAGCACGTGACGGACGTGACAGAGTCTGGAGACGCCGTGGAGAACATTCTGCTGCCTGCAACATCCTCCAGCATGATCGGTTTGGCAGTGGGTCAGTAATGGTGTGGGGTGGCATTTCTATGAAGGGACGCACAGTCCTCCATGTGCTCACCAGAGGTAGCCTGACTGCCATCAGGTACCGAGATGAGATCCTCAGACCCCTCGTGAGACCATAGGCTGGTGCGTTTGGCCCTGGATTCCTCCTAATGCAAGACAATGCTAGACCTCATGTGGCTGGAGTGTGTAAGCAGTTCCTGCAAGACGAAGGCATTGATGCTATGAACTGGCCCTCCCGTTCCCCAGACCTGAATCCAATTGAGCACATTTGGGACATCATGTCTCGCTCCATCCACCAATCTCACGTTGCACCACAGACTGTTCAGGAGTTGGCAGATGCTTTAGTCCAGGTCTGGGAGGAGATCCCTCAGGAGACCATGCGCCACCTCATCGGGAGCATGCACAGGCATTGTAGGGAGGTCATACAGGCACATGGAGCCTCATTTTGACTTGTTTTAAGGACATTACATCAAAGTTGAATCAGCCTGTAGTGTGTTTTTCCACTTTAATTTTGAGTGTGACTCCAAATCCAGACCTCCATGAGTTGAAAAATTTGATTTCCATTTTTTAATTTTTGTGTGATTTTGTTGTCAGCACATTCAACTATGTAAAGAACAAAGTATTTCAGAAGAATATTTAATTCATTCAGATCTAGGATGTATTATTTTTGTGTTCCCTTTATTTTTTTGAGCAGTGTATATTAATGCCTAGGAATAGTGACAAAAAGAAAGGAGAGGGATAGATACAAATACACTGACAGACACACACATTCACTTAGACACACTCACTGACAGACACACACAAACTGGCAGACACATGCACTGACAGACATGCACAATCACTCAGACACACACATCCACTGACAGACAAACACATTCACTGACAAACACACACACACTCACTGACAGACACACACACACGCTGACAGCCACACACACTCACTCACTCTCCTACTCACTCACTCACTCACAGACACACTGACAGATATACACTCACACACACATTCACTGACAGACACACTGACAGATATACATACACACACTGACAGACACACATATTCACTCACAGACACACACACTCATTCAAAGACACACTGCCAGATATATACACACATTCACTGACAGACACACACACTCAAAGACACACACTCACTGACAGACAGACAGACACACAAACTCACTGACAGACACGCACACACACATACATGCATTGACAAACAACACATGCACACATTTTCCCCCACATTTTTTTTATTTTATTTTTTTATTGAAATCCACCCAGCCTCCTTACTTTTTGGAGAGCTGGGTTGATTATTTACCTGGGGTCCATTGGTACTGCTGGGCTGGCTGTTGGCTGCTCTGCTAGGCTGGCGGGCGGGCAGGCAGGCAGGCAGGAAGGCAGGCGGGTGCGCAGACAGGTGACGAGGAAGCTGAGCAAAAAAGATAACAGCGAAGTATAATGAAAAAATACAGAAATACAGAAACATCTCAATGTTTCAAATAAGGATTTTAAAGTGTCCAAAAGTCTTGAAGGGTTTCTTCAAGCCATGGTGTTTGAGGTCTAAATGTGCAGCATTTCAGTTAGAAACACTGCATTTAAAGGGATTTCTGAGTTTGCTGCTGAACTTCACATTCTGCATTTTTATTAGCCAATCCAGAACTATTGATTGTTGCTAAATATGTGCATGTTGGGCATCTGGTGTCAATATGCATAGCATGCTGGTGACAGGTGAACAATGGCAGCAAAGCACCACTAGATGCTACCTATGTCCACCTATGTCCACCCATTCACCAGGACATCCCTCCTCTAGGATCTTATTAAGGAGGGGTAACATCACCAGATTATGCTGCAGGGAGAACTTGGCCCATGGGATTTCAGATAAGATTTAGCTTTATTTGTTTTTCCTCTACAGTGGGTGGACAATGCTTGTAAGGTTTACTTTAACTAAATATAGTATAACGAAACACTGTTTTATGTTTTATTATATTTTAGGTTCAACAGCTGTATCCCATGTATATTATACTAATCGGCTTACTTTAACTAAAAACAGTGTTTTTTTTATTATGACTATACTTTGCATTCATGATTTAAATAGAATATTACATATTACTTTGAGACAGTCATGAAGTGGTTAATGAATATCAAAATCAGGAGACATATATCTCTTACTAAATATTATGTATATAGGAAAACATCCTCAACTATATATAAATATATATACGTCCCAGGTCCCAGCACTCAACTCTTGAAAAAAGTATTTTACAGACTGAAACGTCGACTGGAACGTTGTGTGAATTTGTAATTGCTCAATAAAGCAACAGATGAAATTTACCTTGAAAGACTCCTGAGTGCTCTCTACTGGTATTGTGTATATATATATATTATTACTGGCATTTAAAAAGCACTTATTCGGTATAACTGTACAACTGGTGAGAAAGACAGTGCAATATACACACACAGACCAAAACAAAAGGTAAAGAGGGCACTGCCTGTGAGCTGAGATCTAGCATTCGAAGCTCTTATATACAGAGTACTTAGCTAGATAGCCCAGGAGCTTGCAATCCAAGAGTTAAAACTGGGGGTTGAGACAAGAGTTAGCAGGGGGACTTGATGGTAGCTCATCCAGTTTGCATAGTATGAAACCTTAAACTGATTATTCTTTTGCAAATGTTCCAGTCTTAGTGTGTGTGATGAATTCCTTTTCTGTGTAAATCCAGAATTAGGATTTTCCTCTAGTACCAGCCCTTCATCCAAGTGTCTGGGTCAGTGCTTCAGTAGTAAAAGAGGTCAGAGAATGTCTTATTTGTTTTAGATAATTTTGTCTGAATACCTCTCCTGCTGTGTTAATGCAGATAGTTTGTTCAAAGAACTGGCTAGTAATGATAATGGCTGCAGACATTTCTAAGATAATTTGCTAAAATGGTTAACCAACAGATGACTGCATGAATGAATGGAAGATATGTTGATGAACTAAAATATGTTTTTTTTAATGTAGGTTGTCTCCAATCATTTCTGATACACCAAAATTGTTGCAACGGTGCTGGCAGTTTTTGCTTATATATCTACTCTAATATTGTTCTACTATTTCATAAGGAAAATTACTAATCATTATGTCTTTCTGCCTTATGGTTTGCTACAAGATACATAGAGCCACATAACAAAATCTCCGCGATCTTCCATGTGTCATGCAGCTTGATGCACAAAATAGAAATTGAGAAAGTTCTGCAGATTAAATCTAGAGTTCCATCCAGTTATCTGGCCATGCCTTGGTGGTCTGCCATTCTCATATAAGCTATAATTTGCAGCCAACATCCTTCTGCTTTTAGATGTGATAACACCCTCTCCTCAGTAACTGGACTTGATGGACTGAATACAGCTGATGCTTCATTCACTTTAATCGGTCCTGGCAGATAAGAATACGAGGACCGATGACAGCACTGCTCAATAAAATCTGGGCTAGTGAAATAAATATTCATTGTTCTTTTTTAAACAACGAATTGGCAAGCTAAAGACTGATATCTAAAAAGATATCACTTGGCCAGCATCTGACCCTGATTTGTCAGCAGCCCAAGCTAAACTCAACAAGTGGTGGAAAAAGATTTCAGGTGGTTATGTCTATGTGTCGATACATGTAGAATTAGATAAATGTAACTTGAGACAGATTGGGTTAAACTGTTCTGTAACTAGAGTCTGCATTCGCCGTCTGTTCTTCAAGGTTGCAATTTGTCCTGATATTATAACTCTGAACATTATACATTATGTGATAAACTGAACACGAATTCCACTCTCAGACACAGAAAGTTGGATTATTACTGTTGAATTACAAAGTTCACAAACTAAATGCATTCCTTTCATTATATTTTAATGTGAAGAGTTAGCATTTTGCCTCCTTGTGAGGAGCACAAAAGCACTTTAATGTCATCAGGAATAAAGCAACACAATGTTTTTAGAGCGATCATCTCAATTAAATGAATTCTTATTAACCGAATATTGTTTCATTACACATTAAAAAATGTGAAATATGCTTTTGTTCCATAAAATTGAAACGCAAATATGTTTTTGTTATTGAGACTTTAACAATGTAGTTAAATTGCTTTCACTGTAGGTACAAATGTAATTCAGGAAAATAATATTGCATAAGCTATATCTGTTTTCAAAATGATTAAAGAGTGAGCAGTCACAACCGCAAACAGCATTCTAGCTAACTTGCAAAATATTTACATTGATTTGCTAACTTTTTTCTTTTATTTTGATAGTCTGTCTCTCTGCAATGAGACCGCATTAAGCACACAATGATACACTCACTGGTGTAATAATGGGAAACAGACTGTGAGCCCAAAGCACTGCACCTCCTGAACCCAATGTAATAACTGTCTAATGAGAAAGAGTTAAGATCTGCTCTCGTAGTGTCTTTTGGGCACTGTGAGGTCTCTGGAGAGTTAAGCCTTCACTCTCTCAGGCAGTGTGACTGCGGAAAAACTAGGGGAAGCAATGGAAGTGAGATATGTACTTGCCCTCCTCAGGGATAATATTAGAAAAATAATTAGTGAAATTCATTGAACTTCAAATTCAAACAAATGAGGCTATTTGGGACGATTCCATTTTTAAAATTCAGAGGTCATTCACTAAATCTACTGCCTTCAAAACCACTTAAAGACATCTATATATTGCTTCAAATTGCCTCATATCAGCCATCAAATATGTCTCCACCAAAACTGGCTTAACTCTAAATGTCTTCACACAACCCCAAGGTGATACCTTTGATTGCTAACTAATTCCATAATTATTCTAGAATTAAAGGAACACTATAGTGTCAGGAACGCAAACCTGTATTTCTGACACTATAGTGGTATAATCACTATTTAGATACCTGCCCCCCCCTTATATTAAAAATGTGCTTTTAGACACCTTTTTTCCACCACTGCACCAGTCTCAACACGGCTTGTCCTCCCCCTCCCCCCCACTTCAGCCAATCCAATACTTTTCATAGGAAAGCATTGGTAGGCTATTGCGCATGCACAGCAAAACATTATGCTGCACCATAAAGAATTTCCTCATAGAGATGCATTGAACCAATGTGTGTCTATGGGGAGCGTTCAGTGTCTCCATGCAAAGTGTAGAGATGCTGAATGCCAGTGCTGCACACTGTTCAGTACTGACTCAGGAAGCACCTCTAGTGGTTATCTGAGTGACTGCCACTAGAAGTGTTACTAGACAGTAATGTAAACACTGTCTTTTAAAGGGACACTCCAGGCACCCAGACCACTTCTGCCCATTGGAGTGGTCTGGGTGCCAACTCCCACTACCCTTAACCCTGCAAGTGTAGTTATTGCAGTTTTTTATAAACTGAAATAATTAACTTGCAGGGTTAACTCCAGTCTCGCCCACCAACATAATGACTGGGAGGAGCGGCGGCGAACAGAAACCACCACCGAGGGACATCGGCGGGGGTCTCAGGTAAGTGACCTGAAGGGGTATTCACCCCTTCAGCAACCGTGGATTGGGAGGTGGAAGGGAGAGGGGACCTGCAGTGCCAGGAAAACGGATTGTTTTCCTGGCACTGGAGTTTCCCTTTAAGTGAAAAGGCAGTGCTTACATTAAAAGGCCTACAAAGACTGGCTATACACACAAAAACAACTACATTAAGCTGTAGTTCTTCTGGTACCTAAAGTATCCCTTTAAGTTGTTAAAATATTTGCACCACTAGCTGTATAAGAAGGCAACATGTCAACCTGGTAATACAAACTGAAATAAAGTAATGAACTATAAAGAGGGGCATATAGTACTTAGGGAATTGGCAGATGAGACAATGTTTTTGTTTTTACTTTTTTTTTACTCAACTTTTTTATGTTTCTGCAATTTGTGGACTTTTTTGTTTATGTTATTTGTTTTCACCTGTGAAAAACAGGCACATTGAAATTGTCAAATCTTATATAGAAGATTCAGATTAGGGGTAATTTCGTGCTTGACAAATATTAAAATTCCTATACTTACTATGATCTTTGGATCATTTTGATGCTAATTGTTTGAAGACACTAAATTGGAAAAAATACACATTTTAAGAAAATGTCTTAAAATGTGCCCCTAAACTGTCTATTGTAATATAGTAAATATTCCGTGTGCAATTTCATAGCAAATTTGAGCTATAACACTTATGAAATAAATGAATATTCTGTTAAAAAGATACTTAAAATTCCTAGTGCAAACGTCCCATTTTATTTTGCACCGTCCATGTTATTTTAGCTAAAAAAAAAATATTTTAAAATAGAGAACTGACAAATGATACAAAATCCAACAAAAAAACTTTTCATCAACCATATTTCTAACTTTATTTTATTTACATCTTTGCTAATCGATTGTCAAATCCCTGTTTTGTGAATAAAACTCCACAACTCTATTCCAAAACCCTCCAATTCTAGTCATTTTTCTTGCCACTGGCAAATTAGATAAATTAGATTGTTATGCAATCAACTCTCAGCACTGAAACTGAATGAAGCCATGGTCAAAGTAATTATGAAGTTGCACAAACCCATCCCAATGAGTTTCCAGGCAATGTTTTATAAAATAATTACTCAAGAACACAATTACTCTCGGAGACACACCATTCTTTGCGAAATAAATGCTTTGGTGGTCCTCACATCACAGTGCTTACTCTATTTCATTAATGGTTTGAGAAGCAACAAAATATTAAACCACTTTTTCAACAACAGAGTTTACGCATTGAAAGAATTGTCACCATTGAAACATTTTGTTACTTTGAAAGGTTTTTTTATCATTATTACAAACCTCGTTTGACTTTAGCAGGGCAGGTTTCCATACTAGGAAGATCCAGAGTTCCAGTAGCAAGTTAGTGAAGACATCATGTAGTCTTTACATCTGTGACTCCTGCTCTTGCTTGGGACTTTTTCAGAAGATCCCGCGACATTTAACTCTAAATGAGTAATAAATGGTAAAGTGGTTATCCTTTCACTTCAATGTATATTTACTTGTTTTAGTACATATTCAATAAACACTACTTACTTTCGAGTAACTAAAGAGTTTATCAAACTTAATACTAGTAATTATTGTAACAAGTCTGAAGGCTTTTGGCTGTTAGTGAATAAGTGTTTATACAACCTCAAAGACTGACTTCAGCATCGGATTCCTCTCTTGAGACTTGTGTTTGACTTTCAGCATTATAGATCAGGTTAGGAACTACAATAACAATTAGCAATTAGTGAATGCATCTCAATTTACAATGTTTGAAGGTCAGACCTCTAGAGCATTTACTCCTCTGAGAAGTAGAAAAATGATCAGTAGAGATCGATTAGGGCATATTGCAGATGTCCTATGAGAACGATCATTTGGTTGGGAATCTTAACATTAAAATATTTTATATTGACATAAATATGGGTGTTAAAGTTAATTAAGTTGAATATTAAAGTAATTATTTGAACAAGGTTAGTAGACAATGTCTTGAAGTTTCATTTTTTTAAAGCAATAAGTTGAAGAGTAAGAATTCAAGGGCATAATATGTAATGAATTCCTAGTAATTTTCCATAAAAATGTAAAAAACTATTATAATTGTGTTCTTTCAAAAGAGAATCCTGATTAAATATCATAGTTTGTGTAGAACCCACTAACAGTGTGGTACTCTGAAAACATCAGTGGCTCAAGTACAAAATGGCCAAACCATTTAACCCCTTAAGGACAAAACTTCTGGAATAAAAGGGAATCATGACATGTCACACATGTCATGTGTTCTTAAGGTGTTAACTGTATATGTGACTATCTTTTTGGCCTAGGACAGGTGATTTTAATTAGCCTTGTACAAAATAAAACGTATATTGTTGAAGAAGCATGCCCATTTTGTCTCCTGACCATCTCAGACGTCAAAATTAATGAGAAAACATCAAAATGTCGAGTTTTAGCATTTTTTTTTTAAATTTAATCTTATAGAACCATATCTAAATATTTTGTTGGAAAGTACAAAATAAAAATAATGCTTACTATAACCGGGATTTACAGCATATTATTGTTGATATAATGTTGCTGCATGTGGCTAAATACTGCCAAAATTCAAATACAACATACTACACATTGAAATAATCTTGAGTGGATTCCAGCAGACAGAGTAATAGCTGTCATTTCAAGTGCAATCAATGTAACATATTTTAACTGGGTTCAGTCATTAAAGGAATATTTTAGTCTGGAGTTGGCCTATTCTTTATGAACACAATATAATAAAATATGCAAAAACACTAAATTAAAAATAATACAAAATACAATACAGCTAATCTTTAGATTGTGCTGCTTCTGCAAAAGGGTTTCATCAAACAAGTTTCTGTGGCACTGCTGATGTTAACCTATATGCATGTTTATGGGCACATCAGTGTTCTCTGGGAGTTGCTGTTTTAGAAAGTAAACATCTGAAGTACAAGTCCCAGAAACCTCCCTAACATCCTAAAAGCACGTACATCTGAATATGTGGAACAAAAAAGGGAAACTCTGAGGGAGAGAAAATGTGGACTTCTAGAACAAACCTAAAGTAAAGAATTATAAAAAAATAAATAAAAAAAAAACAGCATAAATAAATATAGCCTAAGACTATTGATTGCACTCAATGTGGAATGCTTTGAATGCACCTTTGACAAACAGTTAATCTCACCCGAACTGTTCACCTTCGGTTACTTTGAGTGTTTCAGACATGAATTATTTATTATTAATTAATACACAAGTGAATAATTGTGATTAATTATGTAGATTCAATATATAATATCTTCATATGAATGACACAAACTGGTGAATAACTATGCATAATATTGGCTTAGTGTGGTCCTTAAGGGAGAATTCCGTCTAAAAAATTTAAGAATATGTGCATATATTAGTGAAATATCATCAAGCTTATCTCAATCTTGATCAATGGTGAATGAATGGTCCTGTAAATAAGGTTACTATGGAAACTTCCAGTGAAGAGAGTATTTTAAAGAGGTCAAAAACACGATACGTGTGCGCTGTTGTCCAATCACAGACTTCTTACTGAGCTGTATTACATTTCCTCGAGAAGTCTTTGCAAACCAGTTTCTCTGCTCTGTGCAAGCATATCCCTTTAAATTTAGGTCCATGGAGCTAAACTAGCAGGAAGAAATCTGCCCTGGCTTTCTGATTGACAGAAATGGAGGTGTGTCAGCATTTGTTTATAAAACTGCTAATTTCTATTGAAATTGGCACTTTTATAAAATGAAGCAAAGATGCCACACTCTACGTAAGTCAATTCACCAATCTGAAATGCTTTCTGTATTTAAAGTGCTATTTTAAAGCACATGAGGTATGGAGAGCACCATTGCTTGGGAGGAAAGGGCAAAATAGTTCAAAGTGGAGTAGCTAGGCAGGAGCAAGAAGTCATTGTCCTCATCTTCCCATTAATTTAACTAACCAATTTAAACAATGCGGGTCAAGAGGGAAACATTGTCCAGATTCCCCTATTTTACTAATAGTGTATCCATCCCTTAGTTGAAGGGATTAGGCAGGAGTTTTAGGACATTGCTGGTACCCTTGTATTAGTTAAATTAAATCCCTGGTGTGAGGTGTGAGGGCAATAAAGGAGGATTATTGGCCAGGACCTTCCATATCATTAATTGTGGCCACATCCTAAAGCACAAGGGATGGAGTCAGGAAGCAGCTGGACAGTGTTTCTGCCAAGTCACTTACATTTTAATTCATCCCACAACCTACATTTTAAACCTACACCTACTAATTATGGGTAAGGGACAAAGGCGAAACCCTTTTTCAGGTTGCCTGTATTTTAAAATATTTGTTCTCCTATCCCCAATCTGAGGAATGTGGATAGGCAATGGGTAAGCATGCTAAGTGATCACTTGTTCTGACATATAGTCAATTAAATGAGCTTCCTCCTTGTAATTACATACATGGATGGATAAATTACAGCCACTTTTAATTCCTTTTGAACAAATGGGCGTCTGGACCAAAAGCTGAAGATTTTATATTTGACCAAATCCAATTGCCCATGTCTAAAAACCACAGTAAATTCTTCTAAGGATGTGAAAATAGGTTAATTGTATGTTTAGATGACTTCTTTCATTAGTTATCTTTGAACAATCTGACTCATAAACAAACCCAGAAGAAAAGCCACCTATTGAACGATGAAAACAAGAGACTTGTAACCTTTTCTATTGGAATCTCGCTTTAAGAAATAACAAAAATCAGCCACTCGGTCTTATGATATTGTTCCAACTGATGAAAGAACATCTGATTTTCTATTGTATTTGCATAATAATTTAAATTTGAAAGAAAATAATGCTAATGTTTAACAAAGGTGTATAATTTTTCAGCATAGTTTACGTTCCAAAACTGTTGATAAGATTACAAATGAGTCTTGAGAACTGTTGGTATCGGTTTCCTAAATGTTTTTTCCCAGGAAATAACATTCTGTATGGTTTTAAGTCAAAGAGCAGTTGGTTATGCATTCTCCATGATTTTTGATATAGAACTGTACACACAGTTAATTAAGAGCGGGTCAGAGGTTGTATATTGTACTGTTGATCACTAGGGGTCTGACTTGTGTGAAAATTAATTTGGCGTGCCTAATGCTATTATAGGAAAGATTAGCCTGTCACAATCTATTTACACCCATTTCACTCTCAAAGAGAGTTAAGCTAGCTTTAAACATGAATTGTAAAACTTCCATTCAGACAAAATAGATTGAAATCATTTTAGGACAGAGCAGCCTGTTTAAAAAAACTAGTCGCCATCTCACTGCAGCCACAGCTTAGGAATCCCAAGTGTCAATGTTATAGCTTCTAAATTCTAAAGTACCTTAAAGTCATTGCAAACAATGTCTCTCCTATCATCGTCACAGTTCATTTAATAGGATGCACATGATTTTGAGTAGACTGTCAATTTATTCAATATGTGGCTGCATGAGACTGCAACACCTAAAGTCCCCGTTTGTTCTATAAATGTTTAATTATAGTGTTTTTCTAGTAGGGCATAAATAAGAATATAATGTGAGTAGGTAATGTTTGTTGTTGCAAAAGTAATGTTATAATACAAGTGATCTAGGAAGTTCAGAATAAATCTTCTCAATAGGACATTAGACTGTCTATCTGTGTATCTGCCCATCTATTTAACTACAGCCTTTTTCTATCTATTTTATTGACAATTGTCTTCCTATTTGGTTATATGTGTTCAGATATAACCGTGAAAAGGGGAGAAAGTAGAAAAGCAAGAGTGAGGAAACTTCGATTTATGAATTTTTTGTTTTAAGTCTAATCTAAAATGTGTTGAATATTTTAATGTCTGCACAATGGATGTCCCCAGCAGTGGAACTACCACCGGTGCAGCAGCCAGCACTCTGCAGTGGCCAGTCGGGTGCTGCTGTACAGGGACCCAGCCAAGTGTCGTGGACCATTAAGAGCACAATCGGGACCCTGTAGTATCAGCAGCTTGGGAGGAAGTGAAAGCTGGTCCCTTCCTCCCAGATATAGAGAGCTATGTGGAAGGGAATAAAGGCACAGGTAACAGAAGAGTGAGCTAGAAGGAGTAAGGTGCTGCAGAACCCACACACATGAGCTAGCAGCACCCGAGGCAAGCCACTCGCCTGCAGATAAAGGTATGCTAACAAGAGGGCGGCTCCAAATATAACAATTATGTGACATGTATGTGTTTGTCAGTGTATGCATTTGTTTTTCAAGGTGTGTGTATGTATTAGTGTGTGTGTATGTTCCAGTGTGTGTATCTTTGTATCCATGTGTATATGGGTGTATGTTTGTGTATCTGTGTTTTAAGGTGTATGTATGTGTCAGTGTGTGTATCTGAGTGCCAGTGAGTGTATGTGCCAGTGTTTGTATCTGGTGTGCATGTGTCAAGTGTGTGTGTATCTGAGTGTGTGTGTATGTCCCAGTGTGTGTATCTTTGTGTCAGTATGTGAATGTGTGTGTGTGTGTGTATGTGTATCTGTGTTTTAAGGTGTATGTATGTGTCAGTGTGTGTCTCTGAGTATGTGCATATGTGTCAGTGTGTGTGTATCTGTCTGCCAGTGTATGTATCTGAGTGTCAGTGAGTGTATGTGTCAGTGTGTGTGTAACTGTGTGCCAGTGTGGGTATGTACCCGTGTTTGTATCTTGTGTGCGTATCTGTGTGTTAATCTATATGTATATATGTGTAAGTATTTATGTATGTGGTAGTGTATGTGTATACATCAATGCAATCAAACACAAATGTTACATACAAACACACCCCTACATTCAAACTCCAAAATATATATAAATGCACCCCTACACTGAAACATCAATACTATACACAGGGCCGGTGCTAGGATTTTTAGTTACACAGGCAAAGATGCATTTTGGCGTCCCTCACCCTCCTTTAAAAAAAATAAAAAATCCATCTTCACCTGTGTGTATTTCCTCCCAAGCCACAGGCATCATTTTTCAGTCACACAGTCAAAGTTTTACAGGTACACTGTCATACAAACACAGAAATAATCATACAGAGACATACAGACACATACAGTCAGAGACATACAGGCAAAGACATACATGCATACAGAGACATGAAGGCATATAAAGAAATGCATGCATACATACAGAGGCATACCATCATACAGACACATACATACATACATACATACAGAGACATACTGCCATACAGACACATACATATATACAGGCATACAGAGACATACATACAAAGACATACAGGCATTCAAACACATACATATGTACATACAGAGACATACAGGCATACAGAAACATACATACAAGACATACAGGCATACAGACACATACAAACATACATACATACAGAGGCAAACCATCATACAGACACATACATACATACATACAGAAACATGCATACAAAGACATACAGAGACACACAGACACATACATACATCCATACATACAGAGACATAAAGGCATACAGTTACACACATGCATACAGATACATATATACAGACATTTAGAGACAAACATACATACATGCATGCATACAGATACATGCATACATGGATACAGAGACATACATGCATACATACATACATACATACATACAGAGACATACATACATACATACATGCATACAGAGACATACATACAGACATACATACATATATACAGAGACATACATACATAGACATACAGAGACATACATACATACAGAGACATACATACATAGACATACAGAGACATACATACATACAGAGACATACAGACATACATACATACATACAGATACATACATACATACATAGACATACAGAGACATACATACATACATACAGAAACATACATACATACATACAAAATTACATACTTACATCTGTTAAATCTTGTCACCTGGGTGCATGCTGTCCGGCTCTGTGGGGTCCCGTTCTGCAGCCCAGCCACATCATTGGGCGCCAGCCAGGCTGTGTGGTACACAGGGAGCAGGGATATGATGTCATTCATATCCCCGCCCCCTCCACTCAGCCTGCGGCAGACACCAGTGTACACCCTTACATGAACACATATACTCTATACAAAAACATGTGTACTTTGAAATGCACAAACACTAGTCACAAATACAATCCTGCAAAGATGGGCAAGTTATCCCTAGCTGACACAACATCAAGGGAATTGTATGACAGATGAGGATTTTTTTGCCCTGCATGTGCTAGAAGGGTCCCCCCAAAAATGTTCTTCAATCAGGGCCCTCTGTACATTAGTTCAGCCAAAGGGTATGCCTAAAACTAGACTTACTTGCCTTTTCTATTCCCCATTTGTTTGCATGTCTTATTTTGGGAACAGTTTTGTTTAATGCATAACCCCGGAAGTTAAAATAGTACCTGGTCACTCCTGCCCCAAAACAACTTCAATGAGTTGATGCTAAGGGGCGGAAGTTCCTTTAAGGAGTATTTTCTAATTCATTTTTATTTGCTTACTAATTACTGACTGTTTTTATTTTCATTCTATCATCTAACATATTTTGACTTTTTCCTGGCAGTTATTTGTCAAAATAATTCAATGTAATATCTATGTTATGATTTAAACAGCAAAAATAATTTAGTACAAAGTTTTCTTTTTAATCAAATTACCTTATTACGAGAGTGTCATGTAAAATGCACAGATTCCTAGTGTTCAGAGCTGACGGATGCAGTAAATTGTATTGACATGATGCTCTTTAGAACTCCAGCTGATTTGAAACAGTATAACATATTTTAGTAATATGTTGGTATACTGTACATTATTTTGACTGGTTCCTGTCCATGGATTGAAAGAGATGTGCACAAGCATTGGGGAGCAATGGCAAACTTAGAAAGAGATATGAATGTGTACAAAATGTGAGTAGTGCAATGTGAGCAAAGTGATTTCGGTAAACATATATAGTCCGAAGTTAACTATTTGACTGCTTATCCATGCAATGAAATCTTAGTCAGAGCCATTCAAAGCCAACCAATCCAAGCCAACACAGTCACAGTCAACAGAAGCCAACCAATCAGAGTGCTCTGACTGAGAGTGGAAAAGCCCCACTATGCAATTGCGCCAATGATTGCAATCTCATAACATTTTTGGCATTGCATTTTTTTTCTGTCAGTTAGGGGTCATATATAATGTTTCTGGAGACTGGGAAGCAATAGCTGCCAAGTTTCTAATCTTTTATTATAAGAACCAGCCCCTGGCAGCGAGTGGTAACTTGAGGGAGGTATAACTAGCCTTGCACTAATGTAAGTGTCATAGGATTTATTTATTTATTTTATGATTAACAGGTTAAGTCATTAAAAAAATATGATCATCACTGCCGCTTCAACTTTATTTCCTTAGTTACCCCAATAGATAAAAAGTTAAAAGCAAAATTAATTTGCATGAATTTAGTTTGAAAGGCAGTTATGCCAATAAAGTTCAGGAAAGCCAAACTAGAACATGGCCCAACATGGTAGAACTAGGGCTCACCAGAAAAGTTTTCCAGTTTTGGAAAAAAAACATTTAGCCAAGCTGAATTTTTCCTCCACCACCACAAGTCTCAAGTAGGCTGAAGGTAAGTATGAAGTAAGCTATATAGAAATGAATAAAGGTGGGCAAAATACTTTTATAATTTATTTTAAAAAGCTAATGTTTGGTAATGTCACATAAAATGTTATTACTTGTACATCACGTCCCAGAGAAGTGCATTTCTCTGGGACGTTGTATTGGGGCACGGAATAGCACCGAGACAAGAACAGGACAGGAATATGAGTGCCCATGTCCGATGTATCACTTGTATATCAAAATGAGTCAGACTTAACTGTGATGTTAAATAATAAATAATACTATAGGAATCAATACAGTATCTGTTTCATCCATAGAGTCCTCAAAATCAGGTTTTGTAATTGCAGAATATTTCCAAGACTAGAAATTGCAAAATTTAGTTTGTAATAGTTTAATTGAAGAATTAAAAGTTCTTTCTAAACTGCACTCTTTTCCAGTGAATTAGGGGTAAATATTGGCCAGGTTGGTTTATGAACATGCCAGGTATCGTTTTTGTTACTGTGACATGAAATATTTTTCTTTTACAAGAAAATATGTTTGTTTTAGGCAGATTAAATCATTTTTTTTTTTTAAGTCAAAGGATAAAGATGTAAGTAGGAATGCAAAATAACAAATAATTGAGGTAGTTACATGCCACATAGTGGGTAGTTAAAATGTTGAACATTTATGTAGTAAATCATATTGTAAAGATGTGAGTTATAGTAGGATTATCATGCTGTGCATTGTTTTCAGTGAAATGTCATGTTGTTTTAGATCCATTCTAGAGCTATAATATAATGATTTAAGTTGTGAATATGAAACATTGAGAACAACTGCACTGTGAGAGTGTTGAAGATTGGAAGATGTAATATTATGTTCATATTAAATCCAAAAAGTTAATGCAAAAAGTCAAATTACGAACACATGGGGTTTGTTTGGATTGCAGTTCACTGATTGCTTTTAGATCTGAACCTGCCACATTTTAGGCAGAATAAATTAAGAGCTTTGATGTAATTAGTCAAATTCTAAAGGTGTGATGTTAGACACAAGTGATTTGAGGTGGAGCTTGTCACAATTCAGAGTAATAGCATAAGGTATCACTTTATAAACATGTGAATAAAATGTTACTGCTATTTGTGGTTTTTGGTTGTAACATGCCACCTTTTTGCCATAGTAAATCCAGAACTTTGATTTATTGAGTCATAAAATAAATATTTAAAAATAATTAAAAGCGCCAAGAAGTCTTATTGTAAAGATGTGACGTTGAAAACAAGTGGTTTTAGGTGGAAACTTGTCACAATTTGGGTAAATCAGATCTTGAATTAAGTGGCATAAGGAATCAGATTATAAAAAAAGTATATACGATTTCCATCTCATTAGTGGTTTTAATTGAGAACGTGCCACTTTCTAAGCATAGTAAATAAAGAAAATTGATACAACGAGATATGACATTAACAGGAGGACTAAGAAAAAATGTGAGATTGAGTAGGATTCCAAGGCTAGCAGTGGTCTAAATTCTGAGTAGAGTAAATGCAGAACTGTGGTGTAAATGATCGGACTGTTAAGATGTGATGATAAATAAAACTGATAAATATGCAGTTAAGGTAGAAAAATGTCATGTTCACGGCATA
Source organism: Pelobates cultripes (assembly GCA_933207985.1). Classification (NCBI taxonomy): domain Eukaryota; kingdom Metazoa; phylum Chordata; class Amphibia; order Anura; family Pelobatidae; genus Pelobates; species Pelobates cultripes. Next base: position 31,534,697 of record OW240919.1, on the reverse strand, counting down.
TTAAATTCAGATTGTAAAGATCTGAAAATGAATAAGATTGCCAGGCTAGGAGTTGATTTGTAAAGCCACTTATCATATTTATGCTCCCACATTCTCTTGCCAAACAGACCTACTTTGAAATTAACAAGTCCTTTAATAGGCACTTGGTTTATTACAGTGCAGGTGGCATTGAATCGTGCTAGCGCCACAATGAGAAATGCGTGGATCAGCCCAAATTCATTCAGTTAGAAGATTCGCAAGGCGCCTGGCCAAAAAAAGAGTAAAATCTTTATTTCCGTGAATCATTCAATGAAAAGAAATGGATGTGGATTTTTACTAACGTCAGTTTGATCCACTCTAATTTTGTGTTTTTAGTTGAAGCCATTATATCGGATTTGTCTCACTGTAGGGGGCCTGGCTGTTTAGAGATCAGCTTTATTTTAATGAGGTCTGATGCAATATTCATTTTTAACATAAGCAATTGAAGAAAAGCGAGGATGTCTATGTTAACATACTTAAGAGTCTTTTGAAAGTTTAAACACATTGGAACTTAATGATTTAAAATGTAGATAGTAAACATTTTGATATTCTTCAGGGGTTTATAATATTTTAAACCAATTCTGTACACTGAATATTACAAAATAGAATTAGAAAATATGGACCTCAGGGAAACGTCAAAAACAGACCTTTTTTTCCTTGAAAATCTTAAAGCCCAGAGGGTATATGTAAGTCATAAACTGCAAAACATTGCTCAAAATGTATTAAAGAGAAACATACAAATCTTTGTTATTGCATTTTTGCCCTGGATATTGTTTAAATGTTTAGCACCAAAATGGTATCAATTTAGCCTTGGGATTGCATGACTTGTGGTGTCATTTACAGAGAGCTTCAGGCTATGTCTGCTTAAAGTTTGATCTATCTTCCAGTATTATTTAATGAAATGGAAACTGACAAATCATACACTTAACAATTTAATAACCTGCATTCCTATTAGACATGATTGAATTTAACATTTGAGTACTAAAGGAGCCATGTAACTGATGCAACAATCAACATCTGGTGTTACTAGGCAAAATGGCAAGTTACGGGTTGGGAATAGATCATCTGATCTTGCATATTGATCAAGTTAACATCTTTAAATGTATTAGTGACACAAATAGTCCTTTCAACGGTTTACAAAGCAGACATAGCTGACCCGAAAATGTTACAGATTTAATCCCACTAAACAAATCCCCCATTTTATGTTTTTGTTTTATTTTTGTTTTGGGGACCAAATATCTAGCCCATGCCTAGATATTCACCAGAAAAAAATGAGTTAGTTTGATTTTGTTACCACGCTAGATAGGTATTGGAACAGAAAGTGGGAGCAGTGTCGTTTATAACACATTGCCCCCACTTTTATTAATATGTGGTTTGCACAACTTCATATGATTATTGCATGAATTTCACTTCACATTTTAAACATCTTAACATCAACTTAACATCTGCTAAGAGATTAGATCGAGTCTGAAAATAATTAATCGATTAGCAATGTTTCTTGAAATCATATCTGGCCAATTAACCTGAATTATTCTTCTTATCTTTCTTTTCTTATGATTATTAATGTTTGTATGATTGGCATTTATATAGTGCTAACTCATTCTGCAGAGCTTTACAATATTATAAAGGGGGATATTTAACAACAAATGAGAACAACTTTACAGTTTTGTCAGGAATTCTGTTTTGATGAGCTGACAGGAAGGGAAAGTAACAAAAGTGGTAGGTGAGAGTGAAGTAGAGAATGGACCCACTAAATATGTTGGGAGCGTTGGATATAGGTTTGAGGAATGACTATTACCCTGGGAGGCCATAGGCTATTCTGAAGATGTGTGTTTTAAGGGACTTCTTAAAAGATTGAAGAGTAAAGGAGAGCCTGATTGGAGGTGGTGGGCTGTTCCATAAGAATGCAGCCACCTGCAAAGTACTTTGTAGGTAAGAGTTAATATTTTGAATTAAATCCCGTAGGAAGCTGGTGTAATGATTGACAGATGGGTGATTTATGAGAGGAGTGATGGAGATAAAAATAAGTTTGGAACCTGCATTCATTATGTACTGTAGGGAGGCAGTTTGGTTTCTGTAGAGAGCAATTATGAGAGAACTGCAGTAGTCAATGTGAGAAATACAAGAGCAGGAAAAAGCTCCTTAGGAGCATCTTGTATTAGAAAGAGACATATGAAGGCAATGTTGTTTAGGTTGATTTGCAGGATTTGATAACAGGTTTATATACTGCAGTTTTGTCAAATGTCTACATGATAACAGTTTGAAACATTTTGCCCTCTAACTGTAAACCTGTAACCATTAAGCAGGTTTAAATAATTTTTTTTAAAATATACCATGTTCCAGCATCGATGGAAACACCAAGTACCGAGTGGAACACTCTTCCGGTTCTGGTTACCAACAAGTGACTGAATTTTGGCCGGGACGAGGGAAAATTATTTTAAATCACCTACAAATGAATAAGAGATGCAATTGAACTAATCAGAACCACAGATGAAAGATAACAACCACAGAACCACCAATGGATGTAGGGATTAATGGGACTTGTGGGTGGGGTTTGTTAGGCTGTTTTGTTTGAATATTTGTTATTAGTATTGATTTTAAGGTCCCTGAGGAAGGTCCAAGTCTGGGACGAAACGCGTAGGACCATCTATTGCTGTTTTTATAGCATTATATAGCTGTCTACTCACTTTTAATTTATAATAAAGCTGCTGATTTTTTTACTTCCATCAATTGGTTCATGGCGGCACATACAGATTGGAAAGATGGATTTACAGCCCCCAAGCAACATCGGGGGAGGCACCCTTGAGCACATGATATATCTTGATCTTGTGAGTGCATTCATTTACAGCGCATACTTGTAATTTAAAATTGTATTACACTATATTTTGTTTATGTTCCTTTTTTAGATTTGACAGCCGTATCCCATATTTTTCTTGTTTGTACCCTGCATGTGGGTCTGGTCTAGGTAAGAAGCACATAGACAGGGACTTTTACTTGCTTACCAGTACATAACTCAAAACAAGAGAAAGCTCAATGTATATTCCCAGTAAAACAATTTATAGTTTATAAAAATACTTATCTATCATGGCTCATATCTTTCATGTATAGTTCCATGTTTCTGTTTAGTAATAGACAGAATAAGAAACTCAGAGGTCATAATGCTATATTATGCATCTGCAATCCAGAACCTTGGATAATTTTACATTCTTCTCCATTTTCATTACATTTACATTGTTTTATTATTATTTAAAGTATATTTCCCCCCCCCCACCCCCCAAGCCAAGCCCTTTCCCATATGACAAACAACTCTCCAGCTTTATCACTTTTTTAACCACGTGGGATTTTCTGGGTTTCAATTTTCCTCTTGTTGCTCTTCTCTATTATGCAATCCCCACATGCCTTCACAGTGTATTTCATTGCAGTAGTCTCCAGATTTTCCCTGCACATCCCTAGGACAACACGTTTTAGGAACATGCCTACATTCTCTCGGAGTGCTTCTACTGGAAAAGTATACCTTTGTCTAATTCTAGAACACAAGAAAATTGTTGTGAAAAACATGGTTAACAACACATTATGAAATGTCAAAAAGTTCTACTTTCTGTTGGTCATTAATTGATTAAATTAGTTTGATTTTTAGCTTGTAATGCAAGTAATAGCAAATCTGGTTAGCCATTTGCTATGAACAAAATCATTTTTATTGACATTAAGTTTGTTTTTGCTGTTTTTAAGCTTCGAGAAAAGCATCCACAGTGTTTTCAAACATATCTTTTTTATACCTATTTTTGTAACATTTTTTTTTCTGACTCCAATGCAATGAAATCAATCTAATTGATCAAAATTTATTTTCTCATAAAAATAACTATAATGTCTGCTGTTTCCTTTTCTATACCTCTACATATTAGATTAGAACAATGTGATGGCATAGAAACATAGAATGTGATGGCAGATAAGAACCAATCATCCCATCTAGTCTGCCCAATTTTCTAAAAGCTTTCATTCGTCCCTGGCCTTATCTTAAGTCTAGGATAGCCTTATGCCTATCCCACGCATGCTTAAACTCACTCACTGTGTTAACTTCTACTACTTCAGCTGGAAGGCTAGTCCATGCATCCACTACCCTCTCTGTAAAGTAATATTTCCTGATATTATTTTTAAACCTTTGTCCCTCTAATTTAAGACTACGTCCTCTTGTTATGGTAGTTTTTCTTCTTTTAAATATAGTCTCCTCCTTTACTGTGTTGATTCCCTTTATGTATTTAAATGTTTCTATCATGTCCCCCCGTCTCATCTTTCCTCCAAGCTATATATGTTAAGATCCTTTAACCTTTCCTGGTAAGTTTTATCCTGAAATCCATGAACCAGTTTAGAAGACCTACTCTGAACTCTTTGACTTACAGAAAAAAAACAAATATTGGTCAAGCTATACCATCTTATCATGTTAGTAAATTTGTTTATTAAGTGGGTAGTATAAATCCCCCTTTATCCCCCAAATCCCTAGGCAAACCATAATCTCTAACTCTCTTTGTCTAAACCAAAGGTTGTCAATGTTTAGCATTTACAATGTTGTGGACTACATTTCCCCTGTAGTCCAGTTCTGGAGGGCCCCTGGCCTGGCCTAAACTGCAACCTATAACCCTAGCTCCCATAACTCTAGCATAAACCTAGTCTGAACTTGTCTGAACTTGTCTGAAAAGGACACTGCTCTCTAAGCACTATAACCATTAAATGTGTTAGCTGATGTGGTCAGTCAATGACTGTCACACAAATACATACAGAATTCATATTCCTAATGTGAAATATGTGAAGCAAGGGGTTGGGCCACATGCATGGGGTATCCTCAGTTTGTGGTCAAATTACCGTATATACTCGTGTATAAGTCGATCTCATGTATAAGTCGAGTGCAGTTTTGTGACCAACAATTGTGAAATATGCTATGCCTCGTGGATAAGTCGAGGGTAAAACTTGGGGCTATGAAATTCTGTGATTTTTATAATTATATACACACACACTCATACAAACACACACTCTGCATTATATACACACACACTTATACAAACACACACTCTGCATTATATACACACACACACTCATACAAACACACACTCTGCATTATATACACACACTCTGTATATAATGCATAGTGTGTATATAATGCAGTGTGTGTGAACTGGGTGGGGGGAGGGCATTTTTATTATTTAAAAAAAAAAATAATTATATTTTTTTATTTTAATTTTTTTTTTGTCCCCCCTCCCTGCTTGTTAACTGGTCAGGGAGGAGGACTATCTTAATCCCTGGTGGTCCAGTGGCATGGGCTGTGAAGTGGGGGGGCCGGCAGGAAGCATTTACTTACCTTTCCTGCAGCTCCTGTCAGCTCCCTTCTCCTCCGTTCCGGTCAGCTCCCACTGTAAGTCTTGCGGCCTGGTTGCCGCGCGGATCGTTGCCATGGCTCTGACGGCCGCGGCTCTCTAAGTTGCCATAATACAGACAGTGACTCGAGTATAAGTCGAGTGGGGGTTTTTAAGCACAAAAAATGTGCTGAAAAACTAGACTTATACTCGAGTATATACTGTATTAGAAAATAGTTGTGCAAAAAAATTGTGGGATGCCGCTAAGGGCATGCAGTGCCATGTACAGTGATTATTGATAGTGTTTATGGTGCTTAGAGTTCTCCTTTAAAGAGTGCACCAATAATAGATCTGGAGAGTCTCTTAATTCCTTTATAGATCCTACATCAAAATCCCTCTTATATAGCAGTATTCATTTTACTGGGGGCAAATTTAAATTTAGTTTTAGTCATTTTAGTCATCTGAATTGTTTTAGACTAAATCTCCAGTAGATTTTAGTTGACACAACTAAAATCTAATGGGTTTAGTTAAAGTCTCTATCTGTCTCTTTTGCCCCTTCCCCTTCTATCTCCTTGTGTCCTTCCAGCCCCCTTAGGTGTCTCTCTCCCAACCTCTGTTCTGTCTCTTTTGCCTCTTCCACAGCCCCTCTGTGTATTGTTAATTTTAGGCAAATTTCAATTTAGTTTTAGTCATAGTCTTTCAACTATAAAGCCATTTTAGTTTTAGTCGTACTTTAGTCATCTGAATATTTTAGTTTTACTCGACTAGACCTCAAAAATGTTATTCCACTAAAATTTTACTAAATTGTTTGTCAACAAAATTAACATTGTTATAAGGTTTAATACAGACAGTAGAGACTGCTATTGAGTGTCATGCATTGCCACAATAAATTGCTGTGGGACAGCATAACAATGTGAAAGATAAAATACTGCTAGTGATCAAAGGTCAGAGGAACACAACATTCACATAAAGCATTCAACTGCTATATACAGCGAGACTTGCCGTATATCTACATCATTTAAACTCACTCAAATGACAATTCTCTATTTAGCTTTGAATGCTTTAAAATAATATTAAAAAAGTATATTGATAATAGTAATCAAGATATTATTTACAAATACAGATTATTATGTTATTGGTGTCAGTATATATAAACTGAGTTAACGGATGTCATCATAGATAATAGTAGGAAAATAAATTTGTCACTGGTAGCTGACCTCTGGCATTCCGTATGTTGTAAATTAGATCTCCCATGATGCACTGCCAGTCTTGTGGTTGGAAGAGATTCCTTGGAGATTTCGCCCACAGTAAGTGAAACAGCAGATGGCAAAAGCATTACAGGTGTAATAAGTCAAATCTCCAAGGTTTTGAATTGGCAGAGCATGATGGGGGATGTAGCCACCAACATCTGAAATGGGAGAGACATCTTACATTGTCAGAATAAGTCATTTCTTTTTATTGTAAATTTTTCTACCAAAGCACAGAGCATCACCCATCAGTTCATTCCGGTGAATAGATAAGCTACCATATCATGAAAATATTTCAGAATGGCAGTGTATCCAGTCTGACAAGAACAGAATATAAGAGGCTATTTGCATTTATTTTATTTTCTAGAACAATATCAGATTTTTACATTTTATATTTTCAATGTACATTTTTTTAAATGACATTTAAATAGTGGTAGGGCATTTTCATTTCTGCTTTTCTAAAAATGGTCAATTACACTGTCATCCTTAGCACTTCACGTTGGACATTCTTTAATTATTAATGTGTTTTCCTCCGAGAATGACTCGATCATGTCACAATTCTAGACAAATAAGGCTAATGCAGAATCATAAAATATTCAATTGACTATCGCTGAACTGACAGGAAATTAATTCTATGAACACTTTTGATATTACCAGAGAATGAGTTTGAAACTCATGCAAGTGAAATAAATGTGCTCGTCGTAATTTGCTCAAGGGTAAGACTCATCTTTCAATAGGTTAGTGTCTTTTTCATAAAATGTTACAAATGCACTGTTTTAATGGAATGCTTAATCTAACATTATGTGTAGACACTGCGTTACTTAGAAACAACAAAAAATGAAGAATTATTATTTTTACTGCCTAGTAACACCTCACAATAAATGTCTTAGTTGAGACCCTTTGTCATTACCACTGAGCGATTTATCTTCCATGCAAAAAAAAATTGACTGTTCAGTAAAATGGTTGACATATTTGTGACTTATTATTAAATTTGATATCTGTGACACATTATAGACATTAAAAGGGATCATTCTGTTCTCTGATAGTCAGTGAGATACCATTTTAGAAATAATGAAAATTTGGGAGTTTTGTCATTGGGAAGCCACAATTTGTGTGCAAACTGTATTCTTCTTCGATGACACTATGGTGTAAAGAACAGCCAAAAATAACAGGATAACGTTTAATAATCAGGCCTAGTACAGTTTTAGCAAAGTCATTATTTGTAATTCACTTTCATCATTGAAGGGTAAAAAAATAAAAGTCTTCCTTTGTTTCCACATTTTGGATTAATCACATTTTTTCCACACGAAAATTCGGTTACAGATTCATAAATCACCAAAGGTCCACAATAACCCAAACTCAATTCTGAAATTGTTACTATATTCAATAACTATTGCATAATGAAGGATGAGTTATAAGAACCAGTATATTTTAAATCAATAAAAAAAGATCAAGTTAATTTTCTAGGCATCAGAAAAGTCTAAACTTTTTAAAGTTAGTAAAAAAAAACAGTATTGTTCATGGGCTGACTAGTGAGAGAAACACACCACTTCCAGACAAGCTGTGGAAGAGTCAGATTTACCTGGAGATGCAGTGTGAATGGTTGAATTTGCATATCTACCAGAAACAGCAGGTATAATTAGTATCATATACAAGTAATCCACTACCAGTAGGCTTAGTGACATGGTTCAAAAATATGCAAATAGATGGTGCCCTAGCTAGGGCAGTGCTCCTCAAATGTCTCCTAAAGGCACACCTAACAGTCCAGAATTTAGGGATTACCCGGGTGTGATTGAGGTGTTAAAAAACAAACAAACTAAAAACACCTTAAATACTAAGATTTCTTTATTCTTTTTCTAAACACCTTAGATACACCCGGGTAATCCCTAAATCCTGGACTGTTAGGTGTGCCGTGAGGAGAGGTTTGAGGAGCACTGCCCTAGGGAACACTTAACAAAAAAGGATACTTTCTACTTTCTCTTTACTGACAAGACATCTTTGAGACTGGTCATAGCAGAAAGGATGTAATATTGACGAGACTCCTATGAGTAAGTATATATAACCACATGAGTAGTCGTATAGTGCATACATTTTGGAGGCACTGGGGCATTCTACAGAAAACCTGTCCTCAACTGCAAAAAGTACAACAAACACCACTCTTCTCCTACAAACAGAATAGGTTGATTAAGCATATATTAGTAAAGGCAGATGAGATGTAGGACTCTTGCCAATAAAACTCCCCAATTTCTTTTTACCACGGTGAAACGTGATTAAGCACTGTTACATCATGTAGGTATTAGGTCATTCAATACATTCTGTTATATGGGTAAATGCTGTGTTTATTTTTTAATTTAATTAATCCTTTTTTACCCAAGAAGCACCACAGAAGAGATTGGTACATTACTCTGCTATCTGCTGTGGCACCGAAAGGCTTAATTTCAACCATGACAGCCATGCCAATGCTCTGTTATATACATAGTCCTACTATGCAATAGTAGCCAAAATAATGGCGTTGGAAACTAAACTGCCATCTACTAAATATCTAATTGCCTTTAGGTAAATATGGTTTCCAATCCCTATGTCATTCTTTCTCAAAGGCTAAAAGCCTTTTGTTTTTCTGTCTTAGCAGCAGAGATGCAAGCTAGTAAATATTGTTTTGGTGTAAATTTGCTGTGAAAACATTCAAAAAATATATCACGCTATATTTTATTGATGTAAATGTGTTAATATTCTGAGCAAGTTCCGGTAAAGAAATATTGCTTTATCTTTATAAAAATATTACACAGTATTAAGTAATTTTTTATTATTTGTCCACTTTTAATATTTGCATTTCACTATCTTCTCTCCTATGTAGTATGGTCATATACAATGTTACAGATTTTATCATTTATTTACGTATTTTGGACATTGTATAATACACTGAACAAAATTATAAACCCAATACTTTTGTTTTTGCCCCCATTTTTCATGAGCTGAACTCAAAAGACTTTTTCTATGTACACCAAAGGCCTATTTCTCTCAAATATTGTTCACAAATCTGTCTAAATCTGTGTTAGTGAGCACTTCTCCTTTGCCGAGATAATCCATCCACCTCACAGGTGTGGCATATCAAGATGCTAATTAGACAGCATGATTATTGGAAAGGTGTGCCTTAGGCTGGCCACAATAAAAGGCCACTCTAAAATGTGCAGTTTTATCACACAGCACATTGCCAAAGATGTCTCAAGTTTTGAGGGAGCGTGCAATTAGCATGCTGACTGCAGGAATGTCCACCAGGGCTGTTGCCCGTGATTTGAATGTTAATATATCTACTATAAGACGTTTCCAAAGGCATTTCAGAGAATTTGGCAGTGCATCCAACCGGCCTCACAACTGCAGACCACGTGTAACCACACCAGTCCAGAACCTCCACATCCAGCATCTTCACCTCCAAGATTATCTGATACCAGCCACCTAGACAGCTGCTGCAACATATGGTTTGAACAACCAAATAATTTCTGCACAAACTGTCAGAAACCATCTCAGGGAAGCTCATCTGCATGCTCATCACCCTCATCGGGGTCTTGACCTGACTGAAGTTCGTCTGGCACTTGGGAGAGGTGTTCTTTTCACGGATAAATCCCAGTTTTCACTGTACAGGGCAGATGGCAGACAGCATGTATGGCATTGTGAGGTGAGCGGTTTCCTAATGTCAACGTTGTGGATTGAGTGGCCCATGGTGGGCTATGGTATGGGCAAGGTTGTGGACAATGAACACAGGTGCTTTTTATTGATGGCATTTTGAATGAGATCCTGAGGTCCATTGTTGTGTCATTCATCCACGACCATCACCTCATGTTGCAGCGTGATAATGCACGGCCCCATGTTGCAAGGATCTGTACACAATTCCTGGAAGCTGAAAACATCCCAGTTCTTGCATTGGCAGCATACTCACCAGACATGTCACCCATTGAGCATGTTTGGGATGCTCTGTATCATCGTATACACCAGCATGTTCATTCAGTCTCATACGAATAGGATTTTGTCAAACTATTCAGGTTTTTTCGAATTCGTTTACTAAAAGCTTAGTCACTTATAGCAGTATAAACACAAAAAGAATGCATCGAACAGGAGAGTGGAAGGTGTCTGTGTAAAAACTATATTTTTTTTAAATTGCAAGTCAAGAAGGAGGCTTATATTTGGTCTTTTAACAGAAGCCAGCAGGTAGAATATGTAAGCAATTACTCTAGTTCAGATTTAAACAACTAGAATTTCTTGTTGCACAAAAACCCTTGGGTGCCTCCTTTTTGATGGGGATATATGCTGATTTACTGGGATGAATATGGCACATAAACACATATACTAAATCCCCATAGTCTATGATGGTAATATGCTTTCTTATCGAAAAATCTCATCAGGATTTCATCAGAATTGAATACAAAGCTAGGAATGAAATTGGAAAGAGTGTTTCAATTTGAAACACAAACGAGAGATTAGGATCTAACCATATACAAATATATTTACATGTACTGACTGTAGCCAAGATTCAATTTGAAGCTGCCTTTTCGTTGGGGATTATTTAGTTTAAGTAATATGGAATTTGATACCAGTACCACAGTAACTTAGAAATTACAAATATATGTTCGTTATGATTTATCTGTGCTATTTTTGATTGCTATGATAGGCCATGTTTGACTTGAAATACAAAAAAAAACAAGTCCTGAGCTCAAACTCCCATTACTCCAGGGTGGCAGCAACGACCATAGTACACATCAGCCCCAATACATACAGTAAAAACCAAAGAAAAAAGTTACCTGCGCTCTTCCCAAATACCTATGTATATTTAAACAAATGGAGGTTTTTAGTTACCTCCAATGGCCATGAGAGGGAATGCCCATCTGCCACGTCAAGGCAGACCTCTAAGGTGGGTCCTAATCATTCACCTTGCTTCCTTGAGCTTCTGGCAAAAATATCTCTAATGAGACAAAAAGAGGTGGTTTTTAAATACACCCCTACATGCTTATTAACCCTCAATAGGGAGAGTCTCATGTTTGACTTGAGTATACAGATTCTGTTTTAATAAACGTATATTACTATGTATATATAACTGTTAATAAATAATAATAAATGTTACTATGCATTGATCACACTCATCACAAAGCATTTTGAAGGCTCTGTTAACACTCGGCACAGCATTAAATGATGTCACACTGGCAGCCATACCACAGCAGTACATACATTTGTGGGTCCCACAGCCCTGTCCGTCCTACCCAACAATAGATATAGTAGCATGAGTCAATTTCCTTCTACTTAAAGTGTGTTTCTCTATAATCCAGCATACCTAGCTATTGTGCATTCATTTTGCTTTGCGTGGCAGTCTTTGTCTTGGCATAATCTGGAATAAAACCAGCCTGATGTTTAACCCCTTAAGGACACATGACATGTCTGACATGTCATGATTCACTTTTATTCCAGAAGTTTGGTCCTTAAGGAGTTAAAGGAAGGACGTCAATCCTCTAATCTATTTTTTGTATATTGCTCTCCTAAATAACCGGTTTTACAGTTTACTCTCCTGTATTGTCAACCCTATTATAAAGTGTATATCGTTAGGAGTAACAGATATACTTGACTTAATTAAGGCTTTTAAATTTCTCTCTCTCTCTCTCTCTCTCTCTCTCTCTCTCTCTATATATATATATATATATATATATATATGTATTTTTTTTTTTTTTTTTTTTACAATTAACAACTCAATTTCTGTTGTGTTATATCTTTTAGATTACCATGATTCTCTGGGACACTCTGGGAGTTACCATAGTAACAGATACATTAATAGATCCTCATCACAAAATATTTTTTTAACTAAATATTTTCTTTTACCATTTTTACTGTTTTGTCACTTTCATAAAAACAAATCCTTACATAAAATGTGAATGGAAATAACTTATACTTAAAAGACCTTTATCAGTACATAAATAATTATACAAGTTATATCTATCAATATGTGTCATCTTCTCCCCAGTTATTGTACAACTGTTTCTGATATTAGCACTATGACTGGTTTGTTTAAAGGGATAAGTGGTATAGTAACTGTATATTTCCTGAGCATTTGTATAGAATATTATCAACGCCTGTCTAGTAAGGGTTTTTCTCTTCCCTTCACAGCGTTAAGGTTAAGCTGGCTTCTCTTATAATTATTGATAAAATTAGGAATCTTATATAGTTTGCAGAACATGTGCTGGCAATTGTTTGCTTTCAAAGCAGGCATACATCTTAGTAATGAAGTTTTAGTTTAATTATGGTTACCATCAGTTATTTTGTTTTCTGAACTTCAAGATCCAACACTTCATGTTTTTTTGGTTTGGTATCAATATAATTTGGCCAACAGTCAAATCTGCAATTATTATGGAGGAGTTTGGCAAGTGTAGAAAAGATTAGGAGTATGTCAGAAATTCCACCTGTGTGTTTTCTTTCAAATCTGTAAAATATTAGGGTTTTTTTTTCATCTTCTTTCAGAAATTGAAAGCAGATGAGTGCTAAACGGATTCATTCTGGCAAGACCACTCTGATGAACTAATAGTGTGTTTTTGAAATGACATGAGTGAGACATGTTTGAGACCTCTATTACATTTTAATTTTGACTTCTATGTTAATCCAGTCTAGATAGTCAAAAGTAATCCTTTTATCTTATTGACAAGATAAAGTACTGACAATGACATCACCATGCTCACTTTTTTTTGTCCCAAAGCACCTGTCTTCCTAGAGTCTATGCATAATTTATATAATGTGGTAAAGCTAATTCCAAACATGCAGCAAAAAAGGTACACACAATGACATAGTGATCAAAACAAAAACTATACAATAAAAAAGGTTACTTTTCAAATGTCATTACACAGGAGAGAGCTGTCTATACAGTAGGTAGACAAATTATCATTAATAGGGCTGATAGCTTGTAGCTATAATGTTAGGGTCCATTTTGCATATTGAGAACATTTTCTTTATTGGTACACTCCAACCTCCAGAACAACTTACTGAGAGGGACACTCCACTGTCCATCCACCCCCTCCCCAAAAAAAAAAAAAAAATAAATAAAAATACTGTTTAGTAGATATACATCCAATGAAAATGTACATGCAATTAATTATGCATTTTTTCATTTGAGGTATGTCTAAAAACAGCTTGTTTGAAGCCCTTGCAAGCCCTCCCCTTCTAACATCACCCAGACTTCATGTGGCTGTCCAATCACAGATTTCCCAATGCAGCTCAATGAGAAGACTTTGCAAGGCAGGTGCTCTAGTTAATAGACTGCCTCTTGAGTTTTGCTCCACTGAGCTAAACAACCAGGAAATGACAGGTCCAGTTATCTGGTTGACAGTTGGAGGGATATATAAATGCTAATGTAAAAAAGTACCAATTTCTATGGAAATACACACTCTTCACACAGGATTTTCAGCAAGCTAAATTGCTCTAAGAGTCTGGAGTGTTCATTTAAGCTCACTTAAGTTGTTTTGTGAGCAAGTGTTTTTAAGCTCCATTTTAGCTTCAGGAGTTAATAAACTATTTTGCAATGGTTTAAGTCTGAAGTTGGGGCTCTGAACTATGTTTCTCAATGTGTGCACCTTGGTTGGTTGAAAGCCTCAGTTTGCACTCTCAATCAGTGGCCATGGGGCTCAGCCTTTCCCATACTGCAGCACAGAGAATAAAGAATCCATGAGGCAGAGATGTCAAGAGACAGAGCATGAACGTTAGGGCTAAATTGTTGCAAAGTGGTATAATGCCTGGAGGTAAAACAGTGCCCATAGACTCCTGTCTTCATAACAACTTAAAATAAAGGGACAACCCATACCCCTATAGCATCTCACCTTGTGAAAGTTCTTTATGTGTGAAGAGTTTGCCCAGTTCAGATTTGAATAGAAATTGGAACTTTTCTTCTTTGCAAAATATAATTCATAAATTAACGTTGTAACACCATCCCTGGCTGTCTATCAGACAGATGGTCCTTTTACTTCCTGGATGCTTAGCTATGAGGAGCTAAACTCAAGAGGCAGCACCTGCCTGGAAAAGATTTCTCAATGAATTGGGAAGTCTGTAATTGGACACTCACAAAAGTATGGTTTTGGCTAGAAGGGGAAGTAAGCTGTTTTTAGATATATCAACAATAAGAAAAAACACAAGTAAACGTCTACAGGTTTTTATTTCAGTATATCTACTAAACACTAATTAGTTTGTTTTATTTGGGCAGTGGATTGTCCCTTTAACTTAAGTTCTTATTGGGGTAGGAGTTTTCCTTTAAATGTAAAAGCCACAAGCTGCAAGTCACAAATATGCTATTCTGATATATATACTTTTCCCTGTAAAAAAAATACAAAAATAAAACTATTAGAAATACAGTGGAACCTCGGTTTACGAATTTAATGCATTCTCCGGGATGTTTTGTATTGCGTTTCCCATAGGAATGCACTGAAAACCAATTAATCCATTCTGAAGGTCATAAAAAGTCAAAATGAGCTGGCATGGAAACCAACCCACAATGCAGAACACACAGTACAAGGCATGCAAATGATGAAGCTCAGCTCTTTACCTTTCCCACTGTATGAGAAATGCACCAAAAAAGTTCAAAAAAGTCCCAAAACCGCTGCAAATAATTTCCAGAATGGCTCCACAACTTGATGCAAAAGCCACTCCAACATCTCCACACTCGACGTCACATGCTACCCACAGATTCCCGCATGCACAGGGGTGGCGCTATAAACCTCTCAGGTGCAATGCATCCTGGGGAAACTTGCTTTGTGCTGAGAAAAATTTTTTTAAACAGATGCACTATTTTCAATGGCTTTTCATTTGTAAACCGAAAATTACGTTAACCAAGGCGATTGTAAATCGAGGTACCACTGTACTACTTAATACTCTAGGGTTGCTATGTGCAGGTGAGTGATTGACTAAGTAATTTATTTCAATTTAACTACTGTAGCCAATTCTTTCAAAACTGTATCTAGCCACTAGCTATTACAAATATAACAATCTGTTTAGTCATCAAGCTTTAAGTAACCTCACGGAATAAAAGCCCATTTAAGGTTTCTGCTATGACCTTGACAACAATTTTGATATTGATTGGCTACTTCTTTGTAGTTGAGTATAAGTTATTTTAATATTGACCAGTTTAAAGCAGTCAACAACATTTCCAATATGGAGGCAAAGAGGGACCTTGTGTTTACAGCTGCACATCCAAAATCGGCTTCCCACATCTCTATAACAGAACACAACAATGACATATGTTTCAAGGAGTCTGGATAAAGGATGAAGGGTTACAAAGCAATGTTTTGGAAAGTATATTACATAATTTAAATCTATACCGACCTTAAGGTGAACTTGCCATCCATTTGTCATAGTTTCACTTTAAATAACTTTTATCAACACATTTTCTTCAAAATTCATCTGGCATCTGTGATATTAGTAAATAATCTACTGAATGCATTGTAGTATTCGTCATTCCATAAAATCATTTTATGCAATAGTAACATAACTTTATTATCATCAATCTGTAATAATAGCCAGTGGGCTGCATAATGGAATTGTAAGTAGAATTTTTATTAGTATTTATTCATAAACTTACAGTGTATAGCACAACATCGAACAATGAGAAAATGCAAAAGCAATAAATTCAGGAAACTGCCGTGTTTAGAGTCGCATAGGAGATGGACACCCTGCCGCCTGAAGGATTGACAGGTATCTGCATGTCTCTAAAACTGTTAAAAATATTTTACACCAGATAATGAAAAGTACAATATGTTCCAGTGACAGAAAGTAAGATGATATGCTAACACAATAGAAAGGTATTTCAGAAAGTGGAAAGGTGGTTCGCTGTTGTCGAAGAGTCCAGCTAGGGAGAAAATCTTGTCTATTTCAGGAAACAGATAAACATTATTTGGATACAAGCAAAGAGATTACTGGGTACTGGAATGGAAATTTTTGTTCTGAGGGTGTCAAAAGGGTAACTGTAATAATACATACAATTTAATCTCAAATAAATAGAGAATAAAATCGCATCTATACAGTGGGCTAGAAAAATTGCTAGCAGATGTCTAGATTTCTCTAAAATCTGAGATTAAAAAACAGCCCTTTCTTCTTCCTGTCAGCCAGTTCAGTCTGTGCCAATTGGCACAGAGATATGAAGGTTGTGCTCTGCATGTCTGTTATCAGGGGAAACTGTCATGCGTTCTCTCTTCCGGGTTCGGCACTTCCGTATTGCGGGGCCGGCCCCTCCCCCTTCTGATTCGGCTCTGACAGTACTTAGGGAGACCGCGCCAGGGAGAAGGCTTGGTGATTGTGGGACCTACTTCCGGGTATACACGCCGGCTCCACAAGCTCTGACAAGCCAACCCAGCCTTTGAGCCAATGCAAGGATTGTTGCAAGCCATAGAGGATTACTGGAGAATGGATACTTTGCTAATTTACAAGTGGACTATAACTCTGAACTCTTGGAGGACAACTCACCTTAACCTTAAGTATATCTTTCAACTATTGACTGCAATATCATTTATTAATGAACCAATTCCTGCTTGCTTAAATCGTCTCTGCTTCAAGTTACTAATTATATGGAGGACAACTCCCATCATGCTTATTTACTGTGAACTGTTTCTTGGAACCAATTCCTGCTTGCTTAAATCTTTTCTGCTTCAAGTTACTAATTATATGGAGGACAACTCCCATCATGCTTATTTACTATGAACTGTTTCTTGGAACCAATTCCTGCTTGCTTAAATCTTTTCTGCTTCAAGTTACTAATTATATGGAGGACAACTTCCATCATGTTTAATTACTATGAACTGTTTCTTGGAACCAATTCCTGCTTGCTTAAATCTTTTCTGCTTCAAGTTACTAATTATATGGAGGACAACTCCCATCATGCTTATTTACTATGAACTGTTTCTTGGAACCAATTCCTGCTTGCTTAAATCTTTTCTGCTTCAAGTTACTAATTATATGGAGGACAACTCCCATCATGCTTATTTACTATGAACTGTTTCTTGGAACCAATTCCTGCTTGCTTAAATCTTTTCTGCTTCAAGTTACTAATTATATGGAGGACAACTCCCATCATGCTTATTTACTATGAACTGTTTCTTGGAACCAATTTCTGCTTGCTTAAATCTTCTCTGCTTCAAGTTACTAATTATATGGAGGACAACTCCCATCATGCTTATTTACTATGAACTGTTTCTTGGAACCAATTCCTGCTTGCTTAAATCTTCTCTGCTTCAAGTTACTAATTATATGGAGGACAACTCCCATCATGCTTATTTACTATGAACTGTTTCTTGGAACCAATTCCTGCTTGCTTAAATCTTTTCTGCTTCAAGTTACTAATTATATGGAGGACAACTTCCATCATGTTTAATTACTATGAACTGTTTCTTGCTTTGCAAATACTCTCTGCTACCTGCTTAATGTTTCTATTGAAGATTATTCCCAGCAACCTAAAAAATCTTATTAAAAACTTCTCTGAGGAAATACTTATTAATGAACTTTGTATTGTTTGATAACCTGCACTATCTTATTATTGGATTATTGCCTATATGCAATTCATTTAAGTTTATCACAATTATTAAAACTTTGTTTGATTCTCAAATTGCCAGCAATCCTCTCTTTTCTTAAAGCTACAGTATTGATACTTTCAAGATTCTTCGTTTCTTTACTATTGTAATTAAGGAGTTCTACAAGCTGCAGTTGAGTTCCAATCCAAATAACCCAAGTAGCATAACAGAAACCCTTCTCTGTGTATCTCTCCTGTTCGAAGTTAGCCTAAGGGAAAATAATGCCCACAAGGGGAAGAAGGGTTGAGAAACAGGCTCTCCGTGAGAGTAGGTAAGGAGACGGCCAGAATGATTTATTGCAAGAGGTTTGAACAGGTAATATGAGAATGAAGAGAGAACATATACGTTTTATTTACATACCAAAAAGGCTACATAAAGTGTTGGGAGCACTTAATCAATTGTGAGAAGTATTTCTGTGCTTCCCAAACAGGGGTATGAAAGAGAAGAGTGTCTTACAGCAAGTGTAACACCAACTGAAAACGTGATTGATGTTCTTAGCAGGAGACGGGGTAATGCAGATAAATTAAAATATGCGCTTTTAACAGTTTTAAGGGAAGAAGCACTTAATTGTTTAACACGAGCCAAGCCAGATGGTTAGAAAACTGAAAACCTATATCTGTAATGACAGGTTCATTTTACAACCGGTAGAATTTCAGGTCTGTGAAGAGCCTTTTTAAAGACTCCATTATTTATAAGCATGATTTCATTTCAATGTCAAGAACAGTATAAAGATTACTTGTTTATAAACAAAAATGTTGGCATTAACAGCCTGCTACTTCTGCTACGTGTACTTTCAAATATAATATATGATAGAAGGATAATTAAAAAGTATTTTTTTAAGACTTTCTGTAACTGTTTTAGAGCATGATTGGCGTCAAAATCATGTGCAGTGAACAAACATTTTATGAGAAAATCATATTATTTATACATTTTTTTTTAATGCTTATTTTAGCTTTTTAAATTAAAAGGAATAACAAGGAAGAGAAACATATATTTCTAGTCTAACAAAAAAAAGCATTATGTACACCAAAATATTCCCAATTAAAATTAGATTAACTTTATGAAAAAATATTCACTGTGACGGATCGCTGGCTCGGCTGGATGACTGAACCAATGTGAGCACATGCTACAAATTTACATGCTTCTTGTTATAGCTGCTCAATAATATATTCATTTATACAGTTCTATTAAGTTCTGCCTGGACATTAAATCATTTCAGTTGGAGCTACTTTCTGGGGGAGTACTACAGGAGGTAAAGTATACAAAGAAAAAATATTTCTATATAAGCATGTTATACATGTTCCCCAGACCCTGTATAATGAATGTGTTAAATATTATTTAGATTGATTACAATCAATGGATGGTTATAGTTAGTCAAAAATATATGTATTACCAAAATGAAGAATTGCCAAATCAGAAAGTTCTAAACCTGGACTTTACTGAACTGGCAAAGTTCCATCTGGCAAGATTTTTTGTATACCTTCTGTTATATCCAGCCTAGTTATCTAGCACTGTAAGGAGCCTTATGAAAGCCACATTTATATTATTACTAGCAATGTTGGTTCTAGCTCACCAGAGGTGGGATGGAGAAGGTCTGGATAAGGAGTGAAGTAGTTGGCCTGAAGGGCCAGCTATCAGCTGATCAAATAAATATGTTTCCAGCCACAACGATAAGCATGAATAAATGAAGAGTTCAAAATATAGCAATAGCATTACCATAAATCATAATAGTAAATGTAAGTATTAACAAAACGAAATCAAAACAAAACTAAGTATGTCTATACAGACAGTTGCCTTAATCATATGTTCTTATGCAACTATCAGCAGAGTTTTTGTTATTGCTGCTGGAGAGATGCTTTGCTATCCTAATGACTGAAATGCCTTATGGTAGTAAGTATGTCTACAGAAACTAAGGCTCTACCTTTTGGTCACCATCACTCTAACCATTCTGGGTGCAGTTTGCTACATAAACCCAACTAGTGAATTCTCTGTTCTTAGAGCCAGCAATAATTAATTAACAGTATGAATGGAAGTTTGAATATATTCATACTCTACTTGCTCGTACATTTACTTAAAGTTTGAGATATCTGAGTCAAGTCTCACTTACTGCTAAATAAAAATGTTGTACAATTTGCCAAACAAAAACTTATAGAATTACCTTTTGTATTATTAAAACAAAAGTTATGACATCAAACATATGAGAAAGTCACCATCCTTCTTGCCTTTTTCCTAAAGGACTAGCTATTCACATTCATATTGTATGCTCTACTTCAGGCACTGACTTCTGTATTGTTAAGATGGTGCATGATTTTCCCTCTGATTCAGAGATCACTGAACTTTTTTTTAATATTTAAACATTTCGTGTTCCAACCTCTCATGCTGAGTTTTTTTTACCACAAATTATTTTAAAGGTATTCTACAAAGTAAGGAATACAAGAATGTATTCCATACGCCATAGATTCCTCTGGACCAGGGCCAGCCAGAGGGACGTTAAGAGCTCTGGCCACCTCTGCTCCATAGGCGGCTCTCTAATTGCCTTAGGGCAGACTGACCTGGAGGGGGCCCAGCGGCTTGCCCTGTATTCCGCCAGGTTTGGGGCCCCTCCGTACAGTCAGCTCGAGGAGAGCCTCCTGTCTGCAGCTCCACCGGGTATGATCTGCAGACTATGGAATGGAGTTGTCGCAAGCTCACAGAGTGTTGCTGCAGGTTACAACGGTAATGCTGTAACCAGAGCTCGCGAGAACTCAAACACTTGAAGAGGTGGTTTTATCAGAGTCCATACAGATGTTTAAACAGCAATTGGATAAATACTTTTAAAAAAATTACATACAGGGATATCATTTCTAATTAGTGGGGTAATAGCTGCGTGATCTAAGGAGACATCTGACTGCTATTTTGGGTTCAAGAAGGAACTTTTTCCTAGTTTGTTTCAAAATTGGAAGCTCTTCAGACTGGGTTTTTTGCCTTCTTTTGGATCAACAGCAAAAACATATGTGAGAAAGGCTGAACTTGATAAACGCATGGTTCTTTTCAGCTAACTACAGTATGTAACTATGTAACTTGGTCTGCAGCTCACACCTGGTGGAACTGCAGACAGGATAGCAATCCCACTGGACCACCAGGGAAATAGTATGTCAATGTCAGCATCCCCATACCATGCCCCCGCAATCCACCCCCACACTATAGCCCTAAAAACCACCCCCACACCATGGCCCCACAAACTACCACCACAAAATGCCCCCACAAACCACCTTCCACACCATTCCCCCACAATCCACCCCACACAGCCCCCACCCACATAGCCTGCTCTCAAACAGTCTGCTGTCCAAAGCTTGCCCCAAACCCTGTCACCCACACCCCACAGCGTGTTATCCCAAACCCCAGCTTGCCCTCCCACAGCCTGCCTCACACAGCCTGCTATCCCAAGCTTGCCCCCACCACTCCCTGCTACCCCACACCCTGTTCCTCACAGCCTGCTATCCCACACCCTGCACCCCCACACTGTCAACCCCCACATCCTGTCCCCCACACAGTCATCCTCACAGCCTGCCCCCAAAGTCTTTGGCGCGGGGGTGAGCAGCATATTATCCTTGGACCCAGGCAGCACAATGTCTTGGGCCGGCCCTGCTCTGGCCCCATCCCTCCCTTGCAGACCCGTCCCCAACATGGAAAAGGTTAAAAAAAACCTTTATGGTACTAACTCTATTCGAGGGAGAGCGGCACTAGGTCTGCGCTCCTCCTCTGTCATGCGACAGGGGAGTTAATACGCATGCGAGGCAAGTGAAACAAATGCATTAGGTTTGCCCAAAGGGAAAGCATTGCTTCAATGATTTCCTATGGGGATTTAATTGACACTGAATGTCCTCATACAGATCGTGAGGATGTCCAGTGTCTATTAAGTGACCAAAAGTTGTCAAGCAATCAGGAAGTGCTTCTAGTGGCTGTCTGATTGACAGTCACCAGAGACAGTCTTAGTCCTGCATTTTCATTATTTTCTCATAAAGGATTTATTCACGCAAAACTTAGCTGTGGTAAGTAGATAATCAAAATGATAAATTGCCAAATAGTGTATTTGTAGAATATCACAAAAACATTTTTTTCACTATTTTAGTAATTTGTCATTCATCATAAGTTAATATTTAGTAAACAGACCTCTAAATCATATGGTCTTTTCTGTCCTTGGAGAATATTAAAAATATATATCAATCATGTTACATACCATACATGAAGGAATCTTACCTTGCATAATAGAACACATTGTTATAATAAAATTAATGATTTAAAAACCTTACTTCCTTCAAAAGAAGTTTTTCAATAAACAAGGAAATGTGAAGAACTAAAGTATTATTATTATTATTATTATTATTATTATTATTACTAGCATTTACATTGTGTCAAGACTTTCCACAACACTTTCAATTATATGAGAATATTTGACAAAAATAATGCTGACAAACACAGGAGGTGATGAAGGCTTTGTCCATACAAGCTTTCAATCTAGTAAAAAAAGAACAATGGGTCAAAGGGGAGGAGAAGTCGACAGATATTTTATGTGTAAATAGCCAAGTTGAGAAAATAGCTAAGAAAGAAAAAGTTTCCGATGTGGCTAGATCAGTTCTCACAGTCATATATCACTTTTATTTTTGCTTAGACATTGAGGTAGTATATATGCAGAATATTCACACAATATACTTAGTTAGAGGGACATAATTGTGAAGGCACAAACATGTTATTGAACTATACAAAAAAAGAACAGTGACATCTTATAGACTACTTTTAAAACATTGTAATACTTTAGGAGAGATTTTTTAACACTTTTATAAATCTCTACCATAGACTCACACTTTTTGATGCAGTTCTGCAGGTGGTGACATTTTTTTTTTTTATAGCTCATCAAATGCATGCTAGTATTGCAGACTGAGGAGGGATGTTTTCTTTGGCAGCTTTGGTGGGCACTTTAGTTTTTCTCTAAATATGAAAGGACCACTATAGGGTCAGGAACACAAACATGTACTTCTGACCCCTCTTGCCTACCTAAATATAGTTAAATCTTACTTGTATTCAAGTCTGCACATCTTGGCTCTGCCCCTGTTTGCCTGTGAACTGCTTCTGTCTGCTGACATCAGAAGTGGTGGTCTGGGCAAAGCACAGTGCTTCCCTATAGGATTGGCTGAGACTGACAAGGAGGCAGATTGGGGCAGAGCCAGCACAAGTCAAACACAGCCCTGGCCAATCAGCATCTCCTCATAGAGATGACTTGAAGCAATGAGTGTCTCCATGCAGATGGTGTAGACACTGAATGCCAGTACTGCACAGTGTGCAGCACTGCCCCAGGAAGCACCTCTAGTAGCCATCTGAGGAGTGGTCAGTGGAGGAATCCCTAGACTGTAAAGTAAACACTGCATTTTCTCTGAAAAGACAGTGTTTACATCAAAAAGCCTGAAGGAAATGATTCTACTCACCAGAACAAATGAAATAAGCTGTAGTTGTTCTGGTGACTATAATGTCCCTTTAAACAAACCTGCACACCGGAATGAACCAGCTGCACAAGTGGCAGGGAGACCGGCAATTGTGTTTCCTCTCTATTACAAACATGTATTTCTAATATTAGACTGTTATAGTAGCTAATAAGAATATTGTCCCCTCCTCACAAATTAGAACAGATATACTCACATTTATTCCCTGGTGACAGCAATTAGAAGTGGCATTAAGCAGAAATGTAAAAACTGTATTTTTTCAGAATGGTGGGGGTGTTGCAACAAGTGGTTCTATTGACAATCCCCACAGGACAGAATAATAATAATGACTTTCAATACACGTTGCTATTTATTAAGACTATGATATATAGTTACACAGTGTTTCTTTTATTTGAAGCTTCTTGAATGTTGTGTTAGTTGGGATTAAAGATGAATAGACTGATATAGCTCCCTATATCCCTCTTTATATTTCTCTCCATATATGTTTTATTTATGTTCCTTTTTTAACCATCTCTGAGCTATTCACTAACCTGTGAATTGATGGGAATTGACTAGGGATTTGCAAATGTAAGGCCAGAATAGCTAAGGCTGGAAACATATGAATTGGAGAATTTTTCTTATCTTATATGCTTAAAATTTGCAATTCCCCAGTTAATTCCTGACAATTCACAGTTCGGTGAATAGCTCTGTGTATCTCAGTGTACATCATTCTTTATGTCTGTCTGAATTACTCTTGGTATAGTTTCTGCCATAAAACACTCTGCATAACCTCCGTATGTAAAAGCCTTTTTAAATACTGCCCTATATTTATCTACATCTCTCTGCATAACACTCAACCATTGTATATTATTTGTAAATGTAACGCTTTATATAACTCTCCATCTACCTTTGTTAACATCTCTCTGTATCCCATTCATTAATAGTGCTCTCTGTATTATTCCTGCTTATGTACTACTTAACTCTATGGGTACCTCTCAAAATTGTGGTTTATATACCTCTCTATATAGCAGTTTATATACCTCCTTATACAGTGTGGGCTAAAAGTTCAGAGTAGGTTTTTGAGGAGTCAATAACATTTTTATTAACGAGCCAATTTCAATGATATTACATACAATGAATGCTTGACGTATGGAGATTTGTTTGACTAGGTACGCAAGATGACATTTTAAATGAGCTCAATTTTACGGCTCGCAAAGTCAGGCTCTTTTAAATGTATTGTTCATAACATTGGTTAATCGTTAAATCTCCTTGAGCTGCTCAAGTGTACGCGATTTGTTCACGTACACCCACTCGATCAGATATCCCCACAGGAAGTAATTGGGAACTGAAAGGTCGGGCAAACCTTGTGGCTAATTATTCTGGGAATTTCTTGAAATTATTGTAACAGTTGTCTCAGGAGATCTATTGTAGCAGTGGCTGTATTGGCAGTAGCCCCATCTATCCACTATTTTTTACAATTTTTTCCTTGGTAAAATTACCCATGATCAATCTCCCAAGACTCGGTTATAATATGTACCTACAACTAAAAAATTGAACAATTAACAAATACATTATTTACCCTGTCAAATCCTTCTCTGAATTTTGGCCCACCGTATACAATGCTTTTTGTTCCCTACTATATTTTTCTCCTATAAATGTTTGATTTATCCTATATTTTCTTGTGGGTGCTTTTTATTTTACTCCAATTCTTCTTGTGCAGATATCAAAACAGCGTCTTTTAACCCGTTAAGTCCCAGAGGGTTGACTGACACCTTTATTAGTTCAAAATCAAATACACATAGAACTAACATAGCTGCTGGAAAGGCTTTAAAAAGAGATTGAACTAAGTTTAGAAAGCAGTGGGTGATAGTTCAGTCTTAATCTATTTATTTATTTATTTAGTGTAAGATTTTGATCTCTGTATTAGAAAAGGACTTTGTAGGTATTGTGTTGTTTTTGTAAATACTCGTATTTCATTTTAAAACCTGTGTCTTTAAGAGCACTGCCTGCTGGGAAATAATGCACCGTGTCTATAAAGCTGCCCTGAGCTACTGATTAGTGTTGGTGGCAGAGGGGAGCTGCTTAGGATAAGAGTGAAATTCTCTTATTCCCTGAGCTGCTTACAGATCAGTCACTGCTATGACTTCTGTCCTGAAGCTGGTAACAGTATGTGATTTATAATTTAAAATAAACCACAGGTTTCTTCATCTTTAAATGACATTTTGCTGTAGATTCCTAATTGCAATCCAGATTCGTAAGACATTAGTAAAAGTAGGACTTGTTGGTTTTCAAAAAAAAAATATATATGTATATATGAGATACGATATATTCAGTTACAGACAAGGGTATGTTTTTTACTGGAAACAGAGCTGAGAATTGAAAATGCATTTTGAATATTTTGAATATTTATTTTAAGGTTAGTTCCAGAAACCGTAAATTAGTGTGGGTTTTGATACCTGTTTAAGTGCCCAATATATCAAATTTATGAAGCCGGTGGATTTTTAAACTTTAAAGACCTAAAAGGTCACTTAAAAGGTATCAAACTACACAAAATCAGTTAGTCACCGAGTTCATGCAAAGTATTTTATCTACCAAAGGAGTCAATGTAGCAGATTCATCTTCTAGGATACAGAATAAATCTCAAAGTTCTGTTAGTGTGTACATAAATTGTACAGTTAATAAATATGAGGTCATTCACATAATTAAAATAGTGAAGTACTGGAAAAAATGCAGATTACAAATCTTTTATAATTCGGCTACTTTGGCCTGGAATTTTAAAGTCCCATTTTGATTTATAAATAACCTGAGTTCTTTAAACATATCATGTCAGTATATCTTGAATTCGATTACTATATGGTATAGATTACAAACTAAATATGAATTCGCTTACTATCCCCTCACTAATGACACCAGTTTTTCGCAATACTCAGTTAACACCGGGCATGAGACTGCAGGATTTCAGGAATATAGAGGTAGCTGGTTTACCATTTATGGACAGGAGGGTCAATGGTCAGCTTCGATACCTTAAAAAAGGAGTCACATTTGACGACTGCAGATTTTTTTTGAATCCTTCAAATATGGCATTGTGCACAGGTAACAGGGATCCGGGAAGCTGCAGTTTCCACCTTCACAAAGTTTAGAACGTCCGTGCAAAATAGGTAAATATTGACAAGGTCTAATATCCCTTTTATACGCACGCTTATGCAGAGAGCCATCCGTGTGGGTTCCATTGAAACATGTCTCTAAATGGGAGTCTGATCTGGGAGAGAAGCTAAAAGATGGCAAATGGGAGTAATTATGGGATGCGGCCTCTAAGATATCCGTATGTATGTTATCGCTGAACAGATGTTAAAAATTTTATTTCACTGGCATGTTACTCCTGTTTGATTAAATAAAATAGTAACAAACCCATCTGATCTCTGTTGGAGATTGTGTAGCCATAGAGGTACATACCTTCATATGTGGTGGGAATGTAAAAAGATACATAAGTTTTGGAGGCATGTGGGAGACCTTGGTGAGGAAGTCCTTTAGAGGGCTAATGAGCACATGAAAGGTTTACCCAAACATTTCCAAAAATTATTACACTTAATAAACCTTGCTGCTCATAGGACGTTAGCAGCGAGATGGCTACAGATGGATCCACCCTTATTTAGAGATGCTAGTCAAACAATTGAGGATAATTGCATTATGGATGAATTGACTACTATGGTTAGAAGCTCTGTAGTTGCCTATTCAAAAGTTGGGGACCCTTGGAGGGAATACTGTAAACAGTGCAGTGAACCAATGATTGCTGTCTGCTTAGAGACCCTGTGCGGCAGTATTTATTTTTCATTGTAAAGCACTGCGGAATTTGACGGTGCTCTATAAATATCATAATAATAATAACCCATATTATGTATTTGTGTTGTTTTAATTTTGCGTTTATAAAATGTTAAAATATAATGGAGGACAGCGGGAAGAACATGTAATTATGCCATAAAGTTTTTCATGTGTGAAAAACATTGAAATTATCTGAGGTGGGAAGCATATCTGTAAAGCAAGTCCTTAAGTTATGTTTGTATTCTTCCTCTTTCTTTTTGAATTTGTGCATGGGTTCATGACCGCAGGAGCATAATAACAATCTGGCATAATGCTTAGGTTTTTATAAGAATTTCCTCGATTGACAGATACTGGACATTTATATATAGTTTATATATTTGTTGGGGTTTATACACTTATTTTGTATAGTATAATGCTGTACATGTATACCTGTTTGACTTTATTAAATAAAGAATTAAAAAAAAAAATTAGTTCTGAGAATAAACTTAATGATTTACTATTACTGTTATGGTCATAAATGTGGTTTTCTTACACATTTAACAATTATCCAGACAAATAGTTTTAAACTAATAGTGTTAACTTAAAAGAAACTACCTGCACAAAAATATATTGAACATTATGCAATATTTTATATATTATTATATATATCAAATTATTTTACAATGAAGAGCACATTAAGATTACGTTAGGTTTCAGTTTTGTGCTGGGAAATCGATTACTAAATCAATGGTATTTATTTTATTGACCTCGAATAGCTGTCTCTTCTGGGATGCAGACTTGCCTCGTTTAGGTACTAGAAATTGCATAATAATAACAAAACTACAAAATGGAAGTGCAGGCCCCTTGAAATTACAATTGACAACAAGAAATATGTGCAGATATTTAATATGCCTAGGCTTTAAACTGTATAATAAAAATACCACATGGCAACTAAACCAAATTTTAGCACTGTGAACGAGAATATTGCATCCACAAAGAGAAAAAGGTTAACACGCAATTTATTTTGCATCTGCAGGAGATACCACAAAGACCAAGACCAACAAACCATAAGGTACCTAGCATTTCGTTCTCATGCAAAAAAGCCTTGTGCATGCTTTCATAATATTCTGTGTACATTTCAATGAGACATAAATATTAATGTGTAAGAATGCATATTATTTTAAAAAGCAAGTATCAGTCAGCTATTAAAATATTCTAAACATATATTTTGGAAAGCATTGTATAATTGCACTAAAACTGCTACAACACCTGAAGAGGCATATGTAGAAACCACCAGGCCCCAGTGTGAAAATTGCCCTGTCCCCCAATGTGTCTCATTCCCTCCATCCAGCCTTTCCACGTGGTTTCCCCTCAGGTGCCCTATGTGTCTAATTTTCTCTCTCCAGTCCCTCCATTTGTATCATTCCCCACCCAGTCAATCTACGAGTCTCATTCCCCATGCCCCTCCATGTGTATCATTCCCTCTCTCCAGCCCCTCCATGTGTCTCATCACTCCAGCCCCTCCATGTGTCTTTTTTATTCCCGCAGAGCACCTCTATGTGTGTACCCAAAGCCCCTGAATTTGCCTTATTTCCTCCCCCAGGCCCTTCCATGTGTCCCATTCCCCCTAGCCCCCCCATTAACTCCCCCCTAACCCCTCCTTGTGTCCCATTCCCTCCTCCCCCCAGCCTCTCCATGTATCCCATTCCCTGTCCCATCCCCTCTGTGTGTCCCATTCCCTTTTCCCCCAACCTCTCTATGTATCGCATTCCCTCCCCAAGCCCCTCCATGTGTCCCATTCCCTCCTGCCCCCAGCCCCTCCATATGCATCTCCACTCTCGCTTCCTGTACCTGCTCACAGTTGCAGCACCTGTCTGACAGGAAGTGCTCTCTCAGTGAGCACTTCCTGTCAGACCACTCAGCCATGCTACATACAGTAGCAGGAGGGGAGCAGCACAGCTCTTTTTCATCTCTCTTTTCTGTTTTTCTCCCTCTTCTTACTCTTGTACAAAAAAGTAGAATATGGATTTATCTAAGTGTATGCTTTGTGTTAAATTCGGTTAAATTGCAAATGTACAAATTGAGCAACTGTATATACTTCACATAAAGAACATTGTAAAGTGGGGGCGTTGCAAACGTCCGGTCAGAAAGGATGCATGGAGTAAGAGCTCCGAGCCCCTAATAGCCCTATCAAGTGATAAACTTGCATTACCGACAAACAAAAGTCTTTAAAAAAAAATACTTGGAAGTACCTGAGATGTCTCCATCCAAGCAAACAAAATTAACAGATCCGATCCGCTCCAGCAAAAAAGAATGCCACAAGACTCATCAAGATGGCGCTGACTCTCAGGCACATTCTCTGGCCTCGGAAGGAACATCAGATCATGAGATGTCGAGTGCATGCTACTGTCAGGATCTTACCTGATGTGGAGTCCGTTATGCTGACATATACACTCACCCTTGCAAATAAACACAGACCAAGGTGACCAGATAGGAAGCCACCTGGCCTGGGAGTCTGTACACGGGGGCTGTGCAGGATCTAGCTCCAAGTCGCAGTACAGGCAAGGACACAAGCAGGAGGATTGTCGAGGAAAAGTGCCAGAGGTCAGGATAAAAGAAGATAAGCCAGGGTCAGGAGCCACTGGATCAAGAACACAAATACAGGAACCAGAGTCAATGAACTGACACTGCCCTCAGAGAGAGGCAGTGTTTTATACCTGACTGATTTGTCATCTGCTTCAGGTGGACTGAGATATACAGGAGCAGTCAAAGTAAAAGTAAAAGTCCAGCTCCCTAGTGCTGGAGACATAGCCAGGTAGAACAGGGCTAGAAATACTCTTAGGAATAGGAGCTGCTGTGGCTAAAAGGCAGTAAAGCAGACCCAGACCGCAAAATATCCAGGTTCAAATCTCCTGTTCGGCACTTCTGGGGCGACCATGTCTGGCCGTCTGGATGTCATGGTGAGAACCGTGACAGCTACTCTGATAACTTGGTTACAGAGAAGACCCTGCATGCCATGCTGCAAGAATTCCGAACCACCCTACAGAAAGATCTCAAGCAAATTGATGCGACCATGTCTAAGTACAAAGTACAACATTTGGCTGAAGAACAACAAGTCATAAAGTACAAACTGGCAGATATGGAGGACAGTGTCACCCTGGAGGAATTACCTCGCTACCTTAAAGCATTATGCTCCATGGTTCTCCCAAGCGATCTGCATGAGGCCTAGACTTTTGATCGCCTTCACCGACTTCCCAGACCGCAAAGATTTATGGTGGATACACTACGTGACGTGATCGTCCATTTTCATTACTTCTATCACAAGAATGAGCTCCTGTCTGCTGCTATGAAGCTTACTGAACTCCCATCTCCTTACCAGAACATCAGCTGATATGTGGATGTCTCAACCGCCACCATAGCCAGAAGACGGGAATTCATAAACATCATTAAGACACTGCGGAAAAACAAGGTGATCTACCGGTGGGGTTACCTCACAAAGATCTAAGTCTGGCGCAAGACCCACATCAAATTGAATCCAGAAGACGGAATAAAAGTACTCACAGACTGGGGCCTGTGGAAATCAGGGAATATAGCTTCACTGTCCTCTGTGGTGTCTAGAAAGATCCAGGGAGAGTAGACCATGGCGTCTTCATCAAAACCGAACTGACTCTCTGACTAAACACATAGATCTACATTAGTGCTCTATGTTATGCATATCCTTTGAGTATCCTTAAGCCTTGTTTATGTCTAAGTTACATGTGCTGAATGTGTTTTTAAGTTATGTTGTTGTGAAGGATGGGTTGTTGTATTTTCACAAACAGTTCTTAATGATTCCATAATATATTCCAGACCCCGAGCCACTAGTGCGCACGGTCATTTGAGGTACTGTACTACTGCTGCGTTATATGGCCTTGGTAGCAGAAACTAACATAACAAAGCCTGGAAGCATCTTAGCTGTTCTTTAAACCCCTGGGGCTTCAGTCCATACTGTAGGTATCACCTCCCTTTTCCTTTATCTACACGTTTAAATATTCACACAAAAAAAGAAATTGTTTTGTTTTAGTTGTAACACGTCCCACAAAAAGACATGTAATTACTTTCTTTAATAACCTTTGTCAAGGCTGTAGATCCTTGACAGCACTAAAAAGGTACTCTCCTAGTTTAAGTACTCTGTATGTCTGTGATACCTTTCCACACCAGAAGGAAGGAGGGCGCGACATGGCATGTCCTCTCGTGTCCTCCTGGGTCTGATATTTGATAATCTGTATCACGTAGAAATTTTTCTTTTGGGGCTTTATCGGGTGGTGACGGAATCCTCCCCCAAGGCATTGGCCTCGCTCGCTCACAACTGTTGTTGGCTATTAGCGATAAGAGCATGGTGTACATACTTTGGTCTTTTTTCTCTTAAGTTTCCCTTTTTCCTATGTTTATGATCCTATTCCTCACTCCTGACTCAATTAGTAATATTTCATGTATGATAACAAGCAGATCCCTGATAGATCATGGGAAGCTGGGCGTATCAGCCCGGTCGTTCTCATCACCTGTCAGCCCCTTAAAGCCCAGTTGGGTCTGGAAGCTGAGGCCCATTACAACCATGGCAAACACTGTAGTTTTGCGCTGTATTTTAGCGGTATACTACTCAATGTTTCCACATAACAGACCATTTTAAGATTGTCTCCTATAATGTAAAGGGGCTGAACCACCCCCATAAAAGGCACTTGGCAATCCATGATATGCACAGGTCTGGTGTGCGATAATCTGCCTACAAGAGACACATTTCTGTAACCGAAACCCCCCTCCTGCTTAATATCCGGTAGATACCCAACAATGTACCATGCTTACTGGCCCCACAAATCTAGAGGAGTGGCTATCTATATACACTCTGATTGGGTCTTTGATATTGAATATAAATATGATGATCAAAAAGGCAGGCTCTTAATTTTGGTTGGCACCTTAAACTGTATCCAACTTACCATGGCATGCTTGTATGCACCCAATGAAACCAATGCTCTTTCCTGCACACTGCTATAAAGAAAAAAATGAAGTTGCGCAAAGTCCACCTCATTATGTGCGGAGACTCCAATTGCACACTTGATCCCACATTAGACATTAAAAGGGTGGATGACAGGACCCCTACTCCAATATCCCTTCAGTTGAGCCAATATGTAACAAACCTATTGCATTCAAATGATTTGTATGACACCTGGTGCATGTTATACCGCTCTGCCAATGACTACTCCTATTTCTCCCCAACCCATACATCATACTCTCGCATTGACTTATGTCTGGTAGATAACACAACATTACCACATGTAAAAGAAGTTACCAAAAGCCCAAAAACTTAGTTGGACCACTCAGCTGTATGCGTCACGCTAAATCCTCTATACCCAGCCAGGGGAAGGGGCAAATGGAGATTAAATGAAGCCCTACTAAATGCTCCAACACATCTTGACAGACTAAAACTGTCTTACAGACTTACTTTCAGACAAATCTTGTTTCAGACACGCCCATACATACTCTCTGGTTGGCCCACATAGAGGTTCTCCGGGGTACCCTGATACAACTAGGGTAAATTACAAAAAACACAACAAAGATGCCAGTCGTGACTCCTCTGGGACCTAGCCATATTAGATTCCCAATTTAAACAATGGTCATCGAAAAATCTCTCAAAACAAATAGACCCCATTAACAAAAAACTCAAATCACTATCTCTTATAACCACAGAACAACATAGGAGATCATTTAGGCAGGTTTTGTAATTGACCCTAGTTGTATCAGGGCACCTCGGAGAACCTCTATGTGGGCCAACCAGAGAGTATGTATGGGCGTGTCTATATATATATATATATATAAATATATATATATAGTTAATACGATGTTAAACAAAAATCTGCACACCAGTCAAGACTTGCTCTTCCCACAGAAATTACAAACCTGCAGTGATGTTATTACCGCAAAGGATTCTGGGTGGGAATATACAACGACTTCAGGACAGAAGGGGTTTTCAATCACAATTATTTCCCCACCATAACTTGTTTGGTTGTTACACACACACACACACACATTCAATTACAATCACACATACATCACTGACAGACACACACATTCACTGACAGGCACACAAACACCTAATGACAAATACAGGCTCTCACTGATGTGACAGACACTCACAGACAGACACATACAAATTTACTGACATACACACACACTCACACATTCACTGACATACACACACTCACACATTCACTGACAGACACACACACATTCTCTCACACACACTCACAAATTATTAATATTATTATTTTAATTTGTCCACCCAGCCTCCCTTCCTTTGGGAGAGCTGGAGTGGATCTGTCCCTGGGGTTCACCGGGGAAGCTGTGAGGCAGGCAGCTGTGAGCACATCAGAGGCAGCAAGGTAGCTGTAATCCACCTGCAGGGAGCCAGAATATGACATCAGTGGCTGACAGCCACACCCACACATGCAGACAGTCGCACACCCCCCCACACACACACCCACACACTCACACAAACACAGACAGAGGCAGACAGTCACACACACACACAGGCAGACAGTCATACACAGCTACAGTCACACACACACACACACAGGCAGACAGACAGTCAAACACAGAGGCAGACAGCCAAACACACATACAAAGGCAGATAGTCACACACAGTTAAAGTCAAACACACCCACAGTTTCAGTCACACAAACAGTTATAGTCACAAACACACAGTTACCTCTGTCCATTATGGGCTGGAAGGGAGAAGTGGAGGCAGTGCAGCTCCAGGAATCTGGATGTTGAGGAAGCAGGGACTCCTTCCTGCTTATCCTTCCTCTGCAGCAGTTACCCCCGACCGGCATGTCTTCTAGGCATTTTAGCTCCACCCCTGACATAATTTAGCCATGTCCCACTGCCGGTTAGCTTTGTACGTATTTATGTGTCTATGTATATTTTCACTGTATGTGATTGTATCAAAGTTTTTCTATGTATGTATGTGATTGTATGTGTGTGTGTGAAAAAAACCTAAATATGCCCCTACCTTACCCAACATTAATATTGTTACTAAAACTATTCACTGGACTTACAACGTTAACCTTCAGACAACAAAAAACCTCAAGCATCGGTTATTTCTATGTATAGTTTTATGAAAAGGAAAATAATTTCCTTGTTTTGTGTTAATACAAAAAGTGCCAATTACAAATGTGATAAAGACAAACTAAACATATTAATCTGTAGTACACTGCTGTTCCACGTATGTCCACAAATACATATATATTTATTGTATACATTATTAAACCCATTTTTCATTGCTTGGAAAACATAGACAGAAGACACAGAAACACATTTAGAGTCTTATAAAATAATGATTTTCATCTTAGATCAGATTTTGGGTATATCATCATTGCAGTGTATGGAAATTCATATCGGCTTTGCAGTGCTTTTTTATTTTAACAATCCCTTGCTCAATCACATTTAATCAGGGGGAAGTTTTCATGTGCCTTATGATGATCTTCTAATACGATCAATCTGTTTTCAATCTTGTAGTGAAGTTTGATTTTCTTTTATTAGGTTAGGTTGAGCGAAGGTTGAAGAAAATTGGTATAAAACCTGTATAATCAAGACACAATCATTAGAAAATTACTTCCTTTAGAAATGTTAACTTTTCTGCAAAACTAATTGATTGAAGACCGTTCAGCTCAAGAGAATAGTTTACTTTTGATAACAATTTTTAAAAGACAAACATATATTGATATTTTTTTTTTTAAGGAATCAAAAATGCATTTGACAAGAAATTGCAGTAATAGCAATTCTAGACTGATGTGTATATCTGAAGAAGGTACACATGTCACAAATCTTATGGAAATTAGACAAAAAAATATAAGTGGTCAATTATATATCATCCCAGATATTTCTTTAAATCACATTAATAACAATTATTATTAACCTGGGATTTGTTCATAATTATTATAATCTGTAAATGTTTATCGAAGTGCAAAAATACAAGTTTCAAAAATCATATTGATATTCTTAAACCAATAACATCCAGATAATTATCCGAAATATATATGGTGATAAATATTTGGCCAGGAACACGAACTCTCATTACTCTTGGGTAGCAGTATTGATTATATTCCTTAGCCCAAATTTGTACACAGAAGACAACCAGTAAATACACAGGACCACTATCCCAAATATGAGTTGTATGATCTCACTTGCCAACTTTAAGGCAAACCTCTGGTAAGACTTTTTTGGTTTGGTTTTGCCTGTACTCATTTGATTGATTTGATGGATTATTTTTTGTACTCTTGGCAGGGATGGCTTAACATAGGGGCTAATGGAGCTAAAGCTTCAGGCCCATGCCCGTGGAATAGGACCATTGATTAAAAAAATATATATATATATATATTTTACTACTTTTCACATGCTCTTGCAGAGAGAATTAAGTATGGAAACTTTGATAGAGTCCTAACCTCAACATATGAGGAAAGGGATTTAGGGGTGATTATTTCTGATGACTTAAAGGTAGGCAGACAATGTAATAGAGCAGCAGGAAATGCTAGCAGAATGCTTGGTTGTATAGGGAGAGGTATTAGCAGTAGAAAGAGGGAAGTGCTCATGCCATTGTACAGAACACTGGTGAGACCTCACTTGGAGTATTGTACACAGTACTGGAGACCGTATCTTCAGAAGGATATTGATACCTTAGAGAGGGTTCAGAGAAGGGCTACTAAACTGGTTCATGGATTGCGGGATAAAACTTACCAGGAAAGGTTAAAGGATCTTAACATGTATAGCTTGGAGGAAAGACGAGACAGGGGGGATATGATAGAAACATTTAAATATATAAAGGGAATCAACACAGTAAAGGAGGAGACTATATTTAAAAGAAGAAAAACTACCACAACAAGAGGACATAGTCTTAAATTAGAGGGACAAAGGTTTAAAAATAATATCAGGAAGTATTACTTTACTGAGAGGGTAGTGGATGCATGGAATAGCCTTCCAGCTGAAGTGGTAGAGGTTAACACAGTAAAGGAGTTTAAGCATGCGTGGGATAGGCATAAGGCTATCCTAACTATAAGATAAGACTAGGAACTAATGAAAGTATTTAGAAAATTGGGCAGACTAGATGGGCCGAATGGTTCTTATCTGCCGTCACATTCTATGTTTCTATGTTTCTATGTTTAGCTCTTTTAACATGTCCCAATGGTGGGTAAAGTAATTACATTCTAGTACAAAGCGGCAGAACAAATTATATAACGTATTAAGTTTATTAAGGTGGGTTTGCAATGCAGGTGCAAACACGACAACCCCAAAATCAATGACCGGCATTAGCATTTGTTGCACTATCTGCTTCCTTACTGTAGGGCTTAGGCAGGATTTGTTTCTGTACAGGGCATCTAGTTTTGGGTAAAGTTTTGAAGAAATTTTTTTTATGTGAAAGCCAAACGGTAGATTGGGGTCTAGCAACATACCTAGATATTTGAAAGAACAGACTGCTGTCAGTGTGCTATTTAAATTTGTTCTGATACATAGTTGATATTGATTTTGTAGTTTATGTAATTTAGGTACATTGTAACTGTTTTGTCAGTGTTTAGAAAGAGTTTGTTAACCGCTATCCACCTTTCTACCTCTGTGAATTGGTTTTGGAGCACAACCTCAAGCTGCAGTAGATTGGTTTTACTATCATAGATTACAGTGTCGTCTCCATACATGTGTGCAGTTGAGGATTTGCAGACGTTAGGCAGATCATTTATAAATAATGTGAATAGCAAGGGGCCAAGTATGCAGCCTTGGGAAACACCACACATGACGGGAAGAGGGAGGGAAGCGCTATCAGAAATGGAAACATATTGCAATCGGTCTGAAACATATGATCGAAACCAGGTTAGTGGACGATCACCAATGCCTGAGTTTTTAAGTTTTTGCAAAATAATGCCATGTTCTACTGTGTCAAAAGCCTTGGCAAAATTAAGGAAAATAGCCTCTCTGTTCCATGCCAATTTGGATGTCATTGCAAACTTTTAAGAGGGCAGTCGAAGTTGAATGTTTTCGACGAAAGCCTGAATGATCAGGGGTTAGATAATTTGATCGTTGATAATATTCACATAGTTGCGTGTGGACGCATTTTTCCAAGATTTTTGACAATACCGGGAGCAATGGTATCAGGTGATAGTTAGATACCAAAGTATTGTCACCACTTTTATGGATAGGTACTACTTTTGCAGTCTTCCAAAGTTTGGGTATGTATCCTGACACCAATGGTTCGTTGATAAGGGTAGTGACAGGTCTAGCAATTGCTGGCACACTGAGCTTCAGCAAAATTGCTGGGATTTGAACTGGTCCACACTGGTTTTTCATTTCTAAATTATTAAGATGTTTATTAACGACACTAACAGGCACAGGTCTAAAACTGAATTTCTCTATAAGAGGATTTTGAAGATTTGGCAGGGCCTGATCTTTATTTGCGGTCTGAAAATGAGTGTTATTCGTTATCTTAGCAACCAGTGTGGTAGCACATCCAACAAAATAATTATTAAAGGCATTTGCTACATCTAGGGGGAGTTGCAGTGTTTGAGTGTCCATTTTGACAGTGGAGGGTTGGGAGTGGATTGTGGGGGTTTGTATGCTATTAATGATTTTCCAAAAGTGTCTTGCGTTTGATATGTTATTGTTCAAATTATTTATTGAAATATTAGGCCTTTGCCACTTTTGTTTGTTTTGTGCATGTATTTTGCCATTGTCTGTAGGCACAGTGATCATTCATGGAGCCAGTACGCTTGAACTTTGACCACAGTGACTCTCTAAACTTGTACATTTGAATGAGGTCAGCTGTAACCCAGGGCAGGTGTGTCCCTTTTATTCACACTTTATGCAGAGGGAGATGAAAATTCCAAACACGCAAATGCTCATACTGAAAAAATGCTATTGCGGAGTCTAGATCTGGGATTAGGCTTAATCTTTGCCATGGTGTGTTCTTGAGATTGTTTAAAAAGGATTCAAGATTCAGTTTCTTGAATGACCTGGTGATTATAATCTTGGGAGGGGATTTAGTGGCCTTTATTTTGCGTATGCAGTATACTAGACAGTGGTCACTGAAACTGTTATGGAGAATGCCCGCTTCCTGGATTCTGTCAGGACAACTGGAGAGAATGTAATCTAGCTAGGTATGGTTCTGGCTTTTACTATTAATGTGAGTTGGGGAGGAAATTAATTGTGTTAGCTGATCTTGAATATAAAGTATGCTCACCCATTCAATAGAATATACTATAAGCTATCTTTCAAAAATTAAGATAGCCAAGTAATCTGAGAGGAAAGAAAACACTCAATCTGTGCAAAATAAATTTTAAAAACAAAATGTTTATATTTCTTTATCATGGCTAGGGCGGCACATCTAGGGGAAGACGCCACAAAGATTACGCTTACACGTTTCACTTCTCTGCCTGATTACATGGCAGTATTAATTTTGGAAAGCTGCAATACTTTTTCAGAACTTACTGCAACCCCAGTGTATTACATTATTGGAAAAACCATAATGTAATTTCAGCCAGCCACAATTTATACTTTTTACAATATACCAGTTGCCTTGTATCACAAAACAATACTGGGTGGAGGCACTGTGTCCTCGAGAACTTATCTCCAATCTGTCAAGATCAGTACGACTCACAAGCAAGAGAGTGACTTCCAATAGTATGATCCTTATGTATAAGTAAGATGCAAAAAAGGGTTACATATAATTGAACTTTGTGATAGAATTTTAAATAAATGTTTTTGTTTTTTTTAAATATCTCCTCAATAATGGGAAATGTTTATGTGTCTTATGCTATCATTCCATTTGAAATGCAATTATGTTTTCGTTTCAACTAGCAATTTAAAGGAAGCAGACATTGCTCAGAAGAAAGGGTATGGATATAAATCAAAAGGCCATAGATTAATTTCACTAATAACTGCTTGAATTGTTTGAGAGGAGGAAGTATGAAACATGTATTGATAAAAGCAATCTATTCTCAAAGAGCCAGTCTGACCCAGGGGCACATAGTTTTATGATAATCTGAGCAGTTCTTGGAATAGTTGAGAATCTGTGTTTTTAGAACAATGTACAAATAGTATTTTAGAAGGTTCAATGGCTTTTATGTCACAGTTGCTCGGTTTAAAAGCAACATTTCTTTCCGCAGATTGGCAGTAAAACTACTAGGTACAGACCTTACAGTAAACATTTGTAAATGGAACAGAAACTGGTTTGACACAAAAGAAGCAGGGCTTTACTATTAAAGGAACATAATCCCATGTACTTCGGCTGAAATCATTTCTAGAAAGCTATATTCATGAAGGGTTTCAAATAGAGTTTGCTGTCTTGCTGAGATGCATAGACTCACGGTGAGATTATGCTGAATTGACAGGAAAACTGAATAGAAGAAAGCATTGGACAAAATCTGGATCCAGTCGCAAATATGACAAGAGAATGATAGAACAATCATGGCCGAGACTAAGCTTAATTGATATCTAATAAAAAGAAATAAATGAGTTATGAGCCTTTTCACAGGAGGGATGCTGAGTGAGATGTAATTACAGTCCACAAATATTTGAATGAGTATGTCAATATTTCAACATGAGCATGTACAGAGGACAGGGGAACATTCTATTAAAAATATCAGCAATTACTTTTTTTATATCAGAAATAACAGGTATTGAGATGATGTGTATGGGTAGCAAATCACTCAGTAAATTTTAATTTAAGGTAGACTTGACAGTGATGTAGCAGGTGGAGGTGGGGGAGGGAGATGATAATTGCGAGATAACTTTACTAAAAAAACAACAACTACATTTACATTCTGGACATACTAAAGAACATTCTGGACTTACAAAACCACTAAGACAGACATCTCAAACCCTGGCTCTTAGCTGTTGCTGAACTACCCCAATCATGATTATCTGGTCATATATAGCATTCAAAGACTTCTGGGAGTTGCGGACCTTCAGCATGCCTATTACATACATAAAAATACCCCAAGAACTATTTCACAAATTATTGAAGTATTTTTATATATGTAATAGGACTGTAAGCACTGTAGCATAATGCTTGTTTATGTAAATTTACACTTTCCTACTAACAAAGCATTTGATTGGACAATGCCCAGCACTAACAATGGTACATTTTTAGGCTTTAGGGAATAGTTGTGCAATTTTTAGTAACTACTTGGTAATACTTTTGCAAACAATTAATTATATGCATCAAAATGTACTTTGTTAGATATAATGTTTCCATCTAATTATCATACTTCTCTCTGAAATAATCTTAGGTGTACATAATGTTACATGGCAATAAATACATTAAAAAAAATATTTGCGGTGTATAGACACTTAAAGTGATGTAATAGGCCACAATTTACCTCTATTTTGTATGTAATGTATTAAATAGATAACACAGTAAACAGTATGCAAAAAAACCAAAAAACTAATACTTACATTTCAAGTTCATAAAGCTGCTACATTTCCAGAGAATGTGTCAGCTGTAGAACAATACCTCCCTGACCATGAAGAGATTCCAACAAATGGTTCCTATTCTAGTCTATGAGGTCTGATTTACCCTCTTGGATACCTGTCATGCAGAGCTTCATGGGATAACTAGTGTATTCCCATCCACTCATCACATATAATGAGTGAACCTGCATTTTAAATCAATATGTGCCATAACATGACTGTGGCTTAGACTTTTTCAATGGAAAGAGAGCGGCCCATCCTTGTTGTGCATGCAGAAGGTGTGCTTAGAAACTGGATGAAGCTAATATTGTAAAGGGATGAAGTAGAACATCAAGTTGCCTTCTTATCAGTTCATAGCTGCAGATCACTGCAATGATAAGCCACAAGACAAAAGACAAGGTGCAGGGTGCCCTGTGTACTGTAACATTAACAATCATGGAAATAGACTGACCCTCGAAAGCCTATTTCTTTAAAGGCACAACTACATGGTATTGAATACGATGACCACAATTAAGTTACATTACAGAATATATTAACAGAATTAAATAAATGTATGAAAGAAAAACAAATACATGCTTGGGTTTTCCAAAAAAATAAAAGAATTACATTTTATTTTATTTATTCAGTAGTTGTATTTATGTAATGGTTTCCTGCCAAATAATTGAGTATTCTTCTTCCTAAACCTCACACAATTTCTTTAATACTTGTTTAGTACTTCTTCAAATGTTTTCTCATTTGCATAACAGTAAATACACTGGATCTTTTGAGCACACTACCTTAAACATTGTTTTCTTTCATCCAATGCCTGAGTTAACTAATAAAGTGGTTTGAGATTTACTGATGTTTGCTTGCGTTTATAGCTTTATATTATTTCTTCCTTTTTATGACAAAAAATGATTCTTTTAGCGTTCTTCAAGCATACCCAAATAAAAGCTATTGTTTCATTGTTTTTGGCCGTTTACCCAAGTAAAGGTACATTTTGAACAAAGTGTCTGACCACTCATAAAAAGACCATTAAGCGGTATGAAACAAGTATTTACACATCCGCACTTCAATTCTTATCCGTTACCATAAAAAATGTAGACTTTTACTTTATGGGCAAATGAGAAACTGCCAAATTAAAAAGCCTATAAAATTGCATTATTTGCAAGTTCAGACTTTCATTTTACTAGGTTTTTGCTCACAGAAAAGTAAAAACCTACACCGCAATATATAAATGTATAATATATAGTAATAAACATCTATCTATTTATCTATCTATCTACCAGCCTGGCTGTCCATCAGCCCTTTCATGCATGTTTCTATCAATCTTTGTTTCTAAGTATATACTGGTTTTACTATGTTTAACATAATCCATACATTTAGCTAGTTTTTAACTGATTATAACATGCAAACAAAGAGGGAGTTATTTATATAGTGTATGATAATAGTGTGAGTTAGAGTCATTGGACGGGAGACCTCATTTCACCTACTCTTGTAGGAGAGTAAAGGAGCACATATAAACCAACTTCTCTGCCAGAGATTCCTGCAATGCCCTGGACACAGACAGTTGGTTGTAAACCACATAGCCATTGACTCAACCAAAAAACGGTACATTACAATAAAAACATTCCCAAATAATCACAATTTGGCAACTCTTTTTGCCACTCACTAGTACAACGTTTCTCTTCCCATTATTATTATTATTATGCTATTTATATAGCGCCATCAAATTCCACAACGCTTTACAATGGGTGGACGAACAGACATGTAGTTGTAACCAGACAAGTTGGACACACGGGAACAGAGGGATTGAGGGCCCTGCTCAATGAGCTTACATGCTAGAGGGCAGTGGGGTAAAATGACACAAAAAGGTAAGGATAGTATTAGACTAGTGACAGTTGCAGAAGAGGAAACAGTCAGGAGCTATTAACAGTTTAATTGATACGCTTTTATGAAGCAGTGGGTTTTTAACGATTTTTTGAAGGAGTGGGCACTGGGTGAGCATCTAACAGAGGATGGAAGTGAGTTCCACAGGAATGGTGCAGCCCTCGAGAAATCTTGAAGGCGAGCATCAGAGGTGGGAGTACGGACAGAAGATAGACGTAAGTCTTCAGCAGATCGTAAGGGCCTAGACAGGACATACTTGTGTATAAGGGAAGATAGATAGGTGGGAGCAGCATTATGTAGCGATTTGAAAGCAAGAACCAGAATTTTAAATTGAGCTCTATATTTTATAGGAAGCCAATGTAGGGACTGACAGAAGGGTGAGGCATGGTAGGTGCAGGCAGATAGGAAGATGAGCCTCGCTGCTGCATTCATTATGGACTGTAACGGAGCAAGTTGGGAGCACCTAAGACCACTGAGAAGCGGATTACAGTAGTCAAGGCGAGAAAGGACAGTGGAATGAACCAACATCTTAGTCACATCTGGCGTTAAGTTGGGGCGGATGCGCGCAATGTTTTTGAGATGGAAATGACAGGATTTGGCGATAGATTGAACATGAGGCTTGAAGGAGAGTTCGGAGTCAAAGAGAACACATAGGCAGCGAGCCTGCATGGTGGAGATGACCTCTATTGACTGTCAGTATGACAGGCACTAGAAGTGTTTCTTCTGCACTGACTGTGTAAAACTCAATTACATTATGTGGAAGCCCCATAGGAAAGCATTGATTCAATGGTAAAGTTTAAATGTGCGCACGGAACGCACTGTACATGCTCATTAGGTCATTCATTGCTCCTCTATGAGGAGCATTCGATTGGACCATAGACAGATTCTTCCTCCATGATGTTGCTGGGAGAGGAGCTTTAGGCAGCACCAAGGGAGCCTTGTCGATGGAAAGAGGCAAGTAAAAAAAAAATGTTTTAACCCTTTGTATTCAGAATACAGATTTGTATGTACAATGTTCCTTAAACCCCTTGAGGACACATGACGGAAATATTCAGTCATGATTCCCTTTTATTGCAGAAGTTGTGTCCTTAATTGGTTAAATACACAATTTTGTCAATCCAGGAATCCCTGAGAAAAAAATATATATAGTAATATATTTAGTCCAAAATATTACTTTATATACATCATAAATCAAAATATACTATAAAACAGCCAAGAAAAGGACACAAAGCAAGACTAAAAATGACTGCACCTAATTTGTATATTCCAGTTTAGTTATTATTTTGAAAGTATCATTTATTTACATATTTATAATTAAAAGCATACATGAATTCAGTCTTGTTTGTACTGTATACCCCATCAATAATTTGTTACCCTTTACCTCTAAATACTATGATTTAGGGATATCCAATA
Organism: Pelobates cultripes; assembly: GCA_933207985.1. Taxonomy (NCBI): domain Eukaryota; kingdom Metazoa; phylum Chordata; class Amphibia; order Anura; family Pelobatidae; genus Pelobates; species Pelobates cultripes. The sequence continues at coordinate 31,490,490 of OW240919.1, read as the reverse complement.
CTAACACTTACACTGTCACAGTAACCAAATTCACAGCAAATAAACAGTTGCTTTAAAGTTTAAACTATACCATTGTGCACATTTTCTTTAATACAGATATTTAAAAATATAAGCAGTAAGAGATACAAACCAAAACATTTCCCATAAATGCAGAATGGATCTGGGCCAAGCCTGCTCGTCTCTGCCAGAATAGATCCAGATTGAAACCAGAGCTTTTTATCTAAATGTATATCTCTAGTAAATACGCTGTAATGAGATAAACTGTGCAGCCTCATCCACACCTAATGTCAACTGTTCTTTTATTTTAACTTACAGATAAAATCTTCACGAAGTGTTATTCCATGATCCAAACCACATTTAAAATATTCTGGGAAAATCTTCCAAATTACACTCTTTGACCTTTACGATAGTTCCTCTATGTGTTACATATTTGTACACAGCATGGTCACTGTAACAGCATATACATTAATAAGAAATATGCCCTAGAACATTTAGATGAGATTTTTTTAGTTATATACATAAAATAAAGCATGTCTTCATAGTTCCTGTTAAATTCAACTATTTCCCAATCATCCCAATTTATGAGGAACACAATGTGCCCCAAATCCATATATCCTCTTATTTATCTTAATGTTTCTCTGCTCTAGGGGCTGCAAATTTTAGTTCAATATGTGTTTGTAGGTACGTATCAAAATGGCTTCCACTGAGTTAAGAGCTAGTATTATGGTTAGAGCTAGGTCTTAGATTAAGGCTGGGATTAGCATCAACCTAGGACTAGGTTTAGGTCTACTTTAGAGTTTTTTAATTTTAGGGCAGCACTAGAACATATCTGTCTTGTGTCTCTTCTCTAGGGGCTGCACATTTTAGGTTAATATGTGTATGTAGTTATGCTTCAAAATGGTTGCCATTAGGTTAAGAGCTAATATTATAGTTAGAGTTAGGTCTTAGAGTAAGGTTGGGATTAGGATCAACCTTGGACTAGGTTTAGGTCTACCTAGGGTTTTGTTTTCATCTTAGGGCAGCACCAGCACATATCTGTCTTGGTCTGACCGAAAACTGGTGGTAGTTACACTATTTGCAGATGCTGTCAATCAAGTCAGCTCCTCTCCTAATAGTGATATGTTAGTAAGGGAACTGGGTCTCTGTCTCCACAGCACCTCCACACAATATTAATATTGATGAATGACTGAATTAAAATGCTAACAGTTTTCCAGGAGAAAATCTCCCACTAATCTCAAGTAGACAGTGACGTTTATATCTAGGTAATGGTCTCTCCAACTACCTAATATGGCACATTGTATTTCTAACAATGCATTATGAGGAAAAAATGCATGATTGACATTACCCATTGTCCAGTACAGAGTTTAATATGATTGTTCCTTTGAAACAGACAATTCATGCATGCAATCATAATGGAGTCAAAGTAGTGTTTAACTTGTTTTCAAAGCATTTAAGAATTCTGCTTGGACCAGAAAAGAAAATACAAACTGTTCCTAAAGAAGTTGAATGCATGTTGAAGGCGTAGGCTGTCACAAACCACAACACATAAAACATATAACACTTCACATAATGAAGCAGTGTTTGATGTGGTATGATTAATACCTTTGTGCCACGCATTTTAACTACATGAAGTCCCTTTCGGCTCAAATTATTCTCATTCCTCAGTTTTTTATTTCAAGGTAGGAGTGATGCAACGCCAAGGACTAAGGATGTAGGTAGGCGTAAAATTGCTTGCAATATTTAGAAATCGATCTAATCTTTCTGACAACTCAGGAGTATTAGGAATTCTGTAGCATATGTAGAATGACAAAAATATTTTTAATGGTAATTAAACAGTAATCTAATTAGCCAGATACAAATTAAAGGACCATTATAGTGCCAGGAAAACATACTCGTTTTCCTGGCAAAATAGTGCCCTGAGGGTGCCCCCACCCTCAGGTACCCCCTCCCGCCGGGCTCTGGGGAGAGGAAGGGTTTAAACTTACCTCTTTCTCCAGCGCCGGGCAGGCAGCTCTCCTCCTCCTCTCCGCCTCCTCTCCTCCTCCTCTCTTCCTCTTCGGCTGAATGCGCATGCGCGGCAGGAGCTGCACGCGCATTCAGCCAGTCTCATAGGAAAGCATTCATAATGCTTTCCTATGGACGCTGGCGTCTTCTCATTGTGATTTTCACAGTGAGAAGCACTCAAACGCCTCTAGCGGCTGTGAATGAGACAGCCACTAGAGACTTTAGAGGCTGGATTAACCCTCAGTGTAAACATAGCAGTTTCTCTGAAACTGCTATGTTTATTAAAAAAAAAAAAAAGGGTTAACCCTAGCTGGACCAGGCACCCAGACCATTTCATTAAGCTGAAGGGGTCTGGGTGCCTATAGTGGTCCTTTAACACAAATAAATAGTTCATGTTAAACAAGTGAGTTACATATAGTTACTTTGAAACCCGAAAATCATTCTCTGTTGAATTGAAACTGCCCCAGCTTGCCCAGACTGGGTATATAGTGCCCACAGCATTTTGGAGGTAATTGGCATAATAATCCTGAGAGTGCAGTTTTATGCTGCAACATTGTACCGTTCATACCCTGAACAAGGATCTTAGAAACCGCAGCAGTGTTCCTATTATCTGAGAGATGTATCATTTGTGAATTCTCCATGGATGCAAAATCAAAATCGCTGCTAAATAATTAAGAACGTTTTGCATGTGTGATGTAAATAAACTGTGTATATTAATTGTACTGTGAGTATTTATTAGTTTTTTTTATGCTTTGCTGTAACTGCCAGCATTAGAGGAAATGGGTCTGAGAATGCAATGGTCTTCATTTCATAATTAATAATAAAAATAATTGTGGCTGACTTTTATTAAATGACAATTGCCTGAGGGAATTCTAACTGATCTAGTTGTGGACTATTATTTCTATGCCAATTAATAAAAATGACGATTCTTTACTCATGAAAAAATAAATATATAGTGGTTGTGCAGATTACAATAGGACAATGTATTATAAAAGACAAATATCAACAATAAAATGTTTTAAACATACCATGCAATGTTGTCTAACACACATATTATATATATATATATATATATATTTTTTTTTTTTTACATTGTAACCCACGTCTTCTCCCTGTATACTGTTCTCTCTCTAGCTTGCATTTGCATCCATCTTTCTGAATTATCTTTATGGACAGGATGTCACTCAGCTTAACATCTAGAAAATTGAGCTGTTTTTTTATTTCATTCTTTACTTTGAAATTGTTCTTACTGTCATTAATTCTACAATATAGCCAGCATTCCAAGCCAACTGCTTTAACCCCTTAAGGACACATGACATGTGTGAAATGTCATGATTCCCTTTTATTCCAGAAGTTTGGTCCTTAAGGGGTTTAAAGAACTCAATGTACAGGAATTGGCTCAACCACCCCATTTTTAAAACATGTTATATTGATAATTCATTTAAAAATATGCACAATACAAATCATTCTAAATAAAAAATAAAATAAAAATATGCACAATACATTTTACAAATCTGATTCTTTGGCAAAGGCAAGTGTTAGAATACAACAAACTCCACCCAAGGAAGAGACTTCACCAATCAGATTAATCTCATTCTAGACTGTGGAATGTGATTTTAAGCCATGAACCTGGGCCAGCAGAAAGTTATGGGATATGTAATTTTTTTCCCTTGCCACAGTTCCATTCATCCTATAGGATGACTCGATAACCTAATAGCAGCCAAACTGTTTTATATTGTAACTCAATATCACAATAAGCAAGCAGACATTACTTTAGGGTTCTCTGTTTAGCAAATAACCTTTACAATGAAGCCATATTTTACGGTGCTTAGAGAGACCCTTTAATGATGTATTTGACAAATATGATGCCTTGATTTTGTGAGACATTTGCTATCTAAATCCTTCTATTTTACTTAAAAAAAAACAATGAGACTTATCTCCATATATTCTACTCTAAACAGATGATACAATGTATATTTTCTTAATTTTCAGTAAACTTTTCAAATTTTACTTAATTTTTTCATTACTTGGTAATCAAAGGAGTTAGTGACTGTTATAATACAAATGCTTTGTATTGCTAAATATGAGAGGGATGGGTTCTACTGAAAAAGTGAAAGTATTGTTGATTTTTCCACAGACGTGTTAGTCACTATATCCCAAGGCATTGTTTGCACTTCAACAGCTACAATTGTGTTTTTCCTGTGCATCCGCATGTCCCACCCCACTCAATATCTGCTGCTAACCTTTGTATGCCTATCATGTACATAAATCTGCTATTTATGTTTATATGCCTGTACATTGAAGTTAGTTAGTTTGCACATAGAAACATAGAGACACTTCACAGGCTAAAATATGTCATGGTTTAGTAAATATATGCTCAATGAAAATATGCATGGATTTTTTCATTGGGGATATATCACATATATCTGAACACAGCTTGCAAATGCTGCAGATCTCTTGTCTACAGCCTTTGTAAACCCTCCCATTCTAAGCCAGCCCACATGTTCTGTGGCTGTCCAATCACAGCCTTCCCAATGCAGCTCAACAAGAAGTATTTGCAAGGCAGGTGCTCTGGGCTATTGCTGCTTCTTGAGTTTAGCTCCACTGAGCAAACCAAACAAGGAAGTAAAAGGACCAGTAGTCCTTTTGACAGCCGGAGGGGGGTGTAACAAATTAATTTATACAAGTGCAAATTTCTCTTGTAGTTTGTGCTTTTTGTAAAAGGAAAAAAAGAGGACACACTTTTCACACATAAAGCATTAGCTCTGTGCACAATAGAATTGAAGAATGATGTACAATGAAAATATCCAAAGCCTTTTGATTCCTGATTGTGAAATCTGCCCTAAAATTCTCTCTCTGCATAACAATCATTGCTGTAATATTTTATTCATAAACTTTGCAAAATCTGAAAGGTGGAAGATGTATCTACTAATTAAATATTCACATGTGTTTCCTTTCCTTTTCTTTATTACATAGACTTTTATTGTTATTTGCATTTGCACAATTGTTTTTCCTTAAATGTAATACAAGTTCAGCCAGCTCCGTTAGCAGCAGGTTCCCACAGAGTGGTTAAAGTTTTGGCTGGCAGCTCGTAGTAAAATCCAGAGTAAGGGAGAACCCACTGCGCTAATCCTCAATGACGTTCAAAGCTGCATTTGGAAACACAGAATCTCCGTAAGGAGTTAGGATAGAAACTGTACAACTGTATCTAATTGTATGATACTAAGAATGTAGAGATAAATAAAGAAAGACTCCTTTTCACACTAAATCTACGAACTTCAGTCGTATTCTGAGAATAGAACTTGGTGCATTGAATTAAGAACAGATACGTCAGAATAGTTTGGTTTTTCTTTGTTTGGTACGCTCCTATATGAAGTATAGATATATATTTATTTATCACGAATAATGATTTACAGCGTACATACAACTATATAAAGTGCGCTAGAGCTTGCATTTCCACTATAATACATCTCCCCAAGTATGAATAGGGTTAGTACTTTAATTGTTTAATATATTTTACCCCAAATGTATCAGTCAATTTATCATCCGTAAAGAAAGCAACAGAATTTTAAAATATTTGATAGGTTATGTGAAGAGTTTTTGTGTGTCTAGCCTTATGTTGCAGAAAACTGGTATTTTCTTTTTTTCTAAAGAGATTTGACTGTTGAGAAAAACACACAATACAGTTCCTATATATAGGGTATCTCATAGTTTTGAATGAGAGAGCTTGTATAGAAATCACATAAAAGAAACCCTGATAAAGTTTTATTCGGTGAGTTTTTTTACATTTCCTTTTCATTTGCAGAGTTTGCAGAGTAGTTCCAAGTTAGAACACTTTGTGAATGGAATCACCTGAACTATATGTAATATAGTTGAAGATCTGCAACAAACAAGCAGCAGGGATTCAGATGATTTTTATATTTTGTTTATTTTATTAACACTTAGACTGGCACATCCTAGATTGGCAATTTAATAGGAACCCCTTAAGAATGAACCCAGATACTCTTTATTGCAGACATACTCTTTAGCTTTAACCCCTTAAGACCGGAGGGCGTACTATTACGCCCTATTCTAAGCGGCTCTAAACGCCGCCGGGCGTAATAGTACGTCAATGTCATAATACTGTTTGCTTTTACTGCAATAAAATACACATATTTGTATTCAGCAAAGTCTCACGTGTAAGACAGTACCCCCTATGTACAGGTTTTATGGTGTTTTGGGAAGTTACAGGGTCAAGTATAGCACGTTACATTTGAAATTGAAATTCGCCAGATTGGTTACGTTGCCTTTGAGACTGTATAGTAGCTCAGGAATGAAATTTACACCCATAATGACATACCATTTGCAATAGTAGACAACCCAAGGTATTGCAAATGGGGTATGTCCAGTCTTTTTTAGTAGCCATTTGGTCACAAACGCTGGCCAAAGCTAGCGTTAATATTTGTGTGAAAAATGCAGAAAATGCCAATTTTGGCCAGTGTTTGTGACTAAGTGGCTACTAAAAAAGACTGGACATACCATAGGGGTAATTTTCAATCTTGGGCTACCATAGGGTCTCAAAGGCAACCTAACCAATCTGGCGAATTTTAATATGAAAAAAATGAAACGCAAGCCTTATATTTGACGCTGTAACTTTTGAAAACACCATAAAACCTGTACATGAGGGGTACTGTTGTACTCGGGAGACTTTGCTGAACACAAATATTTGTGTTTCAAAACAGTAAAAAGTATCGCAGCAATAATATCGTCCATGTAAGTGCTGTTTGTGCGTGAAAAATGCAAAAAACTTCACTTTTACTGGCGATATCATCGTTGTAATACATTTCACTGTTTTGAAACACTAATATTTGTGTTCAGCGAAGTCTCCCAAGTAGAACAGTACCCCCCATGTACAGGTTTTATGGTGTCTTGGAAAGTTATAGGGTTAAATATAGTGCTAGCAAATTAAATTCCCTTTACTTTTGGCATGGGTTGTCAGGCAGGTCCCGCTAATTGTAATTAATTAAGATACCTAATTATGTAAAAATATTACATAAATATATATGTAGAATTAATATATGTATATATATACGTATGTGTATATATATGTATATATCTATATAATTTTTAAAAAATATTTTTATTTATATATAGGTATATATATAGTGATATATACGTATATATTTATGTATATAGATATATATATTATTTCGTTCTACGTGTATTTTGATATATATATATATATTAATTTCACAATACAGTTAGAACGAAATAACACACATCTATATATTTTTTAATTATTTATTTTTAATTATTTTTTTAATTTTATTTTTTAACGTATTTACATATTTTTTTTATATTATATATAAATATATATATATATAACAATAATTATATATATAATCAGTATCAGTCTACGTGTAATTTGATATTAATATATATATATAATTATATATATATTAATAGTAAAATACACCTAGACAGTGTACGTGTGTGTATGTATATGTGTATATATATATACTTAGATTATATATATATATATATATATATATATGATCTAAGTATATATTATTAATTTTTTTTTTACACTTTTAAATTTATTTGATTTTATTTCCAGCCAGCAGGGGGACCACCTGCTGGCAATGCTGCAGCCAGCTACCCCCGGCCATGTGATTGTGGGGTCCTTCGCAAGGACCTCACTCTCACATGGCCGGGGGGCTTCCAGGGGGTCGGATGTGCCGCGGGGGGCTCCCTGGGAGTCCCCCCAACCGCGATCGCCGGCGACCGGGTAAGTAGGAAAAGACCGGAGGGCGTACTATTACGCCCGGCGGCGTTTAGAGCCGCTTAGAATAGGGCGTAATAGTACGCCCTCCGGTCTTAAGGGGTTAAATGATCATGTTGGGAAAACCGTATTTAACTTGCAAGTTTAATAAACCCTTACAATGAATTACACATTTTTATTTATTTTTCTCCCTGCACATTGGCCTTAATAGCTTAGATTATCTATTGATTTTTCATGAATAAATTAGAAATGGAAAAAAAAAATCTATTTAATAGGCTATTATAATTTATTTAATTGTTCTATCCAATTCTATAGAATTGGATAATGAACACATTATAACAAACTAATACTGAGCAGTCACAACGTTAATAACAGATGTGGAGTGGAAGGAGTTAAATTACGCTCTGTGACAGATGTGATATATCAAGCCATGTGCTTAGACATTTACAGCAACATGGAGCTACTATAGGTTCGATTGACATGTGCTAGTGGATTGAACAGATTGCAGACACAGTATCAATATTAAACGCTAAAGGTTGATTGACATTAGTAGGTGTACTCCCAGTAATCCAGAGAATGTATGGATTCAGCAAAATCAGATTAACAGAATGATATAGGTGAGAAATCAAATCGTCAAAAGCTGTCAAAGTGGGTGATGTTCTTTGGGCTTAGAGATAAATCATATTCAGCCTTTTTGTAAGATAATTGTAAACTCACAGGAAAAGAGTTAGAGATAAAAAGTTAGACAGATGGACAGACAGGCAGAGAGAGAGAAATGGATGGATAGATAGATAGACAGACAGACAGATAGATAGATAGATAGATAGATAGATAGACAGATAGATAGATAGATAGATAGATAGATAGATAGATAGATAGATTGATAGATAGATCGATAGATAGATACATAGATAGATAGACAGACAGACAGACAGATAGATAGATACATAGATAGCTAGATAGACAGACAGACAGATAGATAGATAGATAGATAGATAGATAGATAGATAGATAGATAGATATATGATAGCTGGATGGATGGATGGATGGATGGATAGATGGATGGATAGATGGATGGATGGACGGACTGACAGACAGACAAACAGATAGATAAGCTGTATAACTATAAAGACTTTTCATGAGGTGTTTGAAGGATGATTTTTCCAGTTTATCTTGAATTTATTCAGCTGGAATAAGGCCATTGTGTCTCACAGGGTTTTCAACCTCTCTGATAACTGCTTCACCAAACTATTTATGGCATATTGTTGTGCAGAAACAGATTATTAGTTACATTTTCCTCCACTGAGGGTTCTTATTTTGTGAGTTATCGTGACCTACCACTTTGAAGCTGATCTGTTGTTCCTGGACAATTCTATTTACCATCAGCAGAGGTAAACTGACCAGGGCAGCTTTTGCAGTTAAACTTGTTGAAAGAAAGATAAATTAATCTTTATGATCAATATATTTTCATAATTTTGCTTACTCGCAAATATAATATTAATGTAATAGTAAATATAGGCAATACATAATCAGATTCATTTGGGTTGTATCTAACTAAACTGATTATTCTGCACAGATAGCAGAATTTAGCTTAGATTTGGTGAATTTAGCTATTAATGCAGCATATTGACACAGCGTTGTGCACAATGAACATATCATCACATTTCTTTACTCACCCACCTGTCTGGAATGTACTAATGGTATGTTATTCCACATGTTGAATATAGTATCACATTACTATACTTTAGAGGAATGTACTAAATACATTATTCAACACAGTAAATATTTATCATACTGTTCCACTTTGTTCGAATGTACTCATACATTATTCTACATGGGTAGTATATTTTCCATATTATTGTTCATTGGGGAAATGTACTATTAACACAATATCCAACAGAGAAAATAAATGATCACGTATCATGTATATGGAGGATATGGACTAAAAACAACTTTCTAGGATAAAAAAAATATATGTTTTCCAATTGGCAGCTCAATGTTACACAGGGGTTGCCCAACCTCGATGGATTCATTTTAACACCCAGCTATCGGACGATGCCTATTGAATATATGACTTGCAATACTTGCAAGAGCAAATAAGACAGTTTTCAGGAACTATGCGGTTAAAGGAGACCTGGGCAGCTAATTGATTCAGTTAAATGGTTTTAATGAATGACAAACTAGGAGATTCTTTCCAACGATGACTATTTAACTCAACATTGCATGAACTGGTTGCAAAGTCAACAAGAAGAAGAACCTGGTCTCTTTTTTCATAACTCCATTAAGCTCATAGTTGGTCAATGCGTAATTTAAGTAATGAACATACTAAACTGATGTACTGACACATTAAAAGGAAATCTCTTTGACCATTTTTACTAATTGTTATTATACCATACCACAAAATATTACATGACTAAAACACTTGACTGCTCTACATTAAAATATTAACAATGACTGCTGTGATGGTGAACATTTTTACATAAAATAAAGTGTTTATTGGGCAGGGTTCATAATTAAAAGAAAAGTCCTTTCTCAAAAAACGTAAAATGCCACACTTTGATCCATTCACCTTAAGCATGAATTTGTTCTAAATATTGTCAAAATTATGTAAAAAGTTTGGAAAATATTATTTTGCAGGTAATTATATTTTTATTTTGGTTGGTATCTTCATATTTGAGAGAACTATTTTTTTTTTGTAGCATTAGCTTATAAAAGGAAACTTGAGCAATTTTCCATTGAATTAGTGTGACATTCACAGCACATTCCGTTTCAGTTGTAGATGTTAAACTTGCAATTACTGCCTTGGAAAACCATTTCAGACAACAAGAAAGATAAGCCTTTGAACATAATATAAATGGCATATTGCATAATTTATTATACACTACATATGATTACATTAACCCCGCCCTCTTTGAAAATGGTTTCAATATTTACATTTAATTAATCTGCACTAAAGCTTTGTTAACCAAAGTGTTTCTTCTTAAATTGATTCGCTATCTTGTCTGCTCATTTTCTCAACAGCACACAGCAGGAAGCTGTGTCTACATACAGAAAACAAGATCTTGCTGAAGGCACGGGCATAAAACAAAAAGACACTGATTAAAGAAGAAACATACTGCTGCTAGTATTTGATCTTAAAATTATTGATCTTGTCAATCAATTACACAGAAAGTGCCTTTATTCTATAGTGACTGCAAATCTTAGTGATGAATACAAATCCTGTAGTGGGTGACATGGGTGCTGTGATTGAGATAAGAGGAATATCAACGTGAGTTTTGGGGATAAGATCAGGAGATATAAGACAGAGCTGCCTTTATAATATTATTTAGGTGAGTTATACATTTGTCATGCATTGTTACGTTTTTTCCAGCCTAGACATTCTAGTCTAAATTCTAGTCCGTAACAAGAAGATGAGTTCTGCAAACAAGTGGAAGTCCTCTTTAGGTAAAATGTAATTGTTGCATTAGAGATGTCAACAACAGATGTAAGTTTAAATGCTATACTCACATGGATCTTGGAGTATTTGATGTATGCTGTGCATTCATATGTGTTCTACACAATGCCAAAGGCATTCCACATTGTCCCACATTGCGTCATAGCTTGCTGTCAAGTCTGGGAGTCAACAATTTTTGTTCTTGTAGTTCATCCTTCGCACATACCTAAAAGAACAAATTAAAAATACATGTTATCTATATATTTCCTAGTAGTCTGGATAGCCAACATACATGTAGTGAGATTTACTGTGGCTTCTCTAACAAATCTGTCCCTTAATGTTTATCCAAAATTGCAGTTTTAGTCATGCAGATATTTCCTGCCAAAGCTGGCTCATCCAACTTGGCCTGAGTATTTTGACACAGATCTCTAGAATCACTGCAAATGTAAATTATTGGTTATTTTGTTACCGCTCTAGATACAAGTGGCAATCCTGTGCCCTGAAATTCTGTTAAAATCAGATGGCTGCCTTACTAAACAGGATCCTAGCAGGTAAAAATGTAAAAATAAAATAAATAAAAAGAATAGAAGATTATGGCATGATGTGTAAGGGCTAGTGTATAGAATCCCCGTGACTGGGCTGTCAACATCTTCATGTATGCTGGGAAATGTTGGGAGCCTTCTACTCTCCAATGCCGGACCTTTTTTTTTTTTTTTTTTTTATTGATTTATTCTAACACTAGATGAAATACATTTTAATCAGAGACTTTGTAGAAGCACTGTTGACTGCTGTTATATGATGGACACAAGAGCACTATGGAGCATCTATATACCCAATTTTATAGATTTATGATTTTTATGATGTCACCAATGTAATAGAACCTCCAATGGACCACCATTTCATATAGTCATAATTGTGTAAGGATATAGCAGTGGTGAAAACATCTTTGCAATTCCTAGTCAATGAGGTTGCGTTTTGTTGAGAGCGTGAAGATACAAAATTATTAATGATAAGTCTAAATTTCTTAGAAAGTTACAGAATAGGATTGTTGCTTGGGGCATCTTGTTAGTTTCTTGCATTCGTTGAACAAGACAGCAATTTTTTGATTATGGAAGAGATTTACTCAGTCATTTGCCCAAAAGAGAAGGATGTATTATAAATTATTAATGGTACACTCCAAGCACCAGCACATTATTTTTCCATTTTACAACTTGTCAGTGATATAAGAAGCTGTATTTTTTGCGTGTTCCAGGATAAGCTACATTAACCATACATTAGACAAGTGCATGCTTGATCTGTACTTTTTCTGAATTCTGTAACCCTGAAATGCCATAAGGATGAAAGCAAAAACAAATGAAATGGACAATGGACAAGCTATTTTATTTTATTTTTGATTTGGATGTAGCAGGTGGGGGGTATCTACTAAACAGTGAGCAGCCAGCTGCTGTCCACCGTAATGAAAAGTAGAAACTGAGAAGCTACTGCTGCCCTTTCACTTTTGAAGGCCCCATCCAATGGGGATGGACTTGGAAAATACCATAATTATTTTGGCCCTTACCTACCACCCATGGGTGAGAGCCAGGCTAGGGGACAATAGAACCACCTTTATTATTAATATTATACCCCCCCCACCCACTGCCCATGAATGGGGGCTGGAGGGGGAGATAATAAGTTCCCCTATTTATTATAAATATTAGGCTATTATTATTATTCTTATTGCCATTTATATAGCGCCAACAGATTCCGTTAGGTTCCCTAACTGCTGGCTATGGAAGGTGGTGGGAGAGGATAATAGGTCCCCTCATTTATATTTAAAGTAGCCCCTAATCAATGCTCACAGGTGAAGGCATGGGGGAAACTATGTATCTACTCCCCTTCCTATTTTATAGGCATCATTACTATGGGATGGAGCCTTTATCTATGGCTAACCAGTCACTAGGTTTAAATATTTAGTATGGAAAGCAGGTGGGGACATGTGGAGGTAATATACCTCCATTATCGTAATATAGGGGTGTTATTAGCCTTCATAGGATTTTTATTCAGGTGGTTGTTTTTTTTTAAATCTATGCTTGAAGTTAAAGCCTACAAGCCCAGATTTAATTAATTGCGTCTGGATTTCAGCCATTCGGTAGCGTTTAGTACTACTGAAATACTGAGGCACGTTCAGGGCCTAGTTTACAAAATCTGCACATTGATGAATTCCATCAACTATGTCTTGATTTCACAGTACAAATCGCCCCATATGCAGCAGGATGGTTTTGCCCCATTGGGTTTGGAGTCATTTGGACTTTAGTGAATAACCCTGTAATAGTTAACTATGTGTAGCTGAAGTGTTTTTGGGGAAAGTGTCTCCTAACTTACACTTTACAAAATTGCTGTCAGTATAAAGTCAGAGTGATTCTTAACTAGATACTTAAAGGAACCCCTATGACAGGAAGTTGTAAAGTAACGTTACCACTGTTAACGTAACCTCACCAATGTCAACGTAAACTCACCACTGTTAAGATCGAGCACACTACAGCTGGAAGCATCTAACAAATGTAAGGCATTTTGAACAATCTGGCAATTTTGAAGTAATATAAAGTATTTACATACAAATCATTATGTAAATCACTAGTAATAAGAGCAACGAATTAATAGAATGAATTATGTTTTTGCTCAAGGAGATGCCATCTTAGAGGACTGCTAAGAGTAAGAGGTTTTCTTTGAAGTGATAATTAGGACAATATAATGGAGATGCTTGCCTTATCTGACCCAGGGCATAGAGAAGTTACCTTGATCATTTTGGCTGTGTGAAACCAACCATCCAAAAAAGGGAACTTTGAATCAAATCTGCCGGATTGCCAGTGAAAAGAGTACTGGGAGTTAAAGATGGCTCTAGTCATACAAGCAGTTCTCTTGTGTTTTTAAGACATGTTTGGTCAAGCCATCTCTGCTCCCTCCCTATGCCCATTTCCCTTTACATCTTTACTGCAAGCCTCTACAATTGAACGTTACAGCTTTAAGGCCCATTTCTTCCCATTACATCTTTACGGCAAGCCTCTACAATTGAACACTACAGTTTTAAGGTACAAACTGAAATTCAGAAGATGCTTCACAGGATCTTTTTCGTCTTTGCCACTAGATTACTTACTTATAATAATGTTATCATTGTTATCTATAGTGTACTACTGTAGTATCTTGTACTTGCAGCTACATGCATTAATTAATAATCTGGCTGTTAGGATTAGATTGGCAAAAGTCAAAAATGTTAAATCACAACTGTTTCTTGTCCCCTCCACCCTCTGCCCCCCTCCATGCTTGCCACTCCTAGCTGTAAATACCTTGATATAACTGTTTATCTATGCTCCTTCCCTAGGCTCATTTTCCATTACATCTTTACTGCAAGCCTCTACAATTCTACTCGGCTCAACCCACCCAGCCACCCGGGTTCCCCCTAAATTTATATCATGCTCCTCCAGCTTTTTAAAATTCTCTCTCATTTACCTCTTCATTCCCACTATACTCTACCAATAGCTGCAACTCTCTGTTTACTTATTTAGTCATCACTTCCACATTTCCCCTGCTACCTCTTATCTCAAATCTCCATGGTATCCTTTAGATTGTAAGCTCATGGGCTATCTAGCGATGCACTTTGTATAAAAGAGCTTAAATGGCTAGATCTCAGCTTACGGGACGGGGCCCTCTCTACCTTTTGTATTTGTCTGTGTATATTGTATGTTCTCCACTAATTGTACAGCGCTGCGGAATCTGTTGGTGCTTCATAAATACCAGTAATAATAATAATAATAATCCATCTAGTAAATGTGCTAAAATGCGTGATAAGAAAATACTTATAACTCTTTAAAGAGCCAGTTAGCTTTTTAAAGAAGAATTGAGTGAGCAAATCCCTAGGGATGGGAGTTGATATTACTATTAAATCATAATTATTCAAAACATATTCAGTTGGTTTTGTATGTATTGAAAATAAACGTTCTTAAGAAGGATGTTTCGGCTTCATGCACAGTCTGATCAGCTATAAATCCACAACCTGCATGTACTCCTGGTATTTTGCTTACATATTTAACTTGCGTTCCATCTAATCTAAAACTTTAACATGCAACACATGTTACTCTGCACATGAATCTGTCAGAGGTTAAATAGCAATCTCTGTCAATGGGCCCTTTGTTGTACTGGGTACTTATTCAGATGTTAAGTATGTCAACCTATTTTTAAAATAGATTTGAAAATAAAAATGTCACTATCTTCAATTCCAGGAGAGCAAGCATCGCGGATGGTTTTTAGGGGAATTTTTACAATAACAGATGTATCACACTTCATCCAAATCACATGTCACCTCATCAAGACATAACAGAGTGAGAGAAGCATATCTAAGCAGATATAAAAGAATACTCATTTAAAAATAGCATGCAACTTTTTTCTTATTTTTTTTTACAAAAACAAGCTTTATTAACACACTCTTAATTGTGTACTTATTGAAAACAAAAAGTAATAAAAAAAAGACATCATTTTAATCCATCATACCATTCCTAATTCCACACACTTTTAAGAACATTTACCAAGCACTGGTGTTTAATGCATTTTTGGAGACCCTAGGGGTCTGACCCAGTTTAGGTTTGCGTATTGATGCTGTGATCATTACTGGTTAGAACCTGAGAAATTTCATTACTTGGAATGTATAGGAATAACAACTGCTATGTTAAAAAAAAAGAAAAAAAATCCCAAGCTCCAAATGTTTTTCTGCTTACATGTGGGCAAAGGTAAAATAGTTTGCAAAGCATATTAAAACAAAAACAAAAAAAAACCTGAAATCTTTTTAATAAGTACATTAAACACTGACACAGTGCTTATAGAACATGCCTTCCCAATGTGTGAATATGAGTTAAAATGCATATTTTTTTGTATTTCTTCCCAAAGAATTGGGGTAAAGAATGAATATCAGCTTTTGCCAGAAAATAGGGAATAAGCAATATCAAACATAAATAAAAGAACAGGAAGCTTTGGCAAAGGTTACTGTAAAGGATTGAGGTGGTCCCTTTGCAAATAAGTAAGAAGGAGGTTTGTTGGCTACTTTTTGCGACTTTGTATTGCAAAACTTAAAGGAACAGTATAGGGTCAGGAACACAAACATGTATTCCTGCCCCTATAGTGTTAAAACCACCATCTAGCCCCCACCTTATATAAATATAGTAAAATCTTACTTGTATACAAGTCTCCAGTTGCTGCATATGCCCCTAAACTGCCTGCTTGGCTGACTTCATCAGAAGTGGTGATCTGAGCCAATCACAATGCTTACCCATAGGATTGGCTGAGACTGTCAATGAGGCAAATCAGGGGCAGCGCCAGCACAAGTCAAACACAGCCCTGGCCAATCAGCATCTCCTCATAGAAATGGGAGTAGCAGTGGAGACACTGAATGGCAGTACTGCACAGTGTGCAACACTGCCCCAGGAAGCACCTCTAGTAGCCATCTAAGGAGTGTCCAGTAGAGGTATCCCTAGGATGTAATGTAAACACTACTTTTTTTTCTAAAAAGACAGTGTTTACTGCAAAAAGCCTGAAGGAACTGATTCTACTAACAAGAATAAATACAATAAGCTGGAGTTGTTCTGGTGACTATAGTGTCCCTTTCAGTTACGGCTGGTTTGAAATGTAATAATGTAGACTATTCTTCATAAATTTAAATGTATATTGGTATTTTTACAACCTTTCTTCTTATAACATATTTATAATTTGATATGCTATCATCACCCCCTTACTAAAATAATAAGATGTATGTCACCCATGCAAATGCACTTTTAAAAAAGGGAAAGATATTTCAATACAGTAAAAGTTAAAGAGTTACTCCAACCACCATGACCACTTTGGTGATTTGAAGTGGTCATGGTGATAAGGCTATGTATATGCAGTGTTTCTGCTGGAAACACTGCACATACTGAGTTATTTTTAATTGTGTGCAAGGGGCTAGTTTCACCCACAGCACCCATGACGTATATAGCCTTGAACTCTGCTTAGAATGCCTAATGTTAATTCTGTGCATACAGAGTGCTCTCAAAAGGCATGATAATTTTATCTTTTGCAGGCAGAGCGCTTACAAGGGGAAGATACCTGTACTTTTCTCCAATTGTGCGCTCCCTTCTGTTTTCCTCTGTTACAGAATTAGTTTTTTTTATTTGTTTGTTTGTTTTTTAAACCCTCCCTTTCGCCTTAACCCCTTAAAACCGCAGGGCATTCTATGCCGTCCTTAAGGAAGCGGCTCTAAACGCCACAGGGCGGCATAGAACGTCCCTGCGACCTTATGTACTTAGCCGTTCGCCGGCGATCGCAGTATGGGGACTCACCTGGGAGCCCAGAGAGTCCCCCTCCTTCCTCTTCGGCCCCTCTGGGCCATGTGATCACGAGGTCCTTGCGAGGACCTCGTGATCACATGGACGGCATAGCCGTCCAAGGTATTGCCAGCATGGGGAGTACCTTTAAATACAGGTACTCCCTCTGCAGTCTGAAAAAAAATTAAATAAATGTTAAAACAGTGTAAAATTAATTAATGTATACTTAGATTATATATATACTTATTATAGATTTGATCTAAGTATATATATATATATATATATATATATGTATATACATATACACACATACACATACACCGTCTAAGGGTATTTTAATATTAATATATATATAATTATATATATATATATATATATATAAATATTCATATCAAAGTACACGTACAATGATATTGACTAAATATATATATATATATATAATTATGATTATGTATATATTTATATATGATATAAAATAAACAAATATGTAAATACGTTAAAAAAATAAATAAAAAAAAAATAAATAAAAAATATATATGTGTGTAATTTTGTTCTGTCTTTTAAAATATATATATATATATATATATATAGTGATATCAAAATACATGTAAAACGAAATAATATATTTATATATATACATAAGTATATACGTTTACATCACTAAAAAAATAATTTAAAAAAATGATATACATATATATATATATATATATATATATATATATATATACACAAACATATATATATAACTCTACGTATATATTTATGTAATAATTTTACATAATTAGGTCATTTTATTAATTACAATTTGCAGGACCTGTCTGACAACCCAGGCCGAAAGTTCAGGGAATGTAATTTGCTAGCACTATATTTAACCCTGTAACATTCCAAGACACCAGAAAACCTGTACATGGGGGGTACTTTTTTACTCAGAAGACTTCGCTGAACACAAATATTAGTGTTTCAAAACAGTAAATGTATTACAATGATGATATCGAGTATAACAGTACCCCTTATGTACAGGTTTTATGGTGTTTTTTGTGATCAACTGACTACTAAAAAAGACTGGACATACCCCATTTGTAATACCTTGGGTTGTCTACTTTTACAAATGGTATGTCATCATGGGGGTAATTCTCATTCCTGGGCTACCATACAGTCTTAAAGGCAACGTAACCAATCTGCCGAAATTCAATGTGAAAAAACTGAAAAATTTAACATGCTATATTTGACCCTGTAACTTCCAAAAACACCATAAAACCTGTACACAGGGGGTACTGTTTTACACGTGAGACATCGCTGAATACAAATATGTGTATTTTATTTCAGTAAAAGCAAACAGTATTTTGAAATTCACAGTTAAAATGTCACGTAGAACTAAGAAAATTAAAAAAAAATCATATTTTCTCCCATTTTTTTATATTTTATTCATATTAAATTATGTTCCATACCTAAATATTTGCTGTTAAATGAAAGCCCTGTTTCCCCTGAATAAAATGATATATAATAAGTGTTGGTGCATTTAATATGAAAGATGTGAATTACGGTTGGACATTTAGCGCAAATGCCAGGTTTTGTTTACGTTTTGTTTTGGTCACAGCTTGTACATTTGGCTGCAGTGTTAAGGGGTTAATTAAACTTTGTATAACAAAGGGTTATGGTAGCCCTTTAAATATTTGTCTTCAGTTTATTTTTTTTATTTTTTTCAGCAACAATTATATTGATATTTCAAGACGATTTGTAATTTATTTTCATAAATAAAATGTGAGACTTGTTACTTTGTACAAATGAGAGTAGTTACCCGAAGCTCTTATATGGAGGAGTCCCATTGCTTCTGTAGTTTTATTTTGTATTTTGTATCATTGCTCTTTTTACCTTTTCCAGCTCCTGTTAGTTTTATTTTGTATTTTGTATCATTGCTCTTTTTACCTTTTCCAGTTTATTTTATCTCCTGTTACATTAAATGTTTTATACAAAGGGCTCATTTCCAACCTTGTTATTAAATATCTACTGTAAGCAGTTGTTAGTAACAGCTGCTAGATATTAGTGATTAGTGAATATCAACACTATTTTTACTCTTCTTTCTATTTTTTTAGTAGTTTCCTGGTAGTAACATTTACCACAACTGATTCCAATCACCACGCAGTGATTAATTACCGTTTGTGAAAACAGAACAAAAAAATTCATGGATTGATACATTACCATAGTAACACCAAGGCAATCTGGGACATAGCTAACTTTTTCAGTTCAACGAGTAACTCTCCACTGAACTGAACAGAAATATTAAAACAAATAAAAACATTAAAAAGGCTGAGGTTCCCTGCACTCCAAATAATATGGTTAATAGACCCGAAAAGTAGTCACTAACTCACCCTTTACCCAGTGTGCAGCAGGGTGAAGGTTGATTAATTAGGGAACGTTATATTCCCAATACCTTGGGGTCTTTGTTGAAAATATAATTGCCCTTCGAGAGTCCAAGCAATGCCTAATCTCCTAGACTCGTTATTTAAATTATAATGGATCCATATCTCTAAATAAAGGTCACATACTGGGTTTGACTGTACAAATAGAGTACTTAGATTGGTTGACCTCCATCCAACCATATTGGTTGACCTCCATCCAACCTGTCACAGAATGGCTTGGGAGCCGATCTTCACAATTACAGGAAGCCCTTTGTATATACTTTGGCATTTTTTTTTTTTGTATATTGTTTTCAGAATTTGATCTATTTTATTATAAACTGTTTCTCACGGTGTTATGGTTGTAAGTTCATTTTTTTTTTTTTTTTTTTGGACCAAAGTAAATAAATAAATGAATGAAAACTTTGAATTGCAAGTCTAAAAGTCTTTATTAACATTCTTTTATAGTCTTTGGGAGCCACTGCACATAGCAGCCGCTAGTAAATTTCTATCACTACTGGTGATATTTTGCTGTAAAACAGTTCTTACTCACTATCAGCAGCCAAGTAAAAAGTAGAGGCAAGGTTAAAAATGAATCTTAAGATTTTGCAAACCTAGTTTTTTTGTTTTTTTTTTGATTGTTATAATATTTGTTTAAAATAAAATTATTTTTTTGTGAAAAACTTGTTAATAATAAAAATAATTAGTAGTAATTATTAGTGAGCAAAGCAGTACACATTTAATGTTATGCTTTCGATCCCTTATTTGTTTTAGTCTCCAAAGACCTCCCACATGTCCCTGTTTAGAACTGACAGTCCCTATTTTGAGCCCATATCCCTCTGCCTCTTTGTTTCTATCCTAATGTCCATCTTTTCTAGGAGCTCCATATTGTTGGTGTGCCGGAGTGTATAAAAAAAACACCAAAGCAGTAACACTCACAGTAAAGTTCCTTCAAAATTCCATAAAAGTGTTTAAAATTAGACGGTGTAAATAAGATACATTATCCTTGTACTAAATTACATTTTACTTCTATAAATTGTTATTAGTAAGGCATATAACATTTGAGAGAATAGCCCCACCTATGAATGCTAACTGAATCACACCGCTAAAATGAAAATGGCCTATTTGAAATGTTGGATAGTATGCATTGATTATGATACTAGAACACATTTAGTTTGTTTTAAGTTGAGGCCTTTGATGATACATGTAAAATTAGACTTAAAGATAGGTTGACTTTTCTATCTGCGTTTCCTGTATAGAAGTGTCATCTTTTCTCCACCATTGAGGAAACATTTCTAAGTTAAAAAAAGAAAAAGATTAGAATGAGAAGTAAATTACATTTAAAATATTTATCTTTAAATGCATGCAATTTGTTTTTTAATTCCTTCAACTGTAAAGCCATTAAACACAGTTATAAATTACAAATACATATATAATAAGGTACCATGGAAAATATTGCTCTGTATAAGTAAGAGATAATGCAGAATTTGTTCTTTTGATAAGGCCTGTATATTGAATTTTTTATTGATTGGCTAATTACTGAGAATGGTTGCTGTGCATAAAGTAAATCAAATGTTTAGTACAGCATTTTATTTTCTAGTGTTCCTTTTTTGGCCTTTATAAAATAACCTTTAGCCGTTGGCTATGTTGGGAAGTTAATTGTGCTAGATATCGGAACTTTAGAAACAAAAGCCGTTGATTTTAGCTCTTTCTTTTTTTCTAAATCCAATTTTGAGATCTCAGCTAGTTGCCATTGTCTTTTGCAGCAGAATTTGGCTGACCTCTTGTGGCAAGATTTTCATCCGATTTCCCACTGCTTTAAATGAGTTCTGAATTAATTGCATCTTTACAATCTTTTATTCTCCTTGTCAGCAGTTTTGAATCTTGAATATATAATTAAAAAAAAAGAATACTTTATATTGAAAAGAGGCTAAATCTAAATTAATTCCAGATTTTCCAAAATCTCCACAGGCAGGTTGAAGGTCAATGTTGTTGTGCATATTGCAAGGTAAGAATTCTAGATAATAACAATGAGGTAATCATGAATTCATAGGAGGGATGTTAAAAATGCAGTGAGGAAAATGTTCAGAGCTAAATGGAAAAAAATGTATATATACATTTTTTATTTCTATGCAATCCAACAAAATAACATCCCAGTACATTATCCAATCCCTCTGCTTTCTGTTTCACACCGGTTACACACTAAGGCTGTGGAGATATGTTCTAAGGAACATCTTGAATATTTCGATGCATCCCCTATTCTTTCTAAAATAAGAAATAAAGATTATATGTAGTCAGTCCTGACATTCCAGGCTTATCAATCATTTATAGTACTCCTCATTCTAAATAGTGTTATGTAAAAGGAGGATACTATGACATTTGGTACACACACCCAGAATATGTATTAGGTGATGTTTCTGAAATAACCTCAGTATGTACAAATTATACAAATTGGTATCAGCAGCACTCAGGGGAGGGCTGACATTGTTTAGTCTGAGGGCAAGTACAAACAAATGCCTTTTTTTAAAGTGATCCCAGGAAATATCCCACTGGGTCAGTCCAAACCTGAAGAAAGTTTGTCGGCCTCAAGCTGAAGCACAGACCAGAACAGTACTAGACCAGCAAAAGTCCTGCACAATTCCTGTCTGATAAATCACTCCTGTACTAGTCTGCCAACATACATGTTATTTAAAGCTGCTTTTAATCAGAATAAGGCTGATGCTGTGACACTTTAACCCAAAATGACTCTATGCTTGTAGCCTGGGGCAATATCCCCACCCCCTGCTCCCCTGCCAGTCCTCCCCTGGTAGCACAACTGAAAAATGCATGTTCTGAGTATTTCTTCCAAATCCCTATCCTTTAAGTATTTTTGAAAACCATTACCAGACTCCTTGGTTTAAACATCTTAAGCCTTCCTCATAGACGAAACCCATTAGAAGTAGCCTGATAAACATATAACTTATCTCCCATGCTAAAACTAGATTATGGAGCATTGATGTGTTGGTACTTTGACAGAGGATATTCATGTGTTTTGACAAAGTAATCACGATTAACTTGAGACAGCTGATTTTATGAAGCCTTGAAAGATTTCATCACAGTTCTTCATATGCTTGTTTGTATTTGATATAAATGGAGGTCATGGCAGTTGCACTATACTGGCCAATGTGTGATCTGGCTGGGATTTCCAAAACCCATATAGTTATATGCATATATTTGACACCCTGGCCATGTTTCTTTATGTCGTTCTCTCTCTGGTTCTCTCTCTGGTTCTCTCCTTCTCTCTCTTTCTTTCTTTTCTTCTGTCTATCTTCTGTTCAATCTCTCTCTCTCTCAATCACCAGTTCTTTCTGTGATAATTTCTCCTTTAGGCACTTTGTCCCATTGTTATATTTATACATTTTGTATATTGTGTATGAGACAGTTATCAATCTAACAAGTTTATAAAATTAGAAAAATTATGTCATTTAGGATGTATTTTCTGTTTTGTAGTTCTGCTCATGTTTAATATCATTATTATTAGTTCTAATTTATTATATTGCTGGAAAATAAATAAATACAGAAATAAAAGCATTTTACTTTGATAATTACCTCCATGTTGTAAAGAATGGTCAATATGTTGGTATTGGATTTACCAATAAACTAATTGCTTTTGTGTCAATTAACCTGTTGAGTTTGCACAACTCTCTTGATGTTTTGTCAGTCATTCGGGCATTCCAGCAGTCTTGTCAATTACATCCATTAAAAACGTATGTATTGGGACTATTGTTTTTTTTTTTTACAAAGTATCAAGCTGGCCCAAGATATATTCCATGAAGACATTTCACTTTCATAATATTGTCCAGAATGAAATCTAGGCTAAGGCAGCCCTTCAGGAGTACAACTCACCGATGCCTCTCAAATGTGAATTTACTCAGATATATGGTGAATTTACCCACCATATCTCCATTCTGGAGCTGTCAGATGTATAATGTATAATGACACACACACACACACACACACACACACACACATATATATATATATCAGCATATATTTATTAAAGGGACACAATGGGCACCCAGACCACTTCAACTCATTGAAATTGTCTGGGTTCAATACCCCTGTCCCATTATGAGAAAGGTAGGAAGGCTGGGTGGATTTAATTTAAAATTTAAAAATATGTATAATTAGTAAGTGTGTGAGTGTGTCAGTGTCAAGGTGTCTGAGTGAATGTGTATGTGTGTGTCTGTATGTGTCTGTGAGTGAATGTGTGTGTTTGTGTGTGTGAATGCGTGTCTGTCAGTATGTGTCTGTGAGTAAATGTGTGTGTCTGTCAGTGTGTGTCTATCAGTGAATGGGTGCCTGTCAGTGTGTGTCTGTGAGTGAGTGTGTATCTGTTAGTGATTGAATGTGTATGTCAGTTTATGTCTGTGAGTGTGCATCTGTTAGTGAGTAAGTGTGTCTGTCAGTGTGTGTCTGTGAGTGAATGTCTGTGTCTGTCAGAGTGTTCCTGTGAGTCTGCGTCTGTTAGTGAGTGAGTGTGTCTGTCAGTGAATGTGTGTTTATCTGAGACTGTGTGCCCTTCAGTGGGTGTCTGTCAGTCAAACTGCGCATTCATCTTAAACTGGAAGAGGAGTGGCCTTGACAGGGGGCAGGGCAAATTTAGATTGGGGGTGTCGAGTTTCGTAATACATAGGGCGGTACAAATTCAAAATGCACCACTGTGCATGAGTCCTTTCGTTGGGTGGCATCAAAGGAGGCTGAGCGCTGATGGACATTGGCGCTGGAATCGGATAAGTGTTACAAGGGTTTTTTATTCTTTGTAGTGTAGGATGATGGAAGGGGGGCACGAGTGAGGGGAGTGCCTGAGGGACATGATAGTGTTAGGAATACACTTTTGCATTCCTATAGTTATAGTGTTTCTTTAATAACATCATATTTAAAAAAAGAAATCTTGTCAATTTACATAAATTATAAAAGGGTATTTCTATAAAAACTAGTAATGACACAATGATTTTTGTAATTCTCTGTGTTTTAAGTCATTGAGACTATTTAAGCACAGATGCGTTCTCTCTTAGAGCTATGGGTGTATGTCCTTGTTTGTTCATGTGTTTGTGTATGAGATTCTGTTTATGTATATTCATCTATATATTTGAGATTAAATAAATTAGGTAATCCATATGATAACTCATCACAAAGGGGCAGCACATGCAGCTATCTAGCTGGAATTTCATGCTACACTGGCTCTGTACAGTAAAGCTAAAACTTTGCATATTTAGGAGTTTCTGCAGAAATCGTTTTTCAATATAGTGGAAATTATGTTCATACTGAAGCATTTCTGGGACACAAAACTGACACATCTGATACATTTTCTTATTTAATGTGTGTGCAATGACTTAAATCCAATGCATGGATTCATAATTGACCTATATTTAATTTGTGTGTTGATGTTTTGCTAACATTTCCATGTAATCGCACAGCAGGATTAATGTGTGATGAACAATTAAAAAATGTTAATTAACTATGCTAGATATTATCTAGATACTCTTTACAGTGAAATGGAAGGTGAAGACTTTATTGCAATCATGGGCGTCCGCAGGAATTTTTCCAGGGGGGGGCATAATTGTAATGACATCCATGCTTGGTACCTTTTTGACAGTGTCATGAAAGGGAAGGGGCATAGCCATTATCACATAAAGCCAGGGTGAATAGCGTTTTCACAACTATGGTGTCAGGAATATATGTTTGTATTCCTGACACTATAGTGTTCCTTTAAGCAAATTAAAGGACATTTCTGGTCACCATAACAACTTCACCTAAATGAAAATGCTATGATGCCAGGAAGCCCCTGGGTGCTCGCTTTCCTTTAAGGGGTTAAATCGCTCTCAAATGGTTTAACCCCAAAGGCTTCCTCCAGCTCCAGGTCGCTCAGTGGTATTTGGCTTCTGAAACAGAGTGTCAGGAAGTGCAGATTGGCGTCAGGCATGGGTGCCGCTGATTGGCTAGAGTGGTCAGTTGACGCTCTAAGCCAATCGCTAGTTCCCGGTTCATAAAATATTTTTACTTTTTTATGAATGGGGAGCTACTGATTGGCTTAGAGTGCCAGCTGACCGCTCTAGCCAACACCCCTACCCAACGGCACTCTGTGCTTCCTGACACTCAGTAAATAAAAGTGAACACATTAACACCGATATTTTTTTACCTTTGGAGATGAGAAGGTCCAGTGTTTCCCTGCCTGGCCCAGGTACCAAAGCCTTATGATGTGGTGTCCAGAATAAAGTGGAGGGTTCACTTCATTTGTCCTTCCTGCTCCAATCTCCTTTTCCTCTCTTTCATTTGACAGTCTTTTTTTTTATTTTGACACTGTTTTCTATCCTTGGCCCCTTCTGCTTTTTTACCTTTCTGCTACTTTCTGCTTATTTTGCGCCCTTCTGCTCCTTTCTCATTCTGCTCCCTTTCTGCTCCTTGCAGACCCTTTCTGCTCCCTTTTCTACTTTACCTTTGTGCTCCTTGCTGTCCCTTTCTGCTCCCTTTTCTACTTTACCTTTGTGCTCCTTGCTGTCCCTTTCTGCTCTTTCTCCTACTTTAGCTTTGTGCTCCTTCTGATTCTTTCTGCTCCTTTACCTTTGTCCTCCTTGCTGTCCCTTTGTGCTCCTTCCTGCTCCTTGCAGGCCCTTCCTGCTCATTCTCCTACTTTACCTTTGTGCTCCTTCTGCCCCTTCCAGCTCATTTCTGACCCTTTGTGCTGCTTTACCTTCAAGCTCCTTGCTGACCCTTCCTGTTCATTTCTATATATCTATAGGCTGCTGCACCCCCCAAAATCTATGGGCTGCTGCCCCCCTCCCCAAATCTATGGGCTGCTGCCCCCCCAAATCTAAAGGCTGCTGCCCCCCACCCAAATCTATAGGCTGCTGCCCCCCTCCCCAAATCTATGGGCTGCTGCCCCTCCCCAAATCTATGGGCTGCTGCCCCCAAATCTATAGGCTGCTGCCCCCCTCCCCAAATCTATGGGCTGCTGCCCCCAAATCTATGGGCTGCTGCCCCCTCCCCAAATCTATGGGCTGCTGCCCCCCTCCCCAAATCTATGGACTGCTGCCCCG
>OW240919.1:31257848-31463391 GCA_933207985.1 Pelobates cultripes | reverse complement strand
AAATCTATCTGCTGCTGCCCCCCAACCCCCAAATCTATAGGCTCTATCTCAAACCCTCCCCCCACCCCCCACTTACCTGATCTGTAGGCTGTCTCTGGCTGCATGTGTTGCTCCCCTGCGGTTTCAATCAGCAGAGAGAAGCAGGGATAAGATGCAGCTTCCTATCCCTGTCTCTCTCCATACACAGCACCACCTACTGGTCGGCGCCGGTATTGCAGTTAATTTTAAATCTCACACGAAAAATATCAGAACAAGCTGAAAAATCCAGGGGGGGGCAAGTGCCCCCCCTTGCCCCCCCCTGCGGACGCCCATGATTGCAATGTATTCAATGGCAGACTCAGAAGGTTCAAACAAAGTTTTGTTTTGCATTGTTGTTTGGTTGGTGGAGTAATATATTATAAAAATTATACATGAAAAAATATAATAAACATTGACCCCAGATTGCGGTGGAATTTATGGGATGTGAATTCATGAGATAATCATATATTCATTTATTTATATCAACATCAACATTGGAATCAAATAACATTCGCAAATTAGAAGTGCAACACGGGTGGGTATAAAATTAGGAATCATTGTAGTGGGAAGACACCAGAACAAATGGGGATGGAATAGAGAAGAGGCTCTTTTGGTTGGGGACAAATAAGCAGCTTAGTTATCCATAATGGACAAAAAGCTTGCCCTATCGCATGAGCGGAATCTCCTAGATGAATAATAGGTAGGGGACAGATACGATTGTTGATTTTATTTACAATTCAAGTGAAGTGATCAACAGAGGAGAAACAAGAGGAAGCAGCGTGTGCTCTATAATTGTGTGAGCACTGTTTAGTGTTTCATAACTTCAAACACAATAATGTTACAGCTATTACAGCTATTACAGCTGTTACAGTAAATCCACCACACAAAAAACTATTTTTGCTATCATGTATGTACCTAATTACTGTAATAACAATAAAAAAACCAATATCATCAATGTCATGACCAATCCACCATCAGTAGTAGTGTAATGACTTCTGAGAGTCTGAACTCCTCGGCCACGAGGACTGCTTAAACCTCTGCCACTGCTGCATCCACCGCCACCACTATCAGTAGTATTCAGACCCAGTATAGTGGGATTAGCAGCTTTTCCTGTACATCTGATTTAACACCCAGGAGGAAATTGCTTTTTTCACATGCTTTTTATGCTGCAAAAACTTGTTCTACCACTGGTGCTATAAGAGCATCTTCTACGAAAGCTAGCTCAAGCATTATACCTTCCTGATGAACCCCTCCCCCCAAGAAGCAACTAAGGAGGAGTGCAGCAGAGTCTCCTTTGTAGGAGCCACTCTTAGAGAAACTCTTTAGTGAGGACTTACAGTGAAGACCAATGTCTGGTCTTGGTGGTGGGGGAAGTAATGAATCCGGCTATGATAATTATGTTTCATCGCTGCAGACATCTACAAAGATACCACAATTCTGTATCACTGAAGGAAGAAGCAGAACAAAGAAAGTACTAGGACAGCCAGCAGGTCCAATGGTGCTGTATCTGATTCAGTTCAGTTGTCAAAACCTGCCACCAGTGTTAACTCCTCCACTACTGATACCATCACCCTTAGGCAGAGCAGGGGGAATGGTGAGGAAAGTGCCAGGAATGGACAGAGGCAGGTTGGACACTTACAGTCAGATACTCTTCATCCAGTAAATGCAGTCATTGCCACTTTCATTTACTGATATAGAATTGTTTTACTGTTATTTACTGATTTTTACTTCTTATATGTATATAACTGATTTTCTCACCCTTCCTGGGTGGTATGTTTGTTCCTCATTCTTGGGTATTCTACCAGATGCCTGGAAGTCTGAGGGTTCTGTGCAGTATCTTAGCTGTTCCTAGAACTACACTCTTCTGTACCTAGGGTGTTTATAATGTGTTTGGATATTGTTATATTGTTAATTGTTTTGTGTGCTCTCCTGTCCTGCTGATGCTTGTTACCAACTAGTGGATTTGGCTATGGAGCCTGTAAAACATCCTCTGTTGGTAGCAACAGCAATATGCACTACCTGAATAGCAATGGTGGTTAATTTGCATATTCAGGTTGATTTGCATATTGGCAGGAGAGCTATTTTGTGTCGGTTATTGATTTCCCCACCCCTTTGTAGATATGTTATTGTGTTAATATAATTACCTGTATGTTTTTTGATTATTTGTACTTTAATTGAATTGTCACCATAAATTTGGGATTTTTAGGGACCCCATTGAAGTGTGTACGTGCTGGCTGGCTGCATTATCCCTCTAGCCCTGGGATAAATCAAGAGAGCTAGGCCTGAGAGCCACAAGTGCCTTTGTAAAGGCAATAGAAATCACATTGCAGGCAGATGTGGATAAATCTTTATTAACATATATTCAAATGTTTTACATATTTGTAAATTGAGTACATAATATAAAGTAGTGCCATTCAATATATGTGTTTAATAATATGGAGTAGTGCCATCCAAGATAATTTAACAACATTCCCTCTCTCTTCTCTACATCCGGTTCACACATACTGATTGCTCTTGTTCCCGAGTTGAACATAGAGAGACAACAGATTGATTAAGGCGAACTTCCGGTTTCGGCAATGGAACGCATGGTGGAACGCATAAACGTTTGAAAGATGCACAGAATGACGTCAGAAATGCCGGCCCGAAAATCGGAACACCTGAATTAAATAGAAGATTATGTGGACATTGGGGGGAGGTATAAAGGGTGGAGAAGGGGAGTGTTTTTTATTGTTGATTTGTTTCTGGGTCACTGCTGGTCACTGAAGTCCCTGAGGAAGTCCTATATACGGACGAAACGCGTAGGACCCCTAGTGGTGACAGTGAGAAATGTTTTATACCTTGATGTAAGTTATTAAATACTTTTTTATTCTATTTTTGGATGTGCACTAAATTTTGTTATATTTCTCTCTTGAGCACACACTTTACAACTATTCCAAGAGATACCAACAGAGATGGAAGAATTGAATTCAAAAGGGAATATATGCTGAAAAAGAAAACCATTTTAAAGGCTTTCTAATTTCTACAAGAGTGTGAGTGGCCACTTGTGTATCTTATATTTGGTTTACTTAGATATACAGGATTACGCTATGTACCATTCTTGTTATTTGGTTTAGCAGATTGTCCCCCTTTTTTTGTGTAGATGTGGAAAAAATCCCTGAAGAAGGGCTGCAGTGGAATAGGCAGATGGGATGATACCTGCCTGCAAGAAGGACTGCAGTGGAATAGGCAGTGGAGATGATACCTGCCTGGTAGATGGGCTGCAGCCTGGTCAGTTGGAAAAGCTCCAGAAGACAAGGTGACTGGGGCAGAAGAGTGGCAGTTTTTCCCAGTTCCAGCTAGGAAGCGATCTTGGGCGGAGGTACCCAGACAGGGTACAGGGAGCTCCACTAGAGCCTGTTCCTGTGCTGCTAGGATTAGTGCCTCAGTGCTGTCTTTCAGCTCTGCCTTTTCAAACCACTGGTAGTATTTTGTCATGTGAGCCACAGCCACTATCTGCCAGTGGTACACCCCATGGAAAGGTTTGTCTTGCCATGGAACCTCCTCTTTTTCTGCATTCTCTATCTGTTGTTGTCTCAGGCATTCCCATATAAGTTCATCTTTGGGAGCCATCTTTGTGATGTACTTGGATTCCTTCTGACTGGTGTACAGTCTCTGGGTGCTGGATTTCTAGTGGAATCCTCCATTCATAGTGAGTAGTTTCCAGGTCTTGACATTCATGGTGACCAGTTCTTCTCTAGGCCATGTTATGTTTCCAACTGGGTACCTGATGGCCGGTAGGGAATATGTATTGATGGCTTGGATCTTGTTCTTGCCATAGAGCTGGGACTTCAGGACTTGTCTGACTCTTTGGAGGTACTTGAATGTTACTATCCTCTTTGCCTCTTCCTCATGGTTGCCATGCATTTGTGGTACCCTCAGGTACTTGTAACTGTTCTCTACACCTTCTATTTGGCCTTCTGGAACTTGAACTTCAGCTCCTTCTGTCCTGATCATCTTCCTTCTTTTTGCTATCATCCACCCGCACTTCTCTAGTCTGAATGCAATTCCGATGTATATCCTAGTTAGGTGGATCAGGGAGTCAGTGTACTGCTCATTCTTGGCATACAGCTTGATGTCGTCCGTGTAGAGAAGGTGGCCGATGGTAGCTTTACTCTTGAACCTGTATCTGTATCCACTCTTCTTGATGATCTGGCTAAGGGGGTTGAGACCTATGCAGAACAGCACTGGAGATAGTGCATCACCTTGGTATATGCCACATGTGTTCACTTGTGTTATTGTCCTGGAATTGGCTTTTAGAGTTGTTTTCCACTTGCCCATCGAGTTCTTGTTGAAGGCTCTTATTAGCTTGTTGACCTTGTATAGAGCCAAGCATTCCAGTATCCATGTTCCATGTGTGTGTCATAGGCTTTCTTGTAGTCAATCCAGTCCGTGCACAGATTGGTGTGTCTGGTCTTAGAATCCTGTGTGACTGCTTGGTCTACCAGTAGTTGGTGTTTTGACCCTCTGGTGTTGTTTCCAATCCCCTTCTGAGTATTGCTTATATATTGACTCCTATGCCCTTGGATCTTGGAGGCTATGATGCCTGACAGGAGTTTTCATGTTGTGGGGAGGCAGGATATTAATCGTTAGTTGGATGGTGTTGTTCTCTTGTGAGGATCTTTCATGACCAGTATTGTTCTGCCTTCTTTTAGCCAGTCAGGGTGGGAGCCATGGGCGTCCGCAGGGGGGGGCAAAGGGGGGCACTTGCCCCCCCCTGGATTTTTCAGCTTGTTCTGCTATTTTGTGTGAGATTTAAAATGAACTGCAATACCGGCGCCGGCCAGTAGGTGGCACTGTGTATGGAGAGACAGGGATAGGAAGCTGCATCTTATCCCTGCTTCTCTCTGCTGATTGAAACCGCAGGGGAGCAACACATGCAGCCAGAGACAGCCAACAGATCAGGTAAGTGGGGGATGGGGGGGAGGGTTTGAGAGGGGGGCAGCAGCCTATGATTTGGGGGCAGCAGCAGATAGATTTTTGGGCAGAGCAGCAACCCAGATTTGGGGGCAGCCCTACACTTAGATTGGGGGCAGCAGCCTATAGAGGTGGGGGCAGCAGCCCATAGATTTGGGGGGGCAGCAGCCATAGATTTGGGGGGCAGCAGCCTTTAGATTTGGGGGGGCAGCAGCCCATAGATTTGGGGGGGGGCAGCAGCCTATAGATTTGGGGGCAGCAGCCCATAGATTTGGGGGGGGCAGCAGCCCATAGATTTGGAGAGGGGGCAGCAGCCCATAGATTTGGAGAGGGGGGCAGCAGCCTATAGATATATAGAAATGAACAGGAAGGGTCAGCAAGGAGCTGGAAGGTAAAGCAGCACAAAGGTAAAGTAGAAGGAGCAGAAAGAGTCAGAAATGAGCTGGAAGGGGCAGAAGGAGCACAAACATAAAGTAGGAGAATGAGCAGGAAGGGCCTGCAAGGAGCAGGAAGGAGCACAAAGGGACAGCAAGGAGCACAAAGGTAAAGGAGCAGAAAGAATCAGAAGGAGCACAAAGGTAAAGTAGGAGAAAGAGCAGAAAGGGACAGCAAGGAGCACAAAGGTAAAGTAGAAAAGGAAGCAGAAAGGGTCTGCAAGGAGCAGAAAGAGATCAGAATGAGAAAGGAGCAGAAGGGCGCAAAATAAGCAGAAAGTAGCAGAAAGGTAAAAGAGCAGAAGGGACCAAGGATAGAAAACAGTGTCAGAAGAAAAAAAAAGACTGTCAAATGAAGGAGAGGAAAAGGAGATTGGAGCAGGAAGGACAAATGAAGTGAACCCTCCACTTTATTCTGGACACCACATCATAAGGCTTTGGTACCTGGGCCTGGCAGGGAAACGCTGGACCTTCTCATCTCCAAAGGTAAAAAAATATCAGTATTAATGTGTTCACTTTTATTTACTGAGTGTCAGGAAGCACAGAGTGCCGTTGGGTAGGGGTGTTGCTGATTGGCTAGAGCGGTCAGCTGGCACTCTAAGCCAATCAGTAGCTCCCCATTCATAAAAAAGTAAAAACATTTTATGAACTGGGAACTAGCGATTGGCTTAGAGCGTCAACTGACCACTCTAGCCAATCAGCGGCACCCATGCCTGACGTCAATCTGCACTTCCTGACACTCTGTTTCAGAAGCCAAATACCACTGAGCGACCTGGAGCTGGAGGAAGCCTTTGGGGTTAAACCATTTGAGAGCGATTTAACCCCTTAAAGGAAAACGAGCACCCAGGGGCATGGGCGTCCGCAGGGGGGGGAAAAGTTGGGCACTCGCCCCCCCCTGGATTTTTCAGCTTGTTCTGCTATTTTGTGTGAGATTTAAAATGAACTGCAATACCGGCGCCGGCCAGTAGGTGGCACTGTGTATGGAGAGACAGGGATAGGAAGCTGCATCTTATCCCTGCTTCTCTCTGCTGATTGAAACCGCAGGGGAGCAACACATGCAGCCAGAGACAGCCAACAGATCAGGTAAGTGGGGGATGGGGGGGAGGGTTTGAGAGGGGGGCAGCAGCCTATAGATTTGGGGGCAGCAGCAGCCTTTAGATTTGGGGGCAGCAGCAGCCTTTAGATTTGGGGGCAGCAGCAGCCTATAGATTTGGGGGCAGCAGCAGCCTATAGATTTGGGGGCAGCAGCAGCCCATAGATTTGGGGGCAGCAGCCCATAGATTTGGGGATGGGGGGCAGCAGCCTATGGGTGGGGGCAGCAGCCCATGGAATTTGGGGGCAGCAGCCTATAGATTTGAGGTCAGCAGCAGCCTTTAGATTTGGGGGCAGCAGCCCATTGATTTGGGGGGGGCAGCAGCCCATAGATTTGGGGAGGGGGGCAGCAGCCTATAGATTTGGGGGCAGCAGCCCATAGATTTGGGGGGCAGCAGCCTATAGATATATAGAAATGAACAGGAAGGGTCAGCAAGGAGCTGGAAGGTAAAGCAGCACAAAGGCAAAGTAGAAGGAGCAGAAAGGGTCAGAAATGAGCTGGAAGGGGCAGAAGGAGCACAAACATAAAGTAGGAGAATGAGCAGGAAGGGCCTGCAAGGAGCAGGGAGGAGCACAAAGGGACAGCAAGGAGCACAAAGGTAAAGGAGCAGAAAGAATCAGTAGGAGCACAAAGGTAAAGTAGGAGAAAGAGCAGAAAGGGACAGCAAGGAGCACAAAGGTAAAGTAGAAAAGGAAGCAAAAAGGGTCTGCAAGGAGCAGAAAGGGATCAGAATGAGAAAGGAGCAGAAGGGCGCAAAATAAGCAGAAAGTAGCAGAAAGGTAAAAGAGCAGAAGGGACCAAGGATAGAAAACAGTGTCAGAAGAAAAAAAAAGACTGTCAAATGAAGGAGAGGAAAAGGAGATTGGAGCAGGAAGGAAAAATGAAGTGAACCCTCCACTTTATTCTGGACACCACATCATAAGGCTTTGGTACCTGGGCCTGGCAGGGAAACGCTGGACCTTCTCATCTCCAAAGGTAAAAAAATATTGGTGTTAATGTGTTCACTTTTATTTACTGAGTGTCAGGAAGCACAGAGTGCCGTTGGGTAGGGGTGTTGCTGATTGGCTAGTGTGGTCAGCTGGTACTCTAAGCCAATCAGTAGCTCCCCATTCATAAAAAAGTAAAAACATTTTATGAACTGGGAACTAGCGATTGGCTTAGAGCGTCAACTGACCACTCTAGCCAATCAGCGGCACCCATGCCTGACGTCAATCTGCACTTCCTGACACTCTGTTTCAGAAGCCAAATACCACTGAGCAACCTGGAGTTGGAGGAAGCCTTTGGGGTTAAACCATTTGAGAGCGATTTAACCCCTTAAAGGAAAGCGAGCACCCAGGGGCTTCCTGGCATCATAGCATTTTCATTTAGGTGAAGTTGTTATGGTGACCAGAAATGTCCTTTAATTTGCTTAAAGGAACACTATAGTGTCAGTAATACAAACATATATTCCTGACACCATAGTTGTGAAAACGCTATTCACCTTTATGTGATAATGGCTATGCCCCTTCCCTTTCATGACACTGTCAAAAAGGTACCAAGCATGGATGTCATTACAATTATGCCCCCCCCTGGAAAAATTCCTGCGGACGCCCATGCCCAGGGGCTTCCTGGCATCATAGCATTTTCATTTAGGTGAAGTTGTTATGGTGACCAGAAATGTCCTCTAATTTGCTTAAAGGAACACTATAGTGTCAGTAATACAAACATATATTCCTGACACCATAGTTGTGAAAACGCTATTCACCCTGGCTTTATGTGATAATGGCTATGCCCCTTCCCTTTCATGACACTGTCAAAAAGGTACCAAGCATGGATGTCATTACAATTATGCCCCCCCCCTGGAAAAATTCCTGCGGACGCCCATGGTGGGAGCCTGTTGCTAGTAGCTGGTTCATTTGTGTTGCTAGGCGTTCATGCAGCATTGTTAACTTCTCTATCCAGTATGTATGCATTGAAAATTACAAGTTGTTTCCTTCACTAATATGCACAGTGTGTAGCTGTAATTCACTGCACAAGTTGGCATTGCATACACTGAGTACAGAAGGTCTGTTTGTAACTCTTTTTAGTAAACAAATTGTATTCTAAAATGTGGTGGTTCTGGTACTGGTAGTAATCCCCTGTTTACCCACCTAAACTATAAAGAATAAAAAAAAAGGAAATTTAATTTACACCTGCTGTCGCTCTCCATATTTTCAAATGTTTTTCATTGTGTTTTTGCCCTTCCTGACTGAGTCTTACAGCCTTATGGCACATTTTTTTCCCGCACGGAAAGACAATCATCTCTTCTTTGTAAGGAAAAAGTGAGTGGTCACTAGGCAATTGACCACCTGTTCACCCTTCGCTGAGACAAAGAAAGCGTTCCCACTTATTCAGTCTGTAGTGTGAGTGACCATCCTTTTGTGTGGATAAAAACTGTGCTTCTACTGACGGCATCTGTGAAGGTAGCTGGTATTGTCACAGTTCAAGTCAGGCAGGACAAAAAATAGTGCTTCGGAAAAATATTTTACTCTGCACAAGTCTAATATTTATTCTCTCTTTAGTGAATACAGTTGGCTGCATATGTAAGACTGGATACATTTGGTTTGTAGCAAGTTAGAGTAATGGACGATTAGGGGAGTTTATTTTTACAGATTTTATTTTGGATTGCAGAAAAGAGGTTATTTATTTTTGATCTTTTCTTCCTTCTTCTTCCACCTTTTTCCATGTCATTTTTAGGGACTCTATGTATACTAGAACAACTACAGCTTAATACTATGTATCTGCAAGCTTTTTAATGTAAGCACTGTCTTTTCAGAGAAAAGACAGTGTTTACTTTACTGCATAGGAACATCTCTAGTGGCAGTCACGCAGAAAGCCACTAGAGGTGCTTCCTTGGTCAGTGCAGCACGGTGTGCAGCACTGACATTCAGCATCTCCACGCTCTGCATGGAGACTTTGAATGTTCCTCATAAAGATGCATTGATTCAATGCATCTCTACTAAGAGATGCTTATTGGGCGCAACATGGCATTATGCCTTCTACTATACCATAAGAAACGGGGTAAATCCTTTTTTTTATTCACTGTATATTTCTGCACCTGGGTGGTCGATGTAATTACGTGTTTATATTATGCCATGCATGCGCAACAGCCTCCCAATGTTTTCCTGTGGGAAAGCATTGGATTGACTGAGATCATTAAATTTCATAATCTCAGCTAAGGAGGCGGAGCTGGCTGGGACCAGTCATGATAAGACCCGTGCAGCTCTGTAAAAAGTGTAATATATTTTTAAACTAAGGACAGGGGACACCTCAATGGCGCTTTCATATCTATACACCTTTGTATTTCTGACACTATAGTGCTCCTTTAAGTTTGTGTTCCTTTTCTTTTTTTACTGCACTTTACCTTAAAAGTATCTTTCTCCGTTTTTTTAGGAGTATCTTGCATAGTTGTTGGCCCATTAATTATATTTTGGTTTTGTATCTGGCTCTTGGTTTTGAACTGTCTAATACAAAATGTAAAAAAATAAATATATATATATATATATATATATATATATATACATAGATAGATAGATAGATAGATAGATAGAACAGTTGTACAGTGTGATAGGATAAAAATTTAGATTTAGACTAGAGGTTTTTATGCTAACTGAATACAATTTAGCAGTTTCCCTTCAAAAAGCTGCACAAGCATATTATCTTATAATGGAAATAATTTATCAAATATTCCCCGATACACTTTTTTTTCAGAAGAATAGTTTACTTTGTCTGTATGAAGCCAAATCTCTCCATTAATTTACTTATATTGTACATTTTCTTATTTTCTGAACATAATAAGAAACTATTAACTAAATAGCTGCAGAGTACATTTTATTTTTTAGTAGACAGAAGGTCGAATGATGGGAAATCACTGACAGAATGTGATCTCCTGCCTGCTGCCATGACAACTATTCATTTTTCTTTGCATCTACTGCACTTCTGCAAGACAAAGAATAAACTGTGAGAAGTAGACGTGGATGGATGGTGGATTGACGGATGGACGAATGGACAGACAGACAAATAAAAAGTCTCTCACTTAGTACAAAACTAGATTAGTATTAAATTACATAATGCATCAGATAGTACATCTGGTGGTTTGAAACAGTCACAGAATTACTGGAAATGTCATGGTTAGATGACAGCAAGTTGTTGTACATATGTTTGCCACTTAATCTTTTCTCACCTCTACTAACCATATAAAATACTGATGCATTGTAGGGATGTGCATGGGGAAAATTTTCAGTTCGGCATTCTGAAATTCGGGACTTCGGCAATTTGGAACTTCGGCACTTCGGTTCGGTTTGGCACTTTGACAACTTTGGAACTTCGGCAACTTCGAAATTTCGAACTTTGGCATTTCAGAATTTCAGGACTTCGGCACTTCTCTTGCAGCTGCTTAGTAGATAACTCACTCACAGGTAAGTCTCTACATTTACCTGTCACCGCACTCTGATTGGTTAGCTTGAAATCCAGCCAATCAGAGTGCTCTGTGTCATTTTACACATGGTGGGAAAGTTCTTTTTTCCATGCTGTGTAATTTGACTCATAACTCTCTGATTGGTTACTTTCAATTAACCAATCAGAGTGTTGTTATGAGTCAAATTACACAGCATGGGAAAATTCCAAAGAACTTTCCCATGCTGTGTTAAATGACACAGAGCACTCTGATTGGCTGGATTTCAAGCTAACCAATCAGAGTGCTGTGACAGGTAGATGTAGAGACTTACCTGTCAGTCTCTTCATTTACCTGTCAGAGCACTCTGATTGGATGGCTTAAACCAACCAACCAGAGTGCTCTGAGCCTAATTGCAGGGCGGGGGGCAAGGCTTTATAAGCTTTCCCCTGCCCTGCAAAGCTCAGTCTGCATGGAGCAAAGTACGACAGTTATTATGGAGTTTTTTTTCTTACAGGTACCTAGTTATTGGTCCCCGCTCATTATTTTTAGGGCGAGGGGGGTAGGTAGGGGTTAATTATTATTTTTTTGAGGGGGTGACTAGGGGTTTGGGGACCCCTAGTCACCTGGGGAGTTTACATTTTTATTTAGGGCCCCCACCCGCCACTCAGGAGTGGGGGGGTGGTGGACAATAGGTGTGTAGGCCAGGGGGGAGGACAAAAGGTCCCCCCTTATTGGTATTTAGGGCCCCCACCTGCCGCTTGGGGTGGGGGACGGGGGTGGGAGGACAATAGGTCCCCCCTTATTCTTACTTAGGGCCCTCACCAGCCGCACAGGGGTGGGGGTCGTGGGGAGGACAATAGGCCCCCTTTATTCTAATTTAGGGGCCCCACCCGCCACTCAGGGGTGGGGGCTGGGGGGAGGACAATAGATCCCCCCCCATTATTTTACTTAAGGGCCCCCACCCACTGCTTATTCTAATTTAGGGCCCCCACCACCGCTCATGGGTGGGGGCCAGTGGGAGGACAATAGATCCCCCATTATTTTACTTTAGGTTCTGTTACCTGCCGCTCAGGGGTGGGGGCTGGGGGGTAGGACAATAGGTCCCCCCCCTCTTATTCTTCTTTAGGACCCACACCCGCCACTCAGGGGTGGGAGCCTGGGGGGCAGGACAATAGGTCCCCCCCTTATTTTACTTTAGGGCCCTCACCCACCATTCAGGGGTAGAGGCCGGGGGGGCAACAGGTCCCTCCTTCAGGTTAGATGCCCCCACTCATGCGGCTCGGGAGGGGGGACACGTGTTTTTTTGTTTTGTTTTTTTACAGTGATCAGCCACACGCTGCTCACTGTTTACTAGACATGCCCCTACTCGCGATATAGTGAGTAGGGGCATAATTTCCTAATACTAAGTAATCTTTACTTAGTATTAGTAAATTTGTCTGAAAGAGAAAATGAAGTACAATAATATCTTGAGTGGACACAATAAATGCTCTAACTCTCAATTTAAAAATAGACTTGAGCAAAACCAAAAATTTTGTTTCGCCGAACTTAATTTCATTCATTTGTGCATCCATCTTAAGATGAACAGTGCTTACGTACCTCTGAAAGTTTGCTAGGATAGGTGCAAATGAAGTTTGTATTTTTGTTTTATGATGGCTGCTTAGTTGGATATAAGACCTCCAAAACCCTGTTTAGTGAGGTGAAAATTAAGTTTCTTCTTATTTTCTTTTGGCTGATTTGGTGGTCTCACCTTGATCGCCTTGAGAGCTGTAAAACCCTTCTTGATATCTTAGTTATTCAACAGAAGCATGTATTCATGGCAAGAGACTCAAGAAAAAGGTCAGTCAGCATCAGTTCAATGTGGCCAGCTCTTAGCCATGAAGACATGGCTTTTTGATGTGGCTTCTTTCCATCAGCAATCACCTTATTTACAGAGGAGTAGATTTGAGAAAGAGAGAGAGAGAAGAGAGAAAGTGATAGACAGACATCCAGACAGCCACTAGAGGGCTTCCTGGATCGAAACGGACCTTTGGTCCAGTATCTGACAATGGACGTCCTCACGCTCTGCTGATTTTTTCCCAAAGGAAAGTAGCAATTCAATGCTTTCCTATGGGGAGGTCTAAAGTGTGCGTGGCATTTGCTGCACATGCGTATTAGCGCTTGCTCGTTGTGGGATATCGGGGGGGGGGGACATCGGCGCTGGAATAAGGTGAGTAAATAAAGTGTTTTTAACCCTTGATTGAACCGGATGGGGGAACGCGAGAGAAAGGGGAAGCAGATTAAGCGATAGTGCCAGGAATACAGCTTTGTATTATTAGCACTATAGTATCACTTTAATTTTTACAAATACAGTGGTACCTCGGTTTACGAATTTAATGCATTCTTCAGGACTTTTCTTATTGCAAAAAATGTGTAAACTGAAATGTAGTTTCCCTTAGGTATGCATTGAAAATCAATTAATTTGTTCTGGAGGTCAGAATTTTTTTTTTTTTATATGAGCTGGCATGGAAATCAACCCACAATGCAGAACAGTAAAAGGCATGCAAACGACGAAGCTCAGCTCCCTACGTTTCCAATGCTTGAGAAATGCACCAAAAAAGTTCAAAAAAGTCCCAAAACCTCTGCAAAACATTTCTAGAATTGCTCCAAAACTCAATGCAAAAACCACTCCAACACCTCCACACTCGACGCCACGTGCTACCCACAGACTCCAGCATACACGAGGGAGGCGCTATAAACCTCCCAGATACAATGCATCCTGGGGAAACTTGCTTTGTATTGCAAAACAAATTCGGAAACCGAGGCTTTAATTTCAATGGATTTTCATTTGTATACCGAAAATTATGTTAACCGAGGCATTTGTAAACCAATGTACCACTGTACTGTGATTGCACCAAGGCCCTCCTTTATTCTAGACAGATTACATAGAAAAGAAACATCTAAAAGCATATAGAATATTATAACTCTCAGTTACTCACCAGAAGACAAAAAAGACAAAAAACAAACAAAAAGATTTAGAGTAATGTGGGTCACATTGTACCAATGACCTGATAGTAAGTAGTTGGCTTCCTGGATTAAAAAAAAATCTTGAAAGTTGGGGACGTGAATACTTAGTATTTTAACAAAGTATCTATAACAAAAAGTCATGATAAACTCATGGAAAGCAATTCACATCTTCCATAAGTGCTTTAACACCATCATTTAATGGTCAATAGCTAGGGGACTATTAGCTGAAGGCTAGGACCTAAGGGTCCATTCCAGTGTAAATCATTTTTAATGACTCAGCATATTGAATACTGAGGATTTTTTTTTTTTTTTTGCAATTGCTGTTTTCAGCACAATTTTTTTATTTTATCTCAATTGATATTTAAAATACCAGTAAACTTAATAAAAAGTTAACACAAATGAAAAAAAAAAACTGGGAGGAGAAATAATTATATCAATAGATACCAAATTATATTTATTATCAAGGATTAGTCAGGTCTACAGGATTTTTTATTTTCCGCTTATGCAATATTTATTACAAGCATGCATAAACAAACAGGGCTTCTGCAGAGCTTGTTAGGTATGCCTTGGGCAGTGCATGTTTGGGATCACATTGTAAGGCTTTCGAAAACAAAGCAAAAGTTATTTTTACAGATGTTATTTGCCAACACAACATAAACTCATGTAACCACTATCTGTCAGTTATTATTTTACACGGAACTAGACTGGGTGCTTTATTAAAGGGACATTCCAAGTTGGAGTTGACTCATTCTTTTTCATATCTTTATTTAGATAATGTATTGAAAAAAGTCATCATAAAAGATCATATTGGAATTACTACGTTTTCTGTAAATCTTCTTCAGCTGTAGCTTCATTCCAAATCTGGAATGACTCTGCTACTGGACTGACTCTGGACTGACTCTGACTCCTGCGACTCGTGAGACTCCTATTACTTGCTACGGCAGTACTATCCTATATCTATATTTTATTTCTGTGCTTTATCTATATATTATTACTGTAATCTAAATAAACGACAACCTCCAAGACCTCTGCAAAGGGCATGCATGAATGGGGAGTAATCTTATGTCATGATATTTGTAAAGAGGGCTATTTACTAAAACAAGAATATAAAGCAAATTCAAAGTGAATTTCAACTTGTTCAACTTGTCTGGTTACAATTACGTGTATGTTAGTCCACACATTGTACAGCGCTACGGAATTTGTTGGTGCTATATAATAATGAAAGAATAATAATTGCAAAAATTTAAGGCCAGAGCATCCGAACTGAGAAATACTAATTTTAATGAATAAACCTTTATGGGCTGGATTCTCACAGTATAGTAAGGAAGTACTCTGCTTACTGAATAGCAAATTATCCATTGAAGACTATGGGAAAGCAAATAGGTCAGTGATGGAGGACCATATTAATTTCTTACCTACGTAAACACGTTTTACTATTCCCAGTTGGAAATGAATTTAACCATTTAGACAGTATTTGATAGATAAAAGACAATTGGTCATTTTATCCCTTTAAAACACATGAAGCAAATGTTTACTTCTGGCACTGTGTCCTGAAGTATATTTATAACTTTATAGTGTCCCTCTTCCCAAAGGTAAAGGTCGTCTCCCCCCATCATCCCACCACAGCGGTGGATAATGGGTTGATAGCCCTTAATTCACTTACCTGTTGATGGGTCTCCTTCCCCAGTGACGTCATGCCAATGGGTGAAACTAATGCACATGCATGTCGAGTATCACATGTGAATCAAGGCTTCCCCCGTAGGAAAACAATGAATCAATGCTTTTCTATGGGGATTTTTTTAAGATTCTGGACATTGAACTCCATGAGAATGCAGGAATCTCCTCTAGAAGACAGCCACTAGAGGTTGCAAAGTAAATATGTGAAACTGCAATGTCTTATATTGCAAAGTTAAGGGGACAAAGGTGCTGCACCAAGACCACTTCAATGAGATGAAGTGGTCTGAGTGCCTAGAGTGTACATTTCAGACACATTCTTCAGAAATGCTATCAGATATCAACCATGAAATGTGTACCTATTGATGAGATATGATAAAAGGAACACTCAAAACACATATAATACTTCAGCTTGCTGTTTTCTGTACAAAGAGTATGTCTTCTTTGTTTCATTTTATGATGGTACAGATTTCTGTTGATATAAATGAATGCTGATACAACTCTCTGGCATTTAAGCAAACAATTAGATAGGCCAATACTTATTAGTAATGCAAAATGTAGACATCAGTGTATTATAAGTGACTATCTGACACACTCTAATTTATTTACTGAGTGCCAGTGGCTTTCTGGTAAACATTGTTGAAATTGTTTTTATTTGGGATACTTCAAAGTTCTGTGCCTAGAGTGCCATGAACTGTACATTTTATCTTGCAATTAGACACAGATCTGCAAAATATGTCAGCATATTTTTAAATTCCATAATTTAGAGGTTTAATAAAAGTAATGATTTTGGCCAACAGTTTCGGACACATCCTCATGAGCCCTATAAGCCCTTATTGTTTATGCAATTACTTATGTTAGGACAAAAGTGGTGATTTTGGCAAACTGCTGAGGGAATGATCACCTATATTCCCTCATATCTGTATTTCCTCAGACCACAAAAAGCAGTTGCTGCACTCAGTCCCTTGCTAGTGGTTACCCTAAAATCACTTGGCATCTTCAAAGGGACTGATAGGGGCAGTCGTGGAGGAAAATCAAAACTTAAAGTTCAATCTCCTGACACTATCACAGCTGCTCCACCACCCTGTCTACCTGTAAGCCCAACTGAAGTGATTCAACCTACAAGCCACAAAAACCGCACTATTAAATCAAAGAACCACTTTGTGTGATCCCCATTAGAAGACACACAGTTTCCAAAGTACAGAGCAAAAACTCAGAATCCCAAGACTGTCCTATCAGATCAATCCTGTGCAATGCCAGATCAATAAGGAACAAAACAGCGATTATTAACAGCCTCTTTGAAACATGCGAATTAGCATGCATTTTAGAATCATGGCTAGATGAAAATGCAGGGTCGAGGCAGCTATTCCAGGCCATTACACAGTGTTCCACCGTCCGAGACAAGATTGCAAGGGAGGTGGAGTTATGATCTGTGTGAAATCATCCTTAAATCCCAGACCAATGTCAGTCCACAAACCCAAATCTTTTGAATGCCTAAATCGTCGCCACTCCACCCACAGAAAAAGTCATACACTTGATCTAGTGTTTCAGTCTGGACTAGAAGTGTCACCAGTAACTGTAAATCCAGTTGTTTGTC
Source organism: Pelobates cultripes (assembly GCA_933207985.1). Taxonomy (NCBI): domain Eukaryota; kingdom Metazoa; phylum Chordata; class Amphibia; order Anura; family Pelobatidae; genus Pelobates; species Pelobates cultripes. Next base: position 31,446,205 of record OW240919.1, on the reverse strand, counting down.
AGACCACCACTCCATTGTATCACAATCAGCCAGACTTCAGCCTCAGAACCTGGTCAAACACCGCTCATTAAATGGGCTGACGCCGTTGGATGTAACATTACATATGGACGTAAGTTAACTAATGGGCACCTGTGAAGACCCCAGCTCTACAACAAAACCATGACAGACACCCTAGAAAGCATTGCACCAACACGCATACGCACTGTCAAAACCCACAACAATGCACCATCAGAGAAATTAAGAGAGCAGGCTGTAAACCTGAGAGAAAGTGGCACAGGACACATGATCCAGAGGATAAAGCCACTCTTACCAAACATCTGAATGAATATCAATTCAAGATAACTCCTATATCACACGAAATTGCACTCTCCCACATTAGACCCAGGCAACTGTTTCGCACAGTAGAAAGGCTCTGCAAACCAGCATGCATGCATATCTCCACCAACTTTTCTCAGGATTAGTGTGAAGCATTTGCGATCTTCTTCAGAGAAAAGATTTCCTCAATCCGAGCCTCTATCGCAGCAGGCCAAACAGTTACACACCAGAAGCACTACAATGGAATGCCAGATTGCCCCAGTTTATGGTCCACTTTTACAAATGTGGATATAAAGGGAGTTAAAAGAACCATGCAAAAGTTACACCCTACTACGTGTGACTTAGACCCTGCTCTAACTCAGCTTATGTCTGCATGCATTGAAACACTTGCCCTAGCCCAGTTCACTAAAAACTGGGTAAAACTGTGGTAAAACCACAAATACAGAAACCTTTATTAGACCCAGACTGCATGGCTAATTACAGACCAGTATCCAACCTTCCATTTCTGGGGGGAAAAATTGAAAAAGTAGTGGCAACTCAACTGGAGGCCCATCTATCAAGCTTGAACATCTTTGATCCTTTCCAGTCAGATTTCAGATGCCGCCACAGCATTGAAACAGTGCTAGTCCGAGTGCTAAATGATCTCCTTATGGCGAAAGACAAAGGTGATGACTCCATTCTAATCCTCTTTGATCTCTCAGCTGCATTTGACACCATTGACCACAGGATTTTAATAGAGCGCTTGCAGCTCTAGGTCTAGGAGGCACAGTCATTAACTGGTTTAAGTATTTCCTCACTGGTAGATCACAGAGAGTAACATCAGGATCAAGCTCATCAGCACCAATAGAACTGGCTTGCGGAGTTCCACAAGGATCCATCTTGTCTCCCATGCTATTCGTAATTTACTTGCTACCACTGGGCGACATCATTAGGTGACGTCATTAGGCGACATGGCCTAAGATATCATTGTTACGCTGATGACAGACAACTCTTCTGCTCCATATCCCACAGACCCAACATGCCGCATCAACAGTTGCTTAGCAGACCTCATAGAATGGATGAATGCTAGTTGGCTTAAAGTGAACCCGGACAAAACAGAGTTACTCTTGGTGAGGGGACCGCGGGCAACAAAAATATCCCATGATCACCCAACTGGCTTGGAGCTTGGAGGCTCTGAACTCATTAGTTCATCAAAGGGATGAAACCTCAGAGTGCTGATTGATTCTGGACTATCATTTAAACACCAGATTTCCTCCGTAATAAATTTACACTTAATTTATCCGGATGATATGCCAACATTAATCCATGCATTTGTATCCTCTCGGCTTGAAATCTGCAATGTACTTTACTTGGGCCTCCCAGAAAAAGAACTCCATCACCTTCAGACTGTACAAAATGCAGCAGCCAGACTACTGATCAATCAAACTCGCTCCTACCACATAACACCTGTTCTCCACTCCCTGCATTTGCTTCCAATTAAATGGCGAACATATTTTAAAATTGGCCTGCTAACCTTCAAAGCCTTAAACAATCAAGGTCTACAGTAACTGAAAGAGCTCCCGACACCCTACATTCTATTCCGTTCACTTGAGTCAGCCAGCAAATCCCTCCTGTCAGTGCCAAGAATAAAGACAGACTCAGGTTCCAGGGCATTCAGCCACACTGTCCCTACCTTCTGGAACTCTTTACCATGCACAATCAGGGAGGCACCATCCTTTAAAAAAAAAGCTAAAGATCTACCTCTTCCATGAGGCATTCAGTTCGGTCATCTGACCTTCAGAAACTCCTAACTTTTATGTCTTTATGTTTGTATATTTGTAAAGTGCTTTGAGTCTCACAGGGAGAAAAGCACCATAAAAATCGCAAATTATTATTATTATAAATTATGTCCAACACACCCACCACGGCCCTTACAGAGATTACCTGAACCACATTGCTTTCTCTCCCTGCGTAGACAAACAATAGAACCTTACCTTCGGAACACTGGTTATATTCCACACGGTGACTACTTATCTATTGCAATTGGTACTTGTTTACTACTGTTTATTGTTATTTTCACTGTTCTCTGTCTTCTCGTTACCCGTTTACTCCCCTGCACATCAGAGTGTATCCAATCAGATATCTTAGACTTGTAATTAAGGCCGTAATACTATACTCCACAGAATATTTTTAAATGTATATGTTTGCTATGAATATTTTTAGCGATTTGTACCCAATGTACACTGATAACATCAAATGCCATGCTCAATAATTATTTTTAGACACATTTTCTTTCACATCTTACCTTCTTTTTTTTCTGTACCCCTGAAAACGTGATAACATTTGTCAAATTTGAAAAACAAAATTGGTGATTGGGAAATTAATTTGTGATAAGGATTAAAAGAGTGTTGTTTGAGATAGGTCTTGCAGTCCATTCACACTTGAAATGCTTGGTGTGAATAATGTTCTTCTTAAATTTGATGGTGTCTAATTAGGGCTTAATTAGGACTTACAGTGCATCCTAAATATAAAGGCATGGTCATGGTAATCAGTAGACACCTTCATGAAATAATACTTTGTTTTCAACTGATACATGCACATATGTAAAAATGTTTACCAACTCTGATATTCTTATGCTAAACTAAAACATAGCAAACATAGGCAATAATAACATTATAGTGTTAAAGAAGATAAAGAAAGTACTTTAAGACATCCAAATGCCAATATATAGTATGCATGATAATTTGATTTTGATTTATAGAAAATGATTGGGTGCAAATCTGTATCCACAACTGACCCCTTGGGGCTTCAAACTATGAATATAACTGCAGAACTGATTAATCCCCATTTCAATTTTAAAGAATGACATAGATCTCGTGATTTCTACACAAGTCATGAAATGGAAATGGAACGATATAGTGGGGCTTCAGGCTGCTGACAGATCTAACAGAAAGCGCAAAGAATATTTCCTTGAGTGAAGTTTCATTAAAGGGAAAAGAAAGAATGAGAGTAGACTGGTCTTCGACAAGTGAAGTGTTTTAAACTAAATTATATTTTTCCAGATAAGGGAAAAGGTGGCCAGAGACTGTGCTTTCTATTACCTTTCAAAATAGCTACCATATATTTAAAGTGTTCTTCTGAAACCAAACAATGGTAATTGGATGGTACAGACTGTTACGGCTTATCTAAAAAATCCCAATTAAGTATATCAATCATAAACCAAGTAAATATCAACTATTACATTGTGTTTTCAAAGCCTTGTGAGCAGCATACAATTTGTGACACTAGTAATGGCAAAACATGACATTTACAGCAGCATAGAAAGTATTTGCCACCTTCCTGATATTCTGTATTTTTGCATATTTGTCACAGTAAATGGTCTCAGCATCTCGTACAAAGCATACAATAAGACAAAGAGAATCTACTAAACTCAATTTTCAAATGATAATTTTTAAAACCACAATTGCCAATAGCAACTGAGCTGAGGGCAAAAGTAATTGCCTCCTTAAACATAATAACTACTTGCGTCATCTTTAGCAGTATTGTAACTATATATATCGCCTTTAATTTAAGATCAGTTATTCAGATCACTATAGAGGAATTTTGACCCACTTTTCTTTGCAGATTTGCTATAATTCAGTGACATTGAGGGTTTTAGAGCATGAACTCTTACATGAACATTTAAAGGAACACTATAGCATTAGAAATACAAACATGTAATTTAAAGGCTATAGTGTTATGAAATGATTTACATGCTTATCCTCACCCCAAATTAAGATAATAAAAGATTTTACTCATCTTATTTCCCCCCCCATCGTGCAAGTCTCCATGCAGCTACCCTACCTCCCCAGACTGAGAACATCAACCATGATGATCTCTGCCAAGTCAGGGTTCCCAATAGGGAATCACTGGGAGGCTAGTGCGCATGAGTGCTAAAAGTAGAGTGTGGAGATGCTGAATGTCTCTGGAGTGGCTGCTTGTCAAGGTGCTGTTAGGCAGAAAACTACACTGCTCAGCCTGCAGGGACAGAGTGTATGCCCCAGAACAGCTACATTACGCTGCAGTGGCTTTGGTACCTATTGTTTCATTTCATATTCAGCATCTCGATAGGGAATTAAGTGAAGAATTTGATCAGACCATACACTTTTTTTTTTTGCTATTTATAGGAGGACTTACTCTTGTGTTTAGATTCAGTGTCCTGCTGTATGACCTAATTACGCTTGATATTCACATCATGAACTGATTGCTAGACATTGTCTTTATAATTTTCTGGTAGGGAGCCGAATTACTGGCTCTGCCAGTAATGATACATCTGACAGATCCCAAAGCAGCAAATAATTCTCACACGATCACCAACTACCACCATGTTTATTTGTTAGCATGACGTTATTGTCATGAAATGCAGTGTTTTCTTCACACTAGAAATAATGGAATCTGTGTCTTTTAAAAAGTTCAGTTTTTGACTAGCCTGTCCACATTACATTGTATCATGTTTAGATTCAACAGGTTTGTCAGCGATGAAACCATTTTTCAGCAAGACTGCGTGAGTCTCAACTTTGGATTGTGGCTAGGGTAGCATAAACAAAAATATTTAACTCACCAAGCTCAGAGTTGAGAGGTGGGACTGAAAGCACTTAATAAATATACCAAAACCATGTAATTAAGCAAAAAATATTTTTAGTGCTTAGAGTGTCTCTGGAAGATAGCAATAAATTGTTCTATTTATGTTTCAAAAACATTAACTTACTTAGTAAGTAATGGTTTTGTCTATAAACCATTAGTGAAAAACAAAGCGAAGACTACTGCAAACAGAAAATTATAAATGATAAATGATATGTGACAATAAAACAAATCAGTGATTTCTGTCAGTTACTGATATGTGAGATTTTACTGTGGCTAAATGAGTGGAATAGAGTATAGTAATTTCTTCTAGACTATTAAAGCAATTAAAGGGACACTCCAGGTGCCAACTCCCATCAATCTTAACCCTGCAAGTGTAATTATTGCAGTTTTTATAAAATGCAATAATTACATTGCAGGGTTAAGTCCTCCTCTAGTGGCTGTCTATCAGACAGCCACTAATTGGGACTTCCAGCTTCTTAAAATACGAAAAGTGTTTGTAATGACACTGGACATCCTCACGCTATGCATGAGGACCTCTAGAGCTGCCGGAATTCCCATAGGAAAGCAACGAATAATGCTTTCCTATGGGGAGCTCTAAAGCGCGTGTGCGGCCATTGCCGTGCATGCACATTAGGTCTCCCCCGCCGGCTGACGTCGGCGTGGGAGGAGCTTGGGCGGCGCCTAACCCAGCACAAGGGGACATCAGCGCTGGATTTAGGTAAGTCACTGAAGGGGTTTTAACATGGGATGGGGGATGGGAGGGAGGGGGGCACTGCAGGATTCTGCAGTGCAAAGAAAACTGATTTGTTTTCCTGGCACTGAAGAGTCCCTTTTACAATAAGGATGCAGTACTAATTAAATCATTAATACCTTAACAGCCCCCACAAATTGTACAGAAAATCAGCACTCTGTAGTACATATTTAAAATTACTAACCTTCCTCGTGGAAAATGAAAATCTGTCAATCACTAATGAATTTTTATGGAGCCTTATAAAATTAATGTAATTTCCTTTTAGCAATGTAAAGAGAAATTAGATTAGCATTATATTACCTAACTAAAAGAAGACGGCCATGGTCGTTATTTTCACCCATGAATTAAGGACAAATAATTACTGTAAATTGCATTATAAGTGTTTTTTTTATAATGTTGATTTAATGGAGGCTTGCACATGTTAAAGATCACTTGATATATTTAGCGTGACAGCTCACGGTAATCATACAGATTTGCTTTTAGTTACATACTTTGCATAAATGATATCAGGTGTTAAAGTAGATCTGTCACTTCTGAGATTTTTACCTCATTAAATTTACATTTTGAAACCAAGTACAATGCGTTTCTTTTTTTTTTTTGCTTAATCATGTAAGAATTTTGAGAATGTTAGAGTTAAAATATTCCCTCCACTTTTCTATCTTCCATCTTTTAACTGTAAATCAACACAAGACGTCTGCTTTCATTAGAGCAAGCGTTAAGAAAAATGTTATTATAATAATATTGATAATAATAATAATGATAATAAATAATAAAGAGAGGTTTAATTTGCACAAAAATAAAACAAAAGGAAATTAACTCAGATCACAAACACTGATATCTTAGCCTTTTCTACTGTTCTACACCTGGTCAAAATTATGCATCCACGATTGCCGAAACACATCTTTCTATCACTCTCACACATCTCTTCCTCTCCCTGTCTTCTAGAATACTCACCCATCTCTTCCTCTCCCTGTCTTCTAAATCTCTCACCTATTTCTTCCACTTTCTTTAATACTATTACTTTCAACCAGAGGCGGCGCTATAATTAACATAATTTAATAATATATGATTATATATATCAGGGGTCAAGTACTGGGGAAAAAAGTGTGGGAACTCACCCATGATCCACCACCCAAAAGCATCTTCACCTGTGTACCTCTTAACCAGCCTTTTGTTTCTTATCCCTTTAGTGTATCTTATCCCCTAATGTTCCCCATTGTGTGTCTTACACCTCCCTTGTATATCTCTTACAAACCCTCTTTGTGTGTCTTATTCCCCCCAGCCCCTTTGTGTGTCTCCTTCTCTCCCAGCCCCTTTGTGTCTTTTACTCTTACCTGCTCCTTTGTGTTTCTCTTTTACCACCAAACGGTCTATCTCCCCCTAACCCCTCTGTGTCTCTTTTTCCTCTTCTCCAGCCCCCCTGTGTCTCTTTCACCTGCAGCCCCTTTGTATTTCCACCCCCAGGACCTTCTGTGTGTCAGTTTCATCCCCAGCCCCTCTGTGAACTTTCTCACCACAGGCCCATCTGTGTGTATTTCTCCCTCCTCTTGTCCCTCTGTGTATCTTTCTCCGCACTCAGGCCCTTCTGTGTGCCACTTTCCCCTCTGAGTCCCTTAGTGTTCCTCTCTACTCCCCTCCATGTCGATTAGTGTTCCTCTTCCTCCCCTTTAACTGTCTCTTAGTGGCCCCTATTCCCCTTAATGTTCCTCTCCCTTCTCTTTAGTGGTCCCCCCTACCCCGGTGTTCCTTTTCCCTTGCCTCCCCTGTACCTTAGTGCCCCGCATTAATGGTCCTCTCCCCTCCCTCTTTTTTAGTGTTCTTCCCTCCCCTCCCCTCCCCTCACCTCCCGTCCCCTGTCCTATAGTTTTATTCACCATTCCCCTCCCTGCTACATAGTGTTCTTTTCCCCCCTCCCCATAGTGTTTTCCCTTTCCCCATAGTGTTATTTCACCCCTGCCCATAGTGTTCTTCCCCCCACCTCCCCTGTCCCATAGTGTTCTTTCCACCCCTTTTCAGGTCCCATAGTGTACAGGAGATTCAGTTTCCTGTACCCGGCCGGACTGACAGGAAGTGCTCTCTATGTGAAACTGAAGTTCCTGGAGTGCAATGCACACTGCTCCGCTCGACCATGCTACACAGAGTGACTGGCAGGAGGGATCTCTGTGCGCCCACCTCCTGCCAGTCACTCTGATCTAGTGCCCCCAGGGTCGGTGCGCCTTAAGGCGGCCGTTTGTGCTGCCTTATGAATGCACCAGCCCTGCCTGCAGGACTACTAACGGGAACACCATTCCCATGCATTCCTGCATCACTCAAGCCCTGATATATATGCCTTGCTGTCACTGTGAGAGCATCAGCCAGGGCCTTTTATTCTAGTTTTGCCTAAGGCATCGCACACTCTAGAACCTTCTCTGCTTCCAGCTATACCTCCCTCTCTTAACACTCTCAACCATCCCTTCCACTTATTTCCTCCTATCATTCTCCCTCATCCATTCTTACAGATCACATGCTGAAAAAAAACTCTCCAAATGCACCACATAAAAAAAAAAAATAAGATATTGCAATTTATATTATTGTATATAAACAAGTATATAAACAAAAAAAAAAGTTTTTCTAGAATCTCTGCAAATTGTTCCTGTAAAGTTTAACAGTTTTGGAACAGCAGTAGTTAATTATTCAATCTCCATGAGTTATTCCTGCTCATTACTCTCGTGATAGATGTGCAGAAAGGTTGGACTATTCGTTCATACTGAGCGCTTGCTCTCCATTTATTAACAAATGTACTTCTCTGCTTATTTCACATGTATTCCTTATAGCCTTTTCCATCGACATTCACTGAACATAATCAAATGAATTTGTTGAGCATTAATGGATGTAGTGATAATGCACAGACTTGCAAATCTCAGTTCCATTTAATTCTCTTCCCTACAAGAAAAAAAATCTTGCATTACTTGCAATAATAGAGATACATGAAAATGAAATGTTTTTCTTGCAGCTCTGTTGCATACATATTAATTCTGGGGTAATATCTATCTATCTATCTATCTATCTATCTAATCTATCCTGTGGTATGTAAAACACAGACACACATATTCAAATACAGACACTCACATAGATGCATAAAAACAACAAATGCACAGATAACAACACACATACTCATTGGCATTTACTGCTGTGTCATTCTAATGGTAGCACTATTAGATATACACTGAACAAAATTATAAACTCAACACTTTTGTTTTTGCACCCGATTTTCATGAGCTAAACTCAAAGATGTAAGAAATTTTCCATGTACAGAAAAGGCCTATTTTTCTCAAATATTGTTCACAAAACTGTCTTCTAAATATGTGCCAGTGAGCACTTCTCCTTTGCCTAGATAATCCATTCACCTCACAGGTGTGGCATATCAAGATGCCGATTAGACAGCATGATTATTGCACAGGTGTGCCTTAGGCTGGCCACAATAAAAGGCCACTCTAAAATGTGAAGGCGAAGTGTAGGCAAAAATAACCAAAATATAACCATATCTAAACAAGAGAATTAACCCCTTAAGGACTGAGGACGGTTCAGGACCGTCATCGGCATTTTCCCATTGCCGACCGCTGACGGTCCTGAACCGTCCTAACGGTCCTAGTTACTTATCTGATCGCCGTCGCTCAACACAGCGATCACATGGTCACAATAGGTATCCATGTGTCTGCCTGCAGGGTGACTGCCTGTGCTGACAGGCAGTCTTCCTTCTAGTGTAAAATCAGTAAAAAAAAAAAGTTAATGTTAATAAAAAAATAAAATAATTATATATGTGTGTATATATATATATATATATATATATATATATATATATATATATATATATATATATATATATATATATATATATATATATATATAGAGATATATATATATATATATATATATATATGATATATAGACATATATATCGATATAATATATGTCTATATATCATATATATATATATATATATAATGTCATACTAAGTGTATTTTTATATTAATATGTACATATATATATTGTATATATATTATTATAAAATATAAATAATAAGTAATTTAAATTAAATAAAAATTTTTTGAAATAATAAAAATTGAAAAAAAATATATATATCTATATGAAATTTTATTCTAACTGTATTTTAAAATTAATATATATATATATATTTATATCAAAATACACTTAGAATGAATTTGTATATATACCTATGTATATATAAATAAATAAAAATAATACAAAATATACATGTCAATATACAAAATTACATAAATAATTATATAAATATACACGTAGACTTCAAATATATAAATATGCACATATATTTAAATTCTACGTGCGTATTTATGTAATATTTTACATAATTAAGTATTTTTATTGATTGCAATTTGAGGGACCTGCCTGCCAACCCAGTCCGAAAGTCCAGAGAATTTAATTTGCTAGCACTGTATTTTACCCTGTAACGTTCTACAACACCCTAAAACCTGTACATGGGGGGTACTGTTTTAATCGGGAGACTTTGCTGAACACAAATATTAGTGATTCAAAACAGTAAAACATATCACAGCGATGATATTGTCAGTGAAAGTGGCTTTTTTGCATTTTTCACACACAAACAGCACTTTTACTGATGATATAATAGTTGTGATACATTTTCCAGTTTTTAAACACCAATAATTGTGTTCAGCGATGTCTCCCGAGTAAAACAGTACCCCCCATGTACAGGTATTATAGTATTTTTGAAAGTTACAGGGTCAAATATATGGGTCAAATATTTTTACATTGAAAATGGCCAGGTTTGTTACGTTGCCTTTGAGAGCGTATGGTAGCCCAGGAATGAGAATTACCCACATGATGGCATACCATTTGCAAAAGATGACAACCCAAGGTATTGCAAATGGGGTATGTCCAGTCTTTTTTAGTAACCACTTAGTCACAAACACTGGCCAAAATTAGCGTTCAATTTAGTTTTTTTACTTTTTTCACACACAAACAAATATGAATGCTTACTTTAGCCAGTGTTTTCGACTAAGTGGCTACTAAAAAAAGACTGGACATACCTCATATTGAATACCCTGGGTTGTTTACTTTAAAAAAAATATGTACATGTGGGGTGTTATTCAGAGATTTATGACAGATAATAGTGTTACAATGTCACTATTGATAAATATTTAAAATGTATGTTTTGAAACAGCAATATCCTACTTGTACCTGTAGCCCTATAACTTGCAAAAAAAAGCAAAAGAGCACGTAAACACTGGGTATTTTTAAACTCAGGACAAAATTTTGAATCTATTTAGCAGTTTTTTTCATTCGCTTTTGTAGATGAGTAAAAGATTTTTCAAGTATAAGTCAAAAAACCATGTATTTTTTTCAATTTTTCATCATTTTTTAAATTTTTTTAAAATTAAAATACAAGAGATTATATAAATAATGGTATGTAAAGAAAGCCCCTTTTGTCCTGAAAAAAACAATATATAATTTGTATGGGAACAGTAAATGAGAGAGCGGAAAATTACAGCCAAAGACAAAAACCACAAAAGTGTAAAAATATGCCTGGTCGCAAATGTACAACATCGCAAAAACAGTCCAGTCCTTAAGGGGTTAAACTAGTAAAATCAGCTACAGGGTTATTTACTAAAGCGTGAATTCAAAATTAATTCAAAGACCTAGCAAACATTTCACAATATTTCATTTTGGCTATTTTTACCTTGAATTTTAAATTTACTTTGAATTCGTTTTGAATTATCACTTTAGTGAAAAACCTTTATAATGTTACCTTAATTCTGCCATTTGAATTCCGGTTCTCTTCTGTCTTAGCTCTTTGCCTGACATATGAGTAAAGGAAAAGTTGAAGAACCAATGAATTGCAAATTATTGGTGGTGACTATGGGATTTTAAACTTGATTTTCCTACTGTAATAACAGGAGATCATGTAACATTTATGTAAATATGATATAAGAATGGTGAAGCATATACTGAGTATTATAAACTATAAAACTGAAGGATGGCATTTATTTTCCCTCTAATATATAACTGTTGACCGCTAATATGGTAAAAAAAAGGGGACTTGTGGGCACACCCAGAACATGCATTTCTAAGTAGTGGTGCTGCCTTAAAGACTAATACATACAACATACAGATTAACTCACATACAAAAAAAATGCAGTTTTAAATCGTACAAGGCTACTTAAAATCACCTATCTTAACAAATATGGGGATTCAGGTACATATGGCCATATCATGCTAAGCCCACCACTACTCCACAGTACTCCAATACCAATGGGTCCTAAACTAATTTTAACATGCTTACTTTAATACTTACTGCCTAAACTGCTTTGAGACTCTCCTCAATTTATGCTTTCCTGTGGTCACCTCCAAAGGGGCACCCATAGTGGATGGGTGGGGTGCTCAGCCAATAAATGATCTGGTCTGGATTCCAAATATACATAGAAAGACAGGAAATTGGGGGGCACACCTTTATCTTTATGTACTTAATATAACCAAGGTCTTAGTAAAGTTATCTTTATATACTGTGATAAAGTGAAGGCAGAGAGGCCTTTAACATTTAACCCCAAGGGAAGTACGTGTTGTATGTGTGGTGTGAAACACAAAGCTATGTTTAGTTATGGGCCCCTGGGGTGGAGCATTTGGAGAGCAGGGTGGGCCAATGCTCCACTCCTCAGTTTATACACAACTGGGAGAAATAAGGTCCAGGCCAGAGTTCTTTGGAACTGTCTCCAACCCACTGCTCAGCTGCAGATAATCAGCTGTAGCAGTGGGAATAAACTCCATCCTGTTAGGCAGGTAAAGGGGGATTGCTGTCTTCCTCCCTGGAAGCAGGTAGGAGAGAGGCTGTTCTCTCCAGTGAGAGAGTTAAAGAGATTGAGCACTGGGAGTGCAGAAGGAAAGCAGTCAAGGCTGGCTTGGATCACTGGGAGTGCAGAAAGGAAAGCAGTTAAGGCTGGCTTGGAGTACTGGGAGTGTAGAAAGGAAAGCAACAGGCTGACTTAGCACTGGAGTGCAGAGAGCTGACAAAGACACTAGGTTGGTGAAACCAATATTGTTTTGTTCTAGTTTAACCCCTGAGAGATAGGAACCTGAAGTTAGTAAGTGCTCAGACGAGCTAGGTTTTTGTTTATAGGGATTTGTGTTATATTTATGTTTTCGTTTGCTGCTGTCTCCTGTGTGGACTTACAAATAAAGTGCCTGGATTATATGAAAATAAAAGGACTGTGCCTGTTGTTTACCCTAGAGGACCGTGCTACCTGCAGACATGGATCACAATATGGTGGAGAATGTGGGCATAGTAGCACAGTGAGGGTCTGTGGGTGTGCCAGTCATTCGGTAGTCTGCTTGAGGACTTTTATTTTTGCAGACCTGTTAAGCAAACAAGTAGCACTGTACCTTTAAGAATGTTACCTGCTTGGTGCTATAATGGAGGACCTGCTGAGGGCTGTGGTACAGGCAACCGCTAAACAACAAGACACCAACCATTTACTGGCTGCACAGGTTAAGAACCTGAGGGACGCTCAGCAGGAGAATAGAGCTGCCCTTCCTGAGGTTTTGCAGATTGCCACCTGCAGGGAGCGTGGGGGCAAGGGACACCGTAACCAAGCTACTGACATCCTGCATAAGATAACAGAGGCAGTAGAAGAAGTCTTTAGCAAGCTGAAAAGCATGGAGGAAGCAAAGCATGATGTTGAGAAACACGCAGAAGAGAGAGAACAGGAATTAAAAGGCAAGAAGGATAAAATTGAGCCTGAAAGTAGTGATAATGTGGAAGAGGGTGAAAAGCCAGCTGGATCCTCCAAGGAACAAAAAGAAAAAAGTTAGTAAAGAGTCCAGCAAAGCTAAAGGAAAAAGCAGAATTATCAAGAGGCAGGGATGGTGACACTGATGACATGCGCCAAAGTAAGAAAGGGCAGAAGAATCAGAAGGGAAAATGAAACAAACTGATTACTGAAGTTGACAAAGTTGACAAAACATTGCAGCTTCACGTGAAAGCCTCAAACTTGCTCTGAGTGGCATCACAACAGATAAAGAGATCTTTGAAAAAGAGTTGGTGGTAAGCAAAAACCACCCAGAAGGAGTAAGTAAAGCTAGTGAAAGAAAAATGAAGCAGAAGCCCCTGATGTACACCCATTTGAACAAGTCAAAGGCATTAAGCAGACTGACTTGGGGAGTCAGAGAAGACAACAGCAAAGGAGCTGAGCTTAATAGAGAGAAGCAAAGCACCCAAGTTGAGTTCAAAAATGCTGTGCACTGTGTAGTAGCCGAGGCTACCCAAGAATGTCGACCAGCTGTTGGACAGTTTGGCAGAGAAAAGCAAGGCAGAGAAGTAGTGGCAAAACTAAGTCAAAATAAGAAATGCAAAGTAGCCGCTTCTGATCTAAGCCAAGAGAGAGCGACAGTTACAGAACCAAGCTGTGATGATAAGATGGGCATGTCCGCAGCTAAGCCCAACCAAGGCAAAAGTAACAAAGTAGATGACATTGGCATAGCAGAATTAAATATTTCAGAGACACCTGGTATTGCTACAAAGACTTTGAATGATTGTTCGGGAGCTGCAGAACTGGATCTGCTGGCAAAGACTACATCTACAGTGCCTGGGCGCACTGACTACCTGGAACAGCTGCCAGATTCTGGGAACACAGTCATGGAATTAAAGGCAGGACTCGGAATGCCTGACCAGCTGTTTGATACCGGGGCTGTCCTGACCCAGCGAGAGGCCATGACTGCATCTCTGGACACCCACAAGGAAGCAGGGAGACCGCCAGACAGCCCAGAGGAAAGCATTGCTGACATTGAGAGGTGGCCACTCAAGGCCAAGCAAGCAGAGGATACCCCTGGGGAGGAAGCCAGGCAAAGGAAAGATGAGCTAAGCTGGGAGTCTGGGCCTCCGGCACAAGAACAGCACTCCGTACCAGGCCAGGCCAAGTATGATGGGATGGAGCTGAGATCAAAGGCTGCATTCATGCAGGAGGAGGTTGCTCTTGACAGCCTCCCTGGCAAACCCCCTGAGGATATAGAGATGAGACCTGTAGCACTACCCGTAGGAAGCAAGGAAGGCTCCCAGGAATTCGCAGAACTGATGGAGGATGTTGTGGAGCCCTTCACGGAGGGACTTGTTCCAGTGGAGGATGAGCTGGTGACAGAACCAGGTCTTGAAGAGGTTGAGCACCTGGCAAATTCAGCTCATGAAGGAATTGGATGTATAAGTGATAAAAAAAAAAAGTTAATTACACGCAAAGCCTTTGTAAAGTTTGCGTTTGAAAGTAACTCGGACATTGAGAGATTATCAAACCAGAAGCTGCTGTGGATGTGGAAGCAGATGATGATTGAGAGGAACTTGGCTGCTAAGGAGCCACACTATTGATCCTCAGCCTAGATCCGCTAGCAACCAGATAAGCGGGAAAACTGGAAAGAAAGGACAAAACATGATACTGAGCCTGGACAATATAACTATGATGGTAGAACATACCCAAAAGTCCCATTATGGCTACGAGACCAGACTGAGAAAAAACTCAGATGCTTCAACTGCCACATGCAAGGACATATTACATATAACTGTCCTGAGAGTGAAGAGCCAATACAATGTGACGTAGGAATAAGGGCTCTGCATAGGATTGTATTGACTTGGTTAAAGATGTGTATGATGACTAGTGGTGGTGTTACAGCACAGTTAAAAGTGGTGATGGTGGAAGGGAATTGTGTACAAGCACTAATTGATTCAGGGAGTGAGGCTACTTTGAAAAGTGTTCTGCTCCAGCCAGAAAAATGTGATATAAGACAAGTGATTAATATTGTGTGTACACAAGTGACACCCGCACATACCCCACAGCAGAAGTAGAGGTTACAGAGGTTGTAAATGTTAAATGTCCTATAGTACGTGTAGCTCAAATGCAAGAGCGAATAAGTAAGGCCAGGTATCTGAGTACCTTGGACCTGGTCATAGGGTATTGGCAGGTTCCCCTGACAGGGAAAGCAAAGGGAAGGGCAGCATTTTCTACTCCCGAGGGGTTATGGCAACATAAAGTACTGCCATTCAGGTTGCATGGTGCAATGGCCTCCTTTTTGCATATGATAAATAGAATACTTTGGCCCCACAGAGAGTATGCAGCTGCCTCCCTTGGTGATATGGCATTTCACAGGGTGGACTGGGAAACACACCTGATGAAGGTCCAGTTAGTTGTGAATCATGTAAGGGCTGCTGGTTTGACCGCTAACACTAAGTGTTATCTAGGTTTAGAGGAGGCTAACTATTTGGGTTATCCTATTGGGTGGGGGCTCCTTAAACTACACAGGAGCAAGGTAGCAGTCATCTACAATAGGCCACTTCCTGTAACTGAGGAGCAAGTCAGGGCTGGTACAACCCTAGGTGACGTGAATGTTCATGGTTTGTGTTCTAAGGCCGCTCGCCCCGATGGATCTGAGCTGGGGAGGAGGATATGTGATAAATTGAAGTCAGAGAGGACTTTAACATTTAACCCCAGGGGAAGTAAGTGTTGTATGTGTGGTGTGCAACACAAAGCTATGTTTAGTTATGGGCCCCTGGGGTTGAGCATTTGGAGAGCAGGGTGGGCCAATGCTCCACTCCTCAGTTTATACACAACTGGGAGAAATAAGGTCCAGGCCAGAGTTCTTTGGAACTGTCTCCAACCCACTGCTCAGCTGCAGATAATCAGCTGTAGCAGTGGGAATAAACCTCTCCCTGTTAGGCAGGTAAAGGGGGATTGCTGGCTTCCTCCCTGGAAGCAGGTAGGAGAGAGGCTGTTCTCTCCAGTGAGACAGTCAAGGAGATTGAGCACTGGGAGTGCAGAAAGGAAAGCAGTTTAGGCTGGCTTGGAGCACTGGGAGTGTAGAAAGGAAAGCAACAGGCTGACTTAGCACTGGAGTGCAGAGTGCTGACAAAGACACTAGGTTGGTGAAACCAATATTGTTTTGTTCTAGTTTAACCCCTGAGAGATAGGGAATCTGAAGTTAGTAAGTGCTCAGACGAGCTTGGTTTTTGTTTATAGGGATTTGTGTTATATTTATGTTTTCTTTTGCTGCTGTCTCCTGTGTGGACTTACAAATAAAGTGCCTGGATAATATTAAAATAAAAGGACTGTGCATGTTGTTTACCCTAGAGGACCGTGCTACCTGCAGACAAGGATCACAATACTTTTGAATTAAAAAAAAATGACCTAGGATGTAACTCACTATGAACAAAATCATCACCACTGTTATTTTCCAACAATCTTTTGTAAGTCAATAAATACATTGAACTTAGAATTACTGGAGGTAGGTGCAAATGTTAATCCTTTTTTGAAGGAGAGTCACATTTTACAATAGTCGTGTTGAAGATAAAAAACATGTATCTCCTTTTTGTTGGTCACTGATATTCCTCTACAGTTTTCGGTCTCCTTCTTTTATTTCTTTTAAAAGTAATGTGCCTGTCTGAACAGGGGTCCATGGATAATTCCTCATCTATCTTTGAGGTTAGGGAGTTATATCATTCCCTTTTCTGTGCTAAAAAAGTTTCCAGGTCTTGAATCTCTTCATGTGGTTCCTCTCTAATTGTTTATCCAGTGTATGGGTTGTCTTACTCTAATCGTTCCTTCCCGTTTTATATCTCATGTCAGATCAATTGAGTTTGGAGAGTTCCTGAAAGATACTCTCCATTCTTACCATATTGTGATGTTTTATAAGAAGTTAGTCTATTTTGGGTTGAATAGTCCCTCTTGTTGTGAGATTTCCTTCTTTCTAAATCCCCCATCAGGTTTCTTCCAAGGATTGAGTGAGTAGCTTCCTTAGTGGACACAAGGGCATCTCTATAAGCCAAGTATAACAGATTTTATTAAACTGGCACTGTAATGGCCGGATCTGTTTTTTTTTTTTTTTAACCCCACTCCGAACTCCAACATATCTGATTGTCCACCTAGTCACCCCCAAATGCTACTAGGTCCCAAATTTTACCTTTTTGTAACTTTATATCTTGCCCGGATGTTATTTCCAGGTGCTGACGTCATAGTGTAGGAATATGAAGGCACTGTGGGACATATCATCTGCCCACACTAGTTTGCACTGTGAAATTCCCATGCCTAGGTGCACACTTGGGCATTCGCTACTGTCTGAAATTCGGATGTGAATTTTGGCTATTCGTTCATTTGCCAGAAAGACAAATAAATGAATACTAATTTCAAACAATGAATAAAGTCAAAATTTCAACTAGGTCTTCACCTGGCACTCAAATGGCAGATGAAATGTAATGCTGAAAAATGCAAAGTTATGCACTTCGGGGTAAAGAATGCACAAGCAACTTATACCCTTAATGGAAGCGAATTAGACATAACCACACAAGAGAAGGACTTGGGAATTGTTATAGACAACAAACTAGGCAACAACGTGCAATGTCAATCAGCAGTGGCCAAGGCGAGTAAGGTATTGTCATGCATAAAAAAAGGACTTGAGAATATCAGGATGAGAATATAATTTTGCCTCTTTATAAACCTGTTTTTTAAGAAGGATATTATGCCACTGGAAAGAGTGTAGAGGTGGGCTACAAAATTATTAGAAGGAATGTAGCATTTTAGTTATGAAGAAAGGTTAACAAATGTAAACCTCTTTAGTTCAGAAAAACGCCACCTCAGAGGGGATATGATAACATTATACAAATGTATCCGGAGCTAATACAAACCATTGTGTTGAAATCTATTCACAAACAGGACTTTACATAGGACATAATGTCATGCGTTTAGACTGGAAGAAAGAAGATTTAGTCTAAGGCAAAGGAAAGTTATTTTTACCATAAGAAGAATAAGGATGTAGAATTCTATGCCTGAAGAAGTGGTTTAATCAGAGTCTGTACAGATGTTTGAACAGCTAGAAGCATACTTGCAAAAACATAATATTCAAGGATATAATTTTTCAACTATAGTGTAAAAGCATCTTGATTCAAGGATAAATCTGACTGACATTCTGGGGTCAAGAATAATTTTATTCAAACTGGGTTTTTTGCCTTATTTTGGTTCAGCAGGAAAAACAGATGTGAGGAAGACTGAAGTTGACAGACACATCTCTTTTCAGCTTATATAACTATGTAGCTGTGTGTATAGTAAATGCAGTGTGTGTGTGTAGTGGATTTAGTGTCTGTGTGTAGTACATGTAGTCTGTGTATTGAATGCATTGTGTGTGTGTAGTGCAATGTCTGTGTTTATGTATTGTATGCAATGTGTGTAGTGGATGCAGTGTGTGTGTAGTGGATGCAGTGTGTGTGTAGTAGATGCAGTGTGTGTGTGTATAGTGTATGCATAGTGTTTGTTTGTGTAGTGGATGCAGTGTGTGTGTGTATGTGTATTGGATGTAGTGTTTGTGTAGTGCATGTAGTGTCTGTTTGTGTAACTGTGTGTAGAGAACAGTTTTTTGTTTTTAATTGAGTTTATTCCCCTTTCTTCACTGGGACCAATGGATGGGCTGACCATGCCTGCAAGGCTCAAGTTTTACCTGTCAGAGCACTCTGATAATGAATGGGGTCGGGGGGGGGGAGTGTGAGGGGGACAGTAGGTCCCCCCCTTTCTTTTGTCACATAGGGCCCCCGTCTGCCTCTAATGGGTGGCAGGTGGGAGGGGGACACTAGGTCTCCCGTTTATTTTTAAAAATAAAACACTTGCGGGGCACAGTGCAGGATGGGGGGACTCTGTATGTACATGCTGGGAAAAGCATTTTTTCTAAGACCTATAGTAATATAATGTAAAGACAAAAAAGGCAGATTCTAAGACCGCAAAAGCAGATGAATGAATCCAGACCTGCCGACATTGCACTGTTAAGTCTTAAAGTCACTGCAATAAACTTGAGAGTCAAAAAAAAAATTAAACAATGACAGATTGGTTCACAAGCAAAGAAATAAATCAATAACAAAAATTATAGAATCCAACAACAAAATAATCACACATTGCTCGAGTTTATTTGACCCATGAGGTGCTTATTCATAATTCATACTATAAAAAGAATAAGCACCTCAAGGCGTCAACTAGTACATTGCACAAGAGTACATTCATAGTACATTTCTGCAGCCCTTGTGTTCCAGGTCACCCAATTGCACTATGCCTTGCAAAATTGGAAATGTATAACAGAGGAATGAAAATTAGATCTCTTTTCATTGTTATCTCTGACACAATTTGCTGTATTAAAAGAATAGGGCCTAGAGACATGACATCGTATCCTTGTTTAATAAAGTGGAGTCTGTGAGATGTAGCAGTACAAAATGTTTGAAATGTGAGATGTGCCAGAGATGCAAGTGTGCTGCCAAACATCCTCCATTTTAGAACTCCAGGTATTGAACAACTGCACACTCAGACCTCCCCTCTTTACTTTTCACATGATGAGCAATGGACACAGGAGAAGAGGGACAGATGAAAAGTGGTAATGTAAGATTGATAAAAACAAACTGCTTCTATGTTCTTGTGCTATATCAGTGGTAGACATCCTTTGGCACTTCAGATGATGTGGACTACATCTTGCCAGGGCTGGACTGAGGATACAAAGCAGCCCTGGAAAAAAATGTATCTCAGCCCGTACGACCCAGAGTGCTGGTATGGATTGAAAAGTATGTGTGTGTGTGTGTGTGTGTGTGTATGTATGTGTTTATATATATATATATATATATATATATATATGTATATTATTGGTATATTCCTTTTTCTAATTCAAAATATTGGGTTGTTCAGGGAAAAAAGTTTAATTATACAGTAAGCATACTCACATGCAGACACACGGACTCATTAATACAGTTCATTGATACACTGGCTCACAGACACACAATCTCATAGATACACATAAGCTCTCTGACATAAAAACACAAGCTCACTGATACACACAAATATACTCACTGACAGACAATTTCACTGACACATACAGACAAACTTACTGGTACACACACACACACACACACATAATACAAACTCTAACACTCACACAAGCTTACTACAGGCAAACTCATTGGTATGCACATGCTCACTACTGACAAGCTCTCTGACACACACATGCTCACTACAGACAAACTCACTGACACACACTTGCTCCCTCCAGATAAGCTCACTGACACAGACACACACATGCTCACTACAGAAAAGCTCACTGACACACACATGCTCACTACAGAAAGGCTCACTGACACACACACACATATATACAAGCTCACTAGCAGACACCCATACACACACACACACACACACTCACTGTCATGGGTTGAAGTCTACCTGTCACAGAAGGCTGTGGGAGACAAGGAGCACTGGGAGGTGATGTCTCCATTTTCTGACCTCTTCCTTCCAGGTCAGCAGCATGTGTGGGGGCAGAGCTTGATCATGGGAGGCAGAGCTTGAATCCGGGAGGCAGGGCTTGAGTCCGGGTGCAGAGAATAGAGGCACCAATTGCTGAAGATTCAGGAGGGAGACTCAGAATTCCCTCTGGCCCCCTGGCAGCCTAAATGGGCTGCAGCAGCAACTCTCTCCAGCCCCAGCCCCTCCCTTATTTCCCTTTATGAGGGACAATTATTTAAATGACACATCAGGGCTTCCTGCCAGCCCCACGTGCTGCAGCCCACCAGAAAATTCCCTGGTATCCGGTGGGCGAGTTCGTTCCTGTATCTCGCCCAATGCTTTGCCAGCATTATGGCTGTAAAAGCATTATGGGAGATGTAGTCAAAACATCTGGAGTGCCAAAGGCTGCCTACTATCCCAGTGCAGCTATATTATATTGTTGTTTTTTTTAAATCAAATGCCATCCTTGAAGTTAATATAATATATTAAATGGAATTCACTTGCACTGATGTATTGTAAATTAAAACAGTGATCACAACACTTAATACAATAGATTAAGTAACCTTAGTCCTAAATGCTTTTTTATTTTAGAATTTATGGCCAGTAGTTGAGACTCTGGTGACTTTTCTGTTTAAGCAAAGCGTCTGCCATGAGTTGTGTTCTTCTGGTCATTGGGTGTGATTGTAGTTACACTGGAACAAGGCAAGCAAGAGTCAGCCCAGGACCATAAAAAATCCCTTAAGGAAGGTCGCAATGTATAAATCTGCCCATTCACTAGAATTGTTTTCAAATTAATTGTTCCACTTCAATCAATGTCTTAATTAAAAGGCAATAGACTCAGCGTTTACGCAGTCATTGATTTGGGTTTGGTAACTGTTGGGAATAAAGTGTTTTCAAGGAATCGGAAGAGAATTAGATGAAGGAGGTGCGTTATCAAGATGGTAGTTTATTAAAAAATTGATTTTGTTTTCCAATTTTTTTTAAATAGCTTCAAAACAGCTTAAAATCAATAGCATGAAGCAGAATTACAGTCAATTGATTTAAAAGACATATTGCAATAATTTTATTTAGATTTATTTTCAATCTGTTTCTGGAATGGAAAGGGATGAAGGGAGATTGTCAGTTTTAAAAAGTTTACAATTTATCACTTTTCAGATTCTTTTTTAATTTGAATAAGTAAGAGAGAGGGTGAAAGATGAATAATGTGTTATGTTTGAACATCAAAAAAAAACACTAATTCATCTGCTACTCAGCTTACTTGTATGTACGTAGTGGGGAATCGCGATGCAGCATAATACATAAACCAACCCAATTCAACCCCCAAATAATGACAGACAACGTAGTATGGCTGAAACAGGCCACAGCATTTATTATAACATATGATAAATACTGTATAACACATCCATAATTTATTTAATAATCTCTCTTCTTTTCTGTAACCAAAACATTAAACATAAAGAACTATAAGTTAACATATATATAACTTAACACATAGTGTCATACAGTGAACCCAACTGTCCTTGCCAATAAACTGACCATGCCCCTATGTACCACTTCCTTTCACCTTCCCTCTTGGCATAAAACTCCTTTCCTTCCAATGCTTACCACCAGTCGACCTTATCCACGCTCGGTGGGCACGACATAACAGGTAACCTAAGGTTAACACTTTAGAGCAGAGGAGGTTGAGACCTGAAAATTTGCTAATTTCATTCCATATACTTAAACGTAACCACCTCAAACTTAATTGGCAGGACATACTAGCTGCGACTGAATATACTAATGGGACGGGCGGGAGGGAAGCTGTTTGCTGGCCCGAATCCCAAGTGGCACTGAGGTAATACCACCCACCACTAACTCACACAGAACATAACCCCACCCACACATTCATACCCAACCAATCCTATGCATCTATCCCCACACTCATACATGTGCCCTTGTCTGCTTAGCTGCACTATCTCCCCAGGGCCTTGAATTACAGTGTATTAAAAACAAACGGTTATACAGTAGGCCAAGTTCACGAAGTTGATCTGCATAAAAGCCAGAGGAAGGGATTGGTTTAACTTAGTAAAATCATGTAATGCTATGCCAACCAAGGTGAAACCAGAGGTTAGAGGAAATTAAGCAGAAAAGCCTTGAGGACATGCAACAGGAAAGACAAAGATGACTGAGGAAGAAGAAACAGCGCTGTATCTATCCCAAGGCATTTGCCTAAGGCGGCATTATTTAGGTGGGCAGCAAAGGGTGCTATCCCCAAATGCCCGCTCAGTGTAAAGGGCTTCTGCCTGGCATGGGTGGCCCAAGAGCTCACTGGTCGGCCACCTTAGTCTCTCCTGAGACTGTGTGTGCAATAGAGGCAGCGAGGGAGTTTAATTCTTCTTGTTCTGCTCCCTCACGCACCCTTCTAAGGGAGCAGAGCAAGAGGATGATAGCAGCCACACAGGACCCCAGGGACAGGATGCACACAGGAACCCAGGGACAGGAAAAACTCCAGGTCTTCAAAAGGTATGGAAGGCTGGGCGGAAAAATTAAAAAATAATAATAATGTTGTGAGTGTGTTTGAGAGAATGTGTATGTGTCTGTAAGTTAGTGTGTGTCTGTCAGTGAATGTGTGCGTCTGTCAGTAAATGCATTTGTGTCTGTCTGTGACTGTCTGTCAGTGTGTGTCAGATCAGTGAGAATTTGTGTCTGTCAGTGACTTGTGTGTGTTTGTCATTGTCTATGTGACTGTCAGTGTGTGTCTATCAGTGAGTGTGCAAATTTCAGTGTGTCTGCCAAGTACCCTTCTACATTTTGCTGGTAAATTTCAAAATGTGGGGCAGGAGCCTGGTAGCTAATTTTGGTGGTACAGTACCCCAATGCAAAACTGTCGTGTTAAATTTGGGAATGTTGCCAATGATCTAAATGCATTATACAAATTATGTGAGTCTAATGTAATTGATATCTTAAAAATGGTTAGAGCCTACTATATATTCAAATACATATTACTGCAATAGAAGATAAAATATTTTTTAAAAATGTATATGGAATCCACTCATATTTCCTTAAAATTCAAAAACAAATAGAATATAAACATGGGATAAAGCAGGGAGTCATGTACAAGCCAAATTAAAGCAATATACAGCATCTTCCACCACTATTTCTAGCAAGTAACAGATTACGGGAATTTGTATCTTACTACTTCTGTCATTTAACTACATGTGCATGATATCATAGATGGAAGTTTCTATTGGATATTCCTAAACTCATGTTTAGTAGCTTCATGCATGCATGACACATATTTCTGACAGATGCAGCTGCCCAGACAGGACCTGAAGATGGAGCCAAAGTGCACACAGCTTTATGGAGGAGAGAGCGAGTCAGGTAAGCATCTCTACCTTCCCTCTTTACACTCCCCATGTCCCACCACAAAGACAAGAAATTTAAACATCTAAATTAGATTATATTTGAACCTAACTGCTGAATAGTTTAAAGAAACATATAGTCACCAGAACAACTACAGCTTAATCTAGTTGTTCTGGTGCATAAAGTTAACCCATGCAGGCATTTTCATTTAAAGGCAGTGTTTACATTGCTGCCTAGGGACACCTCCAGTGGCAGTCACTAATACACTCCGTGGAGACGCTGAACATTCCTCGTAGAGATACATTGATTCAATGCATCTCTATAAGAAAATTCTGATTGGCCAGAACAGCATTTGGTTTCCCCCCCTCCCCATTCATCAGAAAGCAGTGGATTGGCTGAGAACGTCAATTCTGATTATCTCAGCCAAGGAGGTGGGTCAGGGGCGGAGCCAGCACTGGTGAACCCACTCGACGCTGGAATAAAGGTGAGTTTTACTGCTTTTTAGATGGAAAGGGGGGAGCTAGGGACCTAACTAGTGTTTTTCACACAATAGGGTCATGAATATATGTTTGTGTTCCTAATGTTCCTTTAATGCAATTACTTCAGACACATATCTTCAACAAATAAATTTTACTTTTACTTTTATTATACATACATAAAACATTTTAGATAAGTGATCTTTGTAACTCTTTTTATTATTATGTTGCATTATTATGTTGTTATTGTACATGTATTTATATGTGCATGTAGATTCAATATAATAGAATATTATAGGTTAAATAAAAATAAATAAATGGGATTGCAAAATACTTTTCTGGTCTATTTTTACTCACACATACACACATGCAATCTGTATTTGTGAAGCGTAGTAAAACAGGTACATTATTGCCATTAGAAACTACTTGAACAAGTCCCAGGTAGAACCGACGATAGAACCAAATTGCTTCAAAGATGGTATGGTGCCTATTAAACTGCCTGCAAAGAATGATATACATTTCACTAGACTTAGATCATTGCAATTGATAAAAAATGTATATTTTGTGATATTTTTCTATGCTTTTTTTTTTTGTTTTTGTTTTTTAATGTAAGATTTAATTTCCAAAAAATAACTTTTCATGCACTTATAGACACGTTACATGTGTTTAATGAAATGCAGTTAATTTATGCAACGCACATGCAAGCCAATGACTCGCGAACCGTCATCTGTAGTAATGTATTGTTACCAAATGAGACCGGAGTAGAGTGAAGCAGAGATTGAGATAGAATATATCTGAGGAGGTTAATGCCAATTATAAACTGCACAGCTCATTATGTTCTGTTCAAACCTCACTAATACAGATACAACATGATTTCAAATGGGAAACTGTAGCTAAAGGAATTATCTGCTCTGCATGAAACTAGGTGCATTTAATCAATATTTCTTCCACAAGAAAACTGGATTAGTTTTTTCTTTAAGTCAAAGTTAAAAGTTTAGCACCTAATTTATTTTAATAAGCATTCAGTCACTAGTTCCAATGAAAATAAAAAAAATAAGGCTAAACTGTAATGAAGCGGCAGGGAAGAAGCCATGACTTAATTATTTTTCTGGGGTGTATAATGAATAAATTAGACATGCTGCAGGCTTATAGTTTATGTAGCATTCATGACTATTTCTTTAAAAATGATATCATGACGAAGTATTTTTTACCTACTGATGGAAAATGACTGAAACGCCTTGTCTGGCACAAAATAACCCATGTCTCTTCATTGCTTTCGCTAATGGCATTACTTTACTTGCTTAACCTCTTAAATGCCAAAGAGTTGAAGTGGATCTGTCAAAATAAGTGTATGAGTGACAAGGTCTGCTTCTGAAAATTCATACAATATGATGTCTACATTTTGCTAGTAAAATAATCTGCAAATACATAAATATATTTATATATTTACTGCACTATATCTACGTTAAATTAATTGCTCTACATAGAGTGTCACTATGTCATTTTTTGCATGACTATGCTTTTTAAAATTCTTAATACATGTAAATCTTTGGAACTACTTTAAAATAAATTGAAAATAAAGTTTCTTTACTATTTTCTTTTTTAAATGGGCAGTCTAGAGTAGTGTTATTTATATGTTTCCTGATGCCCAAGTAGCAGAGGAGAGTTATCATGATAATAATAGATGTCCATGTTGAGATGTCACTTGGCTGCCAAAATGATCAGTATTTAAAGTGACACTATAGTCACCAGAAAAAGTACAGCTTATTGTATTTGTTCTGGTGAGAAAAATCATTCCCTGCAGGCTTTTTGCTGTAAACATTGTCTTTTCAG
Source organism: Pelobates cultripes (assembly GCA_933207985.1). Lineage (NCBI taxonomy): Eukaryota > Metazoa > Chordata > Amphibia > Anura > Pelobatidae > Pelobates > Pelobates cultripes. The sequence goes on along the minus strand of OW240919.1, from coordinate 31,419,578 downwards.
AGAAAATGTAGTGTTTACATTATATCCTGGGAATACCTCCACTGGCCACTCCTCAGATGGCTACTAGAGGTGCTTCCTGGGGCAGTGCTGCACAGTGTGACTTACATTCAGTGTCTCCACCCTCTGCATGGAGACACTGAACGTTCCTCATAAAGATGAGGTACAGAGAGGAGCAGAGCATGCAGAGAAGAGCAGAGCATGCAGAGAGGAGGCAGAGCAGAGCAAACAGAGAGGAGCGGAGCAGAGCAAGAAGAGAAGAGCAAAAGCAAGCAGAGAGGAGCAGAGCATGCAGAGAATAGCAGAGCTAGCAGAGAGGAGGCAGAGCAAGCAGAGAGGAGCAGAGCATGCAGAGAAGAGCAGAGCTAGCAGAGAGGAGGCAGAGCAAGCAGAGAGGAGCAGAGCATGCAGGGATGAGGTAGAACAAGCATAGAGGAGCAAAATGCAGGGCATACAGAGCATGCAGGGAGGGGGCAATGTAAAGAAGAGTAGAGCAAACAGAGAAGAGTAAGACCAGAGCAAGCAGAGAGGAGCAAGACCAGAGCAAGCAGCGAGGAGCAGAGCAAACAGAGAGGAGCAGAGCATGCAGAGAAGAGCAGAGCATGCAATAAGGAGGCAGAGCAGAGCAAGCAGAGAGGAGCAGAGGGTGCAGAGAGGAGCTGAGCAAGCAGAGAGGAGGTAGAGCAGAGCAAGTAAAGAGGAGCAGAGCAAGCAGATAGGAGCAGAGCATGCAGAGAGGAGCTGAGCAAGAAGAGAGGAGGTAAAGCAGAGCATACAGAGAGGGGCAGAACATGCAGAGAAAAGGCAGAGTAGAGAAGAGCAGAGCAAGCAGAGAGGAGCAGAGCAAAGGAGGCAGAGCAGAGCAAGCAGGCAGAAAGGAGCAGGTATTGCGGCCAGTAGCCTGTGCCACATCTCTGAAAAAAGTGAATTAATTGCACTGATTACAGCGAGTGGTATGAATGTGACAAAAGTGGCTCACCCCTGATTGCAGACAGTGAGTGATATGACAGTGACATGTACTCCTGAGATTGCAGACAGTGTTGTGACAGTGTCATCTTACTTACCGGAGACTGCAGACAGTTTGCAGTGCAGCCCCACATAAGGTGTGAAACCTTACCTACCTGGGAGCGCAGTTTGCAGAGGGACTGAGTGAGTGGAGAAGATACCCCAGACAGTGGCACCTTTACTGTAAGTAACGTGAACTTTAATTGAAGCTTTAGAGTAAATTATATGAATATACCCAGGATTACATATTGTGAGCATGAGAATGAAACATGTAATTTTAGTTTGTGTTGGTATACTATTCACCGACTATAGGTCAGGGCACAAACTTTAGTGCCAGCCATTTTTAGTTGTTCATGAAAGTAAAGTTAAATCTGCTCTTCTTACAGAACAATTAAATTTGAGTTAGCCTTTCAAAATACAACTTTCTGTCACTTTAAAATGCTTATACTGGGAGTGTAGAGAATACACTAAGTGACCATTTTCTATATTTGTGTAATATTTACATAAGTGTTAATTTAAATTCCATTCAAATTGCATGTTATAAATTTTTTTAAAAATACACATTTTTTTTTTTTAAATAAACTATAGTTTTGTAACCGTTCTGGCATCATTAGATCTTGTTACAATGACATATCTAAAGCAGATTTAGCATATTTAACAAGGTTGCTGGAAATCTGAATTTTGCTAACTTTTAAATGTTCCCATATTTGTGTGTGTGTGTGTGTGTGCTGGATTTTCATTTTCACTGTACTTATTGGCCCCCAGCAGCACCCCATTTAAGTATGTTCAGGTGAGTGCAGCCAGCCCCTTGTTTTTCCATATATATATTTAGGAGTCTAGCCAGCTCCTTGGTTTTTTGCACCCCTCCCTGTCACAGGTGCCTCATCTCAGGACCCTATTTAGCCTTGTACTGCAGAGAACTCAAGATGGAAGGATTTCCCCAAGTGAGTAGCTCATTTAGTAGACAGTTGGTTGTAAGAGTAGGACCTGCCAAAGATGGGGTACATTGACGTCGTGGCAGGCTTATGCAACGTATGATCATATAATGTAACTAAACCCCATTATTTTTTGCATAGGTTAGCAGCCACCCCCCCTTGTTTCATATATATATATATATATATATATATATATATTTTATATATATATATATATATAATATATATATATATATAATATATATATATATATACACACACATACACACACGTTTTATAATTGCCCTCCTACTTTTGTCCCTGGCTCCCCATGTCCCCTCCCCCCCCACCCCCAAATATGAATGATGGAGACACCACTGGAGGCAAGGGGAGGCCTGGTGGGCTAAATGGTGTTTTTAACACTAGAGGGCCAGGAATACCTCTTTGTGTTCCTAAACCCTTAAGTGTTAATTTAATATGTTTTAGTTTTATGTAGACTATATTGTAGCTAGGGTCCATAGGATGAATTTTGTTTATCCCCTGATGAGGAAAGGCATATTTGGGTGTCATCAACACCGAGTGATTGCCATAGAAGGTGAGTTTTATGATAAATATGAAAAAGGAGCTTCAAATGTTGAGTCCTAAAGTCATCACAGACTAATACAAAAAACAGACTTCCTTTTATCCTTTGAGTAGAGTACCTTCATACAGGAAATATGTCATGACTTGTTTTCCAACTAATTCCAACAAATACCCTAGAGTTTCATGATCCTAGGTGACCGGTGTCAAAAGCTGCTGAGAAATTAAGAGAATCAGTGTTATATTATCTCCATCATTAGGCTTTAGAAAGACTGGTTCCACCAGGAGATTGAAACGTTGGATATATCTCATGCCCAAGATGATCACCTGCACATCATGAGTGATTACTGTAGCAAAGTTCAAGATAAATAAAAACTGCTGTACAGATACTGCATATTCATCATTTAAATGAAAATTAACCCTTTACTACCTATGAATGTTTTGATTGAAAAAAAATATTAGCTTAATGTTTATTTGAAGTGAGTTAGGCATAGCTAGCATGTAATCATACCATAACACAGATTTTGTGTTCAGATTGTTTTGCAGATAAACTTTTAAATTAAAATTATGGACATTTACATAATATTTATTTTTTTCATTTATTTATTCATCTTTAAAAAAAAAAAAATGTTTGGGAAATTAAAAGCTTTAGACCGTATACACTGTTCTTCATCATGTAATATTTCATACAGAGTCTGGAATGATAGTATAAAAGCAAAAATGTAAGTGAGACAAGCATATATAAATAAAAAAGGGAAAATGTCTTGCTTATAGATACTTGCAAAGACTATGACAACATTACAACCATTCTTAGAATATAAAAAGAGCAAATATAGCTGAATAATATATTTCTAAAACAAAGATATTTAAAACTGTTATAGCAAACTTTACTTAAATTAGCATTGGGGTACTTGAGGTGTTTAGTTTTTCAGAAGAGTTAACTATAGTATTAAGGTAAAGGGCTTATTTTTATGTTCAGGATTTTAGTTCTGGAATTTGAAGAGTTATTTGCAAAGTACTCACTCTCCTATGTCTTCTTCAGACCGGTCAGATTGATCGTACTTGAGATGCAGGAGGTGTTATACAGTGTGCATCACTCAGAGCTTTCCCTGCTCCTCCTGCAATGCATTTCTTGTGTGAAAGGTTACTACTGAGCAGATGATAAAGTGATCCCTTCCACTTACACTCTATAACTGATCCTGCAGCTCTGCTATCATGTATGGGAGTCTGACTGGACCACTGCGGACATTGGTCAAGACTCCTGGTAGTTATTGCTCACCGGCCAGGCTATTTAAGCTCATAAAGGCTCATTATAAGTACTGAAAACAGGTGCTTCGCCTAGTGGTTAGGCATCTGAAAGCAGGTGCCAACTCTGTCTAATGGGATAGCCAGTCCTGTTTACATGAACTATATCAGTGAATAGTGGCTTCTGGCAAAGACATTTGTTCCTAGAGTACACATGAAGGTGAGTAAGGCTTTATAGGCTAAATTTCATACTGCAAAATACATGAAAAGAAAACATTTATATATCATTTTGTTAGTGAATAGGTTAAAAAGACACAACTCATTATGGTATGCTTGTGGTTACCCCCTCCCGTCCTCCCCCTGTCTAATGATTTTTATACTTGTCATCCAATTACATTGTCATAAAATCAGAGATATCATTTATTTGTTAATTTTTATTAAAGAAGAATTAAAAAATGTATTGATATTGTGAATTTATTAAGCGGGCCAGGTAACACTGAGAGTTTACTATGCTTGCCTTACAGTCACCAACATGTGGTCTGGCACCTTGCTCACTCTGATATATATCCTTTTGCTTTCCCATGCCCACCTGGGTTGTTTTGGAATCCGAGTCTTATAATAGTATTTTCCGCTGAATAGGTAGATCAGAATGTCTCTTTGGCATATGCTATTCCATCTGTTCATTATTATTATTATTATACACATTTTTATCTGATTCTAAATATTTGGATTTGTTTATTTATGTTGAAATAAATCGTATTGCTGTCTGATACCTTGTTACTTACTAAAAACACTTTTTTATAGTAGTTGTTATTCTATTATATAAAGGTTTAAATACATGAATATATGAATATTCAATCAATATCAACCACTAGAAATATTTATGGGAATGTTTAAAGCTTGAGTCTATGGCTGCAACTGAATTTATTAACTGTTTTTCTTGAGCATATTTCCTCTCTAAAGTCAAAAAAAGTAAGTACAATAATTTATTATGATATCTGCACATATATAATATATATTTTGCATAATCGCTTTACTGTACAAACATAGAATCAATAACTAAAGAGAAAACTGATAGAAGGTGATATAAGCCAGACCATGCATTTTCTCTATCTTTTCTGCGTCTGCACGATGCACAGGTCAGAGTACTTGCTCCTTTTATTATTTCTACCCTCTGCCTCCCTTATTTTTATGTTATTTTAGTGTCATATTTTGTTTTGTCAGTCTCTTCGAGCCCATGGGAGATTGTCTTGCTGGTACTTGCGTGCACGGTGGCTGTCTTGGATCTCGCAACTTTGGTTTCTTTTCCAGATCGGTTAATTGTTTGCCACCAGATACTCTGCCATCCAAGCTGGAATTGCTCAAAAACACAGGTACAACTGAGTTGGCCATTTGGAAGATTCAACTGGGGTGAGCCCCGTGTTATCTTACTTTGCCAGTCTGCCAGTGACAGGTTCTAGGAGTGAGCCACCTAAATGGTACCTTAACTACAATGCTGGAGGTGTGTTAGCGATGTCCCTCTTTATAGTATTGGACTACTCATTTCCTTCAGAATTTTTGTCAGAGGTAGCCCTCCCCCTTTCTATGTTATTGACTGCTCACAATAAGTTGAGGGTGAGCTAATTTCACTGTGACCACCAATACCAATACACTGAACATAATCACCGTTGGTATCTCTGGCTTATTCCTGGGTTAGCCCCAGTTGTATCGAGAGAAGGTAATGCCCCTTATTTTCCTTACTTGCCTCCACTGGCACCTGTCTTTTTTCCCGGATAGGACTCTCCCCACTATTTGCCATCATGAGCGACTCTACTCAAAAGACACAGGACTTCTTTTCGGTATGAGATGTGCCGCGTCTCAAGCTTTTTCAGTGGGTAAATCTCTCATTGATATTATACATTCTGAAGATTGGACTTGGGCGATCCTTTTAAAAAATAATTACTTTTGTCTTTCTTCCCACACTTTTTTTGCTATACTTCTGCAGAGTTAAAAATGCTAAATATAAAGCCTCCTGTCATGTGGTAAAATTGTAGATGTGGTGTACCTATAATCTTAATATTCGTAATGACAGGAGGTGAATATTTTCGCTCCCATCTTTTGTCTCACCCTTTTGATTTTTTCCTTATTTTTTGTTTATTCACTAACTTATGTTTAGTTCTCTGGGTGGTTATATGTTATATGTTGCTCTATGTTAATATTGTGCACGTCTCACTGTGATTCCTTGCATGATGATTTTTACGTATTAAGATGTGATTCTGAGTATGTTTATAGTGTTTTCATCATAATACTTCAGATGACTTTCACATATTTCTATTTCTTTCAGTGTGATCTTCATCTACCTCCAACATGAGATGATTTTTGAGTTTACCTACGATTTTGTTTCTTCTGACTGAGGATTTCACAGGACATCTTTATTGTTCATTGTTTTTCCTACTTGTTAATTGTTATTTCTGAATATTTGCTATTTGGCTTCAAAGAAAGAGAACGTGCTTGGGCTGACATGACCTTATATCACCTTCTATCAGTTGAATAGACCTGTGCTACTAGGAAAGTTATGCTAAATTGTCCTCCTGTCATTATTAAAATTCAGATTATAGGTACACTATATCAGCATAATCTACAATTGTGTGTATACATATGCAACTTGTTTTTCACAAAACTTTTAATAATAAATTAAACCCAATTGTTTTGGTAACCCATGGATGGTGTGGTATGGGATTAAATTGGATGGAGGGAACATTTCTACTCTGCTACTAGAATGTAGACATAGTATATACTTATCTGGGTGTCTGTTGGTCTCCTAACATATTGGACAATTTTGTTAAATAAGTGGAACCAATGAAACAGATAATTTGTGGACATAAGAGTATAAAATTAAGGGAACATGTCTAATCCTGAACCTGTCCTTTAGGACAATGGTCCCAAGGAAGCCGGTCTGATACTTTGCTACAGTAGGAAGATTTCCAAAACCTAGAAATATTAAACTAGAGGAATATACCATGGTTATAATTTGACCTCTAACACACAGATGAGAATGAGCAGCCTACGTTAAAGAACCGCTATAGGCACCCAGACCACGTTGGCTCAATGAAGTGGTCTGGGTGCCAGGTCCATCTAGGGTTTTCTCATTGACGGCTGCTAGACGCGCTTCCGTGCTTCTCACTGTGAAAATCAGTGAGAAGACGCTGACGTCCATAAGAAAGCATTGAAATGCTTTCCTATGGACTGTTTGAATGCCGCGCATGCGCATTCAGCGCTGACGTCAGAAGAGGGAGGAAAGTTCTGTAGCGCCAAGGGAGCCTGGCGCTGGAGAAAGGTACGAGTTTAATCCCTTCCTCCTCCTTCAGCCCAGTGAGAGTGGAACCCTGAGGGTGGCGGCGGACCTAAAGACCATATAGTGACAGGAAAACGAGTTTGTTTTTCAGGCACTATAGTGGTCCTATAACTGTCTAAGTCACTTCTTTGCCATTTATGATGTTTTTTTCATAACAGAGGTTTTTGATAAACAGTGTTTTTCTCGGTTAAAATAAAAATAGGCCCATCTGCTTCTAAATGTCAAGTGATTGTCTGCCGCTTGTTGTATTCCCTTTAGGTCTTCAGAGGGTTAATAAACTAAGTTGTCTATGCACACAATATTTTGCTTCTCCTTTTACTGAGTGGAGCTATGTAGAGAAAGTGGGATTTCCTTCTTGAGATATCCAATATCTTCCACAGTCGGGTCTTAATTCTGCTTTTATTCAATCATCCGGCTGAAGGATTTGCGCTGTTTGCTGTGTAAATAAAGCTTTCGTTGGGCTCTTCTGATGCTGATGGCTGACAATACACTAATACCAAGAAAATGGAACTTAAGATTAATGTTCTATTATGTGATTTATAATGTTTTACTGAAGAGCACTACAGTATATTAGAGACAGAATAATGTACCTGCAAAGGTCATTTCATAATTCCATAGCTTTCCATGCTACAAAAAGATGATTTATAGCTTTCAGGGGCTGTATTATTATAAGCCATGTCACATATGGCCCTGTCGTTTCACGTAATTTGTTTATTTGACATACCAAAGCAATTTATAGAATTTCACGATCCTTTCAGTAGAATGACATGTTGCTTTCCTGTAGATTGCCAGAGGTTGAATTTGAAATTACAAGTCCCTCGATCACAAAAGAAATACCCTTATTTATTAAAAGTGAAATCCCTACAATAAAATCTAGCTTGAATGCCATTTACAAGATCTGCCGTATTTATGCTGAAATCTCAATTTTCTCTTTCAGAATCAACAGTTTGTTGTCTTATTGTTTACTGGCTGTTTCCTGTAAAAGGTGGTGCTGTTATCACAGCAGAATGCCATGTGTGGCCGATTCTGTTTTTATGGCAAACATTTAGGGTTACCAGACTGTTAACTAAATTATTCAAAAGCAAAAAAAACTGATGCACTCCTTTAGATTTAATAGTCAGTTTAAACGTTATTGCCCAAAAAATAGATCAACTCTCATAAGAGTGAAAAAGATGCATGCTATTCACCAGCAAGAGTAAATCGCAAATGTCAGTGTATCTATTCTCCTGGTGAAAGCACAGAGTTTGCAAGACGGCAGGAAAAGATCTGAAGCAACTGTTGCTATAACATCTCCAGCTTCTTAAAAAAATACATGCTGGGATTTGAGAGAGTCAGTAGATATATTCCATAATAGCAAGGGGGTCCCATAAACCTAATCAGAACTGATGAAATGCCTTTAATCTTCCAATGCCTCATATGTGGTGGGTTGTAAGGGAATAAAATAACATAGGAAGCTCCCTACCACAGTAACAGACTAAAGGATGACTAAATTCCAGGTTATAACATCATAATGTGCGAAATCCCAAATACCCTTCTCCTAAATAGGACTAGAGGATGTGCATTCCCCTGGTTCAAATGTTTCATTGTCCACCTTTTCCTCCAATAGCACATGGGTATGCAAGAAATTTTGCTAACAACGCATTTTATTTTAATAATCTCTCCCCCCACCCAACAGCATGTACCTGTCGATACCCATTACTCTAGTAAAAATTAGGGTGAGCGGTATATCATAATAATGTTGAAAAAGAAAACTGAAAAAATGTATATTTTAACATGCTGAATTGTCAAAACTGTGCTTTGAGATCTTTTTTCAATCTTTATTCTGCAGATTTAAAAACATGGTCTGAATAACATTTATCATAACATCATAAAATGCAGACTGCAAAAACCATCTGTAGATTAGTGGACATTGTTTGATCACATAATCAATTTGGAGAAAGTATTTTGGGATGTTCATTCTCCTCATATGCAAATATTTAGAACTATTTTGGGGTATCGGTTGCTATAAAATCGTTTTCTGTCAGGTGTTGAATTTGCTTATGTCTTACAGAAAAAAAATATATATATATATACACACACACACACACACACAAGCAAAAATATATATAAAAAAGGAAAGCTCTAACCAATGTAACCTTGTATGAATATATAAACAATCTAAAAGTAAAAAAGAACACAAGTAGTGTAATAAAGATAAGAACAATATAAGGTGTGAGGGGAGGTAGAGCACTTACAACATGGTAATAAATAGCAGGGACATCTCAGGTTATATCCAGAAATTATGTATCTCATAATATGGAAGAATGAAATGCATGCACTACTTCTGTTTCCGGTTTCGGATTTCATCATATCCGCCTTCATCTTAGACGTGCGGAATAACGCTCAACCCATCAAGATGGATAGAGGCACTTGCGTTCCACCTGGAACCGATCTCCTTAGTGATCTGTACAACTGTACAAATATAATAATTATGTTATCTGCACAAAACCAAATGATGATATATCCAAGATAATTCCACATATATTATAAAAATTATATATATATATATATATATATATATCTCATATATCAGAAGCATATGTTATACTTGAAAATGAGAAAAGAAAAACGAAAAATAAATTGTGAAAGTGAAAACTGAAATATAAAAATATATAACAGTAAAATCTGTGAATTTTCTAAGTTACCAATGATTTCAATAAAGTTTCAATAACTCTTCATTAAAAAGATTGTGAATTCTTAAAGGGACACTCTGATCACTAATACAACTTTAATGCATTTGATAGATTTTGGCCTCATTAATATGCTGTATTTTGTGTATGCTCAAATCTTTATATTTTTTGCACAAAAAATACATGCTGCACCACATGCCTCCCTTCTTAGCCACACTCTCTCATGCCGGAAAAATATACTTTTCAAATATAAACGTACAGTCTCAACACCAACAGCACTGAGTGAGCTCAGGTAGTGATATCCTTACTATTTGTCTCCTGGATGTCCGCTTCTTCTAATACAGTCTGATTTGCAGTTCAGATCACTGTCAGTGGCTGAGCTGTGTGCATACATTTCATAAGAAAGTCTTTTCAAATAAATTTTAGAGCAGTGATTCACATTCAAGTCCCCTATGTCCACTAACATTTTGGCATTTTACATCCAGGATTTAAGCATTCTGCTCTGATAAGAATACTATTGGACCACTGCTTTGTCTTGAACACTGGGTTGAAAACCACTAATTTACTGACAAATAACTAAACTGAAAATAAGATTTGTCTTATCTGAGCTGGAAATATTTCTCAATTTATTTGATTGAGCCTAAATTTTGTGAGTAATGAATTCTAAATGAATAGAATAGTGTTTTTCTGTATTTAGTAAAGCATGTTTATCAAAAAAGTGTGCATTTAGTTACATAGTTACATATCTGGAAAAAAGACACGCGTCCATCACATTTGGCCTATCTCATGTCTGTTTTTGCTGTTGATCCAAAAGAAAGCAAAAAAAACAAACAAACAAACAGAGTGAAGTGCTTCTAGTTTTCCAACAAACTCGTAAAATTGTCCTTCTTGACACCAGAATGGCAGTCAGATATCTCCTTGGATCAAAAGACTTCTATCTCACTAATTAAAAATGATATCCCTGATTATGTTTTTGCAACATATTAAGTGTTTATGCAATTTCTGTTTAAACATCTGTATGGATCTCTTCAGGCAGAGAATTCCACATCTTTATTGTTCTCACTTTAAAAACCCATTTCCTTTGCCTTAGACTAGGGGTAGTCAACCTTTTTATACCTGCCGCCCACTAATGCATCTTTCTTTATGGTAAAATTTCCTTACTGCCCACCAGTTTCCTTACTGCTGCAGTAACTTGAATTTTTTAGCACAAGTGTCTTCAGATACTCTGGTAAATAGCCACGAGCATATTTCTCTTGTTCGTGCGCACGAGTTCACGCTCATTCGTACACATTTGTGCTTTCATGTGCGTTTGGGCATTCGCGCCTGCCCACCCACTCTCTTGATGGAAGGAGGATTCAGCTTGTTGTTCTGCAGAACCACCTACCGCCCACCTGGAATCCTGAAACGCCCACTAGTGGGCGGTAGGGACCAGGTTGACGAGCCATGCCTTAGACTAAATCTCCTTTATTCCAGTCTAAATGCTTGCCCTCGTGTCTAATGCATAGTCCTATTTAAAATAGAGCATTTTATGAATAGTGCATTTCCAAAAGGCCAGTCTGCACACATTGGAGAACTAACTGAATAGCAAGAAGATAGAATATAAAACTGGATGATGACTTAAAAGATATAAATAAGAAGATTTTCACTTGGATCAGTGGTGCAGGGTGTTCATCCAGCCCTTCTTGACTTTTGCTTGACAAAAAATATCAATAACATTTACTGAAATATCTCTCAAGAGAGAGAGAGAGAGAGAGATAGCAAAAGTGACCAGCACTCACGGATTCATTAATAGATTAAAACATCCAAAGTTTAATGAAAGAAAATAAAAAATATTGTTGACAGCTCCACGTTTCAGTCCTCCTCTGGGACTTTCATCAGGAGCAACAATGATATCTCACAATCCCCATACATAAATAGGTAAAGCAATTAACATAATTAGTAATTGAAGGAATTAGCATAATTACAAACTACACTCCAGGCATTAGCATCATCAACAAGTATATACAAGTATATACAAAGAGAAAATAATCCTACCCGCCAGTATATCACTGCACGAGCCGCCGGTGTCCCCAAACCACCAGTGCGCATGCGCGACCAAGCCCCGCCCTATAGCAATGTAATGCGCGACTAAGCCCCGCCCTATAGCAACGTAATTGAGCAACGCACATTGACACGGCGACCGGACACAAAACCGGCCCACCACGGCAACGAAAACGTCCGCAACCGCTGCAATCCAGTAGTATAGAAAACATACAAAAAGTGACTGATGTGCAATAACATATCTATGTATATGTCATATTAAGCATAATGGAAAGTGCATATAGTCAATAAGGCCGGGCCATCTAAAAGTGCATACAGTGCCAAATAAACAGAGGCTAAGATATACGATAATCTCTGCCCAGAAATATTTAAACAATATAAAGTGATGGTGAATGTTATTCATAAGGCCCAGTTATCACATTGAATACTCAGTGAAATACAATGGGGCTGGTGAATTATGGCTGTTAAAAAATAGCCATTTAAAGGGGCGGGCGGTACTATATGCACTTTCCATTATGCTTAATATGACATATACATAGATAATATGTTATTGCATATCAGTCACTTTTTGTATGTTTTCTATATGTCTCCTTAGTGGTCTGTGAATGCACTTTTATTATTCGTTTTCACTTTATTATTAATTTACATTTTATATCTGTTCGGGCTCTTTGCCCGGCGTGGCGGCTTCCGGCGTCCTGGTTGCCACGGAGATCCGGCGTTGGTTCCGGTCTCCGTGGCAACGGATGTTGTGTGTCCGCGTCGACGTTGGGCGGAGCTTGCAGGAACACACATACCGCCCCTCCGAGGATGGATGTAATTGACTACTTGTATATTTATTTATTTATCACATTTCAGCACTTTATGCTTTTACACTGTACTGGATTGCAGCGGTTGCAGATGTTTTGGTTGCCGTGGTGGGCCGGTTTTGTGTCCGGTCGCCATGTCAATGTGCGTTGCGCAATTTCGTTGCTATAGGGCGGGGCTTGGTCGCGCATGCACGCGGGTGGTTTGGGGACGCCGGCGGCTCGTGCAGTGATACACTGGCGGGTAGGATTATTTCTCTTTGTATATACTTGTTGATGATGATAATCCCTGGAATGTAGTTTGTAATTATGCTAATTCCTTCAATTACTAATTATGTTAATTGCTTTACCTATTTATGTATGGGGATTGTGAGATATCATTGTTGTTCCTGATGAAAGTCCCAGAGGAGGACTGAAACGTGGAGCTGTCAACAATCTTTTTTATTTTCTTTCATTAAACTTTGGATGTTTTAATCTATTAATGAATCCGTGAGTGCTGGTCACCTTTGCTATCTGGATATTTGGTCTCTCCCTAGGACTACAAGCACCTGGTATGTAGTTTTTGAGTCTGAGTGCAAGGATTTCGTGTATCTATATATATAGATTTCTGTGGGAAAAGCAAGTCTTATGGCTTGACTGGTGTGCAGATTTGTGTTTAGCATTGTATTAACTATATATATATATATATATATGTATATATATATATATATATATATATATATTCACATTCAGAAAAATAAGTTAAATATCTGTTACTGTTAAACATGAATAACCATTATTTACATTTTCTGTTTTTTTTCTAGTTTAGGTGATGCCTGGGAGGTGTTGTTAACATACTTCTGAAACTATGAGAGTACTGATGCTAAAGTATGAGGTAACTTATTTTGGACAATGTAAGTGGGATTCCCATACCACTCCAGACACACACTTAACGTTAATCAGAAAAGGTCCAAACAAGGATGTGGCTAACTTAGCACATAGCTACTAAACATTGTGTTCTTCTCAATCCATGCTGTTCCCTGGCTCCAGTATTAGGTGTGCACACCAAAGTATAAGCACATTGAATAACTAAATTAAAAATATTCCAGTTTCTTAACAAACTTTACAAACTGGGGATGGGACTGAGTGACTGGCTGTTCCATTGCCTGATAGTGCGAGTGGAAAGCAAAGAGAGTGTCAAGGTTGACAAGAAAGAGGAAGGAAGAGGACATTTGTAGTATAAGAATACGAGAAGAGGGAGCAGAGAGATATTTAGTGGAGGCTGTAGAAAGTACAAGTACGTGTATTCTCACGACAAAGACCGAGGTGTAAAAACTCCAGAAGATTAGTGACTTGGAATCAGACAATTACTACAAGGTATACTACCAAAATAATTTGGGTACAATACAAAGACAGGGGCCTACTAACTACTTGCTGTTTGTTAGTCCATTTCTTTACAGTGTTTCAGAATATGCTGATTCTTTATAAATAATAATAACAATGTGTAATTTCAACAGCTGTGAACAACAACATCCAGATCTGCATTATGTGCGTTGAATGACTTAATGTTAACACAAAGATAATAGTTTTATTGCAGAGAAATCGGCCATGGTTTTAAATTGATTGAAGAAACAATGTAACTTTCAATCAACCTGCTAATATTTCAGTATGTATCTCAGTTGGGTGGGCCTTCTGCCTCCTGAAAACACAAAGGCTTATTTCCAAGTTGTATAACATCCTGTGGGACTTTCAGATCCAGATAGAAAAGCAAGCTAGCAAGCTGACATCTTGGTGATAGACAAAGAACAGAAGACTACAGTGGTGGTGGATGTGGCAATACCCAGTGACTATAACATCGGGAAGAAGGAACGTGAGAAAATGAAAAATACCAAGGACTGAAGTAAGAGCTAGAAAGGATGTGGAAATTGAAGGCGGTAGTAGTCTTTTATCTTTGTTTAATATAATGCTGAATTTTTTCCAAACTAATTTATATGTTGATTGCACTATATATATATATATATTTTTTTTTTATTTTTTTATTTATTTATTTATTATTATTATTATTATTATTTATTTATTTTTTAGATGTCTTAATTGGATTAAAATCAACATTTTTGTGCCACACTTTTTAATTTGTTCAGGGAGTTGTGTACATAATCTTCCATAATGCTAAAGAGAGAATTCACAAATTAAAAAAAGAGTAAATCTTAATGATATCACAAGACACTCAGTTAAGGAAGTAAAAATAAAGAGTATGAAAACAAAATACATTTTAATTATGTATTGAGTGAAAAACTGGTCTATTGAGGGATTAAAATTGGCTCAAATATCCAGGTAAAATCCATGCAAATTAGAGTAGTTATTTACTTAAAGGTTGAAATTTGGCCTGCAAAGTAAAATAATAAAAGAGTTCATAGATCACTGACTAATTGCCGTAATTTACGATTTGTTCTTATGCATTAAGAGGTTTACTGTACTACTGTGCAGTTTCATTGTAATACAGTAATTCCTTTTTTTGGAAAGAAAGTCCATTTTACGGAATGATTTAATGCATTCACATCTGCTACAAAATAAATTATACTTAAGACTATGCTGATTGATTATAATAAGTTGTAATCACGTATTATAATTACATTGCATTATGGAGACTAGGAAGCATTAAGACTACTCAGCAGCATTCTATATGGTGATACTTAGCTATTGCAAGGATCAGCTATAATTTCAAGCATCCTTGTTTAGGCTGTGCTAACAGAATGTGTTCCATGAAAAATGTATTTTATGTCAAGGTGGAAGCATAGGAAGTGATTATTGTAAGACTTTTCTCAGTCATTGCAACACATTTCAGCATCTTTATAAATAACCTTCTGGAGGCCAAAAAAGGTCACCTCTGATTTTCCTATGTTTGATGTATTTGAACTGCTATGTTTAAAAAAAGTATTCAACATTAATCAAAATGTGTGAGTTCTGCTGACATGTGGACTAGTAAGTAAAATCTCACAACATAATTATATTACAATGTTAACTAATTTTTCATATGTTTCCATATTTCTATATTAATTGAAGTCAATATTTTTACGAGCTATTATCCATTTAACATGCTGTTAAATTATAAAAAAGTTAAATAAAACAGTTTATTGCTTTATTTTAACCCCTTCGCTATTATGTTCTTTTTCACAAGATACAGTTGAACATTAATTTGACATATGGGATGCATAGCTATTACATTAACATAGTATAACACATCAGTTTGATGTATAGGTTATTATTCAGGAATTCCTAATAAAATAAAATATGCACGTTTATGCACGCAATATGAATATTTATTTGTTCATAAATATTGAGAGATAAAATGTTTCAGAGGCTATTTTGAATACTTTATCTTATAGTATTTAGACAAGATCGGATATAGCAGCATAGAAGCAGGCATAATTGTATCATGCAGGTAGTTATGCTAAAAATAAATAGATAAAAAATTGTCCAATGCTCAATTATTTGTAAGTAACCTGATTCAGAATGTTGCTCCCTTTGAGGGTCAACAGAAGAAAAAAAAATATTGCCTGTCTTTAGCCATAACAACTTCTTAGAGTAAGTACAGTTACTTGGCTGACGACAAGCATATATGCTATCCTGGACAGTGCACAATAAGTGAGTTTCCTCCAACTCAATAAATCTAACTCTGCATGTCTCAGATGGTGGAAGTAGTTGCAGTTACCTGATTTAGTGACCCTAACGTCATGTGAATTAAAAGCTGATATTTTTGTCTACGATAATTAATGACTCATTATGTCTACAATTAGTTTTACTCCTGTTAAAAAATGCCATTGTAATGTCAAATGGTTTCTGCCAAGTATCTGTGTGACTAGAGGTGTTTTGAACCTCTTAAAGGGAGAAAAAGCATATTTGCATCTAGAATACATAAACTAGCATTATCTTTATCCTTTCAGTGCTGCATCGGAGAGAGTGGCAGATGGTTACTCTCATACATGACATAGAAAAGAAAAGCATATATGCAATGTTTTGCAATGAGTCCAAGTATAAGTAAATGTGAAATCTAAAGCACTTTCATGAAATGTACTTAGAATTTTGGATGCACTGTGCCCTGCAAAGCTTAAATTCTCCAAGCACCATAACCACTACACTGTAGCCCCTATAGTGACAGGAGTGCCCTGGCGCTCCCTCCATGTACGTAGTCAAACTGAACACTTATTTTTTACCTGGGATCCATCAGGCACTGCTCTAATCCTCTGTTTAAATTATGCCCAATGGGCAGGACTTAGCTCATTGGCTGAGAGCAATCAGCTGATGCTCTAAGACAGTGAGCTAGCCCTACACTGCTTAACTCAGATTATGATTATAATTTATTTATAAAGTGCCAACACAGTCCAAGGGGCTGTCCATGAGTTCATTGAGTACAAGTAAAAAGACAAATGTGCAATATATCTAAGAGACAATACAAAACTTAAAAAAAAACTAATACAGGAGATGTTGAGGATCTCTTTCCAGTGGGAACTTCCAATCTAAGCAGTTGCTTCTGGTTCTATGTTTGAAATAGTAACTTGACTACTTACAATGCGGAGTTACAGTGCACTTCTTGCACCATGCCAACTACTGAAGGTGTAGTGGTTATGGTGCCAGAAGTGTTTCTTTAATGTTAAAATTGCATAGTTTGTGATACAGATCTTTCATTTTAATGAGTTATCACTGCTGGATTTGCCAGTTTGGTCTTCTTATTTGCTCATCTTTGCTAAGGACAATTATATTATATTTTAATCACATAGGTATGTGCCTAATTATTTTAGATGTAATCATAACACCTTAAGGCACAACTGCAAAACATTCTGATTTAGAGTTTAGTCCAGAGGTATTTTAGGACCCCAACGTGAATTCCAAATGTGCAAAATACCAATTTCATCATTCCACACTAAAATTGTACCTAGATCTTTTTATTTTCTAGACTTCAAACATCAACTTGGATTCACCAAAAGAAAACTTATACTTACAGCATGCATTTCATATTTTTTTTCAAAATATGAGAATTTTCTCAATATAAGAACCAAATCCCTATTAGTGCCAGTAAAACACTCTGCAAGCAGAAACAATTATCTAGATATATTTTTTCTCCAACTAAGTTTTTTTTTTGTTTTTTTTTGCACAAACATCAATTAAATCTCACATCGAGACAAATATAAACTTGTTTCTAAAGTTTGAGAATATTCTCTGCATTTTCGGTCCAGATTATATGAACTGTACACTTGACAGCATAAAAAGCAATGTTTTCAAGGACAATTACTTTCAATATCACAACAGCAAAATCAACATGCTTCCTACCGACCACATGCTTACAAAGTTAGACTGGAGGTTACAGCTGACATAATAATTATAATCTTTCAGAAAACGGCAATAAAATGCTATTGCAGTGAGCTGTTAACCATGCACTGAAGCAATTTAAAGTCTGGTAAAAGATATCTGCAAACTCTACAAATGGATTTCAGTGTAAACTCTGCATACAGAGAGATGAAATAAGTGGAACAAGGCAGAAACACAAACTTGGATAAAATGTTATGAACGCCTTTCATCTGTTACTGTTTTAGAAAATATATTTTTCTTGGCTAAAATCTTCATAAAAATATGCATGAATGTCATGCAGAAGATGTGACCACTACGTTGTTATAGTTTGAGGAATAGATGAAAAAATATCCATATACATTGGGAGGAGAATTAGCGTATTTTGAAGTTCTGTTTTAATGTATATTGTACTCTGTGAATGTCAAAACTGCAAAATTCAGGCCAACTAGAAATTGCAAAAATTAGGCAAAAGTTCCTGCTTCCAGCTAAATGTAGCAAATCAATGATTAACTCTCCAGAGTTTACTCATTATAAAGTAATCCCTAGATTTGTGGGGGTTAAATGTGAATTGCTTGAAACAGTGTAACGTGAACACGATTATATGAGCAAAAAGAGAATCAATATGGCCATTAGGGGCAGAGAGTGTTGCCCCACACAGCAAAAAAAAAAAAAAATGTGTTTTTTTAATTTTTTAAAGATCTACAGTTACAGCTTTTTTTCTGGATTTATAAAAACAACCTGGCATAAATAACTTTATCCTGTATATTGCATCTTACTTTGTGTGCTTGGAGCTTCCTGTCTTTCTTCTCAATATTGGGACATCATCCTGGTCCAGAAGCTTCACAGTTCCGTGAAAGATTTCTCAGTATTGCACTGCTTGAAAATAATGTGCTTGTCTTAATGAAGAAGTTAATTTTCACCAGTTTTGTTAATTATTTATGTCATATTGTTCTACTGCAATCTCATTATGTCAAAAATAAAATTTTCAGTAGCACTGTTTTATTTTGTCAAGTCTTTAAGGGCTGTCTCTACTTCTTGGGAGGCCGTTTCTGTCCATCTTCATATTCTACAACATATACCTCTTTGGTACATAATTAATGGTTTTATAATATTTTTAATTTGATGTCCATTCCTGGCAAGGATATCAGCAGCGTTCCTCTTTTTCTGATTAGCACATTTTTTTGTCTAAATCTGTATTGAATGTGGCCGAAGTACTTGGCAGAATTTGTAAAACCTAATTTGAGAAACATTGAGAACATTGATGACTCTTTTAGCAAGGTTGTTGGTGTGAATCTCAATTACTTTTGATTAGCACATAATAAAATTGTTCTATAGGGAAGGTCCCTTCTATCCTACATCTGATTAGCATCTCATTGACTTGACGATCTGACTCAAATTGCACTCCTAATAGACCAGGTTATATGATGGTTCTGCATATAATTCTAAAGGACTCACGCATCTTTCAATACTGAAAATGACACTCAACAAAATATAATTGAGGTGTAACATTTAAAGCCTGTTTTATCTGTATTTATCTTCCAGTAAACACTTGCTTTATATAGAATATTTTCTCTAGCCCAGAATATAATGGTGTATTATCTATAAATAATCTCAATAAGGTAAAATAAATTTCTTTCAAACACGGAAAATGACAGAAGATAATCTAATTCTTATAACATTTGCTTCTACCTGTATGTAATCTAATCCTGCATCATAAATATCTTTTCCATCTCAGTTTAAGTGATCTCTGTGCCTGAATAGGGAAAACCCATTATGGGATATACAATTTACTTACTTTTCTCACCATATTTGGATAATTTCTTAATGGTTTGAGAATACAACTCTGTCTGCCTATCTTACTGTATACCGATCTGTCCATCTTTCCTTTCTTCCTTACATTCATCCATCCATTCATCCAAAATGTATATTAAAAAGTACAGACGTACCATTAGTTCATAAAAAAGCCACAAAAATTACTTGGAAACATTTTTTTTTTTTTTTTTTTATTCTTTATTTTTGAAGTGCATGGATTAACAATAGGCTTGTTCAGCCACAACAGCAGTCACAAGCAGTAATATACAGAGGAAACATAACGTGGCATATGACTATACAGCACAATTTTAGTTTTATAAAAGAAAATATAAGCAATGAGTGAGCAACGCTCGAGATGTGCTGAACATTTGTCTTTGTCGCAATGGTAAATTCAAGAAGCATAAACACGGCTTTGATACAGTAGTAACATGGAGATATCAGCATATTAATTAACGTTAAGTTGTAGGTTGTAGGCGAAGTTATATTTATAAGTTTTAGTCTTGCGTGTCAGTTAAGGCTATAAGTACAGGTGTTAATACTGGTTGACTTACTGACTTGATAGAAAATAATAAAGTTTGGCTAGGTTAAGTGCAATTAAATGAAAATTAGGTTAAATGTTAAAGGTAAATATATAAGGAAAGTAACATACCACCAAACAGAGAGGGACATACCATGTCCACGTTAGCATTAAAAATAAAGGGAAATAAACAATCTGGCATTTTTTGACCTAAGCGGTCTCTGGTTAAGTTATACACAGAAGAATCACCCGTAAGGATGCTGAGGTGGATACTCAGCGTTCATTTCTTATGGTTATGTCAGCGGGGAGATCTAGCTTAACATAATTAGTGACTAATATGCGAGTTTGTACCAGAGACTACGTTTGATGGTCGAAGTACTAGGTGATGAAAAAGTGTAATAAAATACGATAAACTAGGAAGACAACAGAACTCGGGTGTGAGCAGTCCAATACACCTTAACACCTAGATTATTCCTCCCCTTTCCCCTCCTCCTCTTCTCCTTTGATAACCTATCTTTTCCCTCCCTTAAACTTTAGTTTTTGTTATGCTATGCATCGTACATATAATTCTATAGTGCCTCATTCGCGACCACAGGTCTATGGGCACAAACAGTGTCGTATCAGGAATAAAACAATGTATATTGTTATAATTTGGCAAGGCAATATCGAATGTACTAAGAGGTGAGTGAACATTTCTGGCATCAGATTTAACTGGTTGGTGTGAACTACAAGCTCACTATGGTGTTCGAGAGAAAATAACAAGGAAAGGGGAAACAGTTGAAGTCATAGTGCTAAATATAATGATGGGGTGGAAACGATTGGGTTGTTCAGTAGTGTGGGTTTGGGTTGTGCATGGCCGTCCCTATGCATAATATGCCTAGTGGTGGGGCAATGTCCCGGTAACTCACACAGTCCAGAATTGACCTTCAGGTCGTGGCAGCGACGGTGGGTGATTCTTTCTGTCGTCTGGGGACAAATTCAGCAGCGCTAGCTGTTTCCCAACTTGGGGGGTTCCGAGGCCTGTCCTTAGGTGCTGGCTGGGTCAATGCGTTCGGGGGGAGGCCGAGCAGCCCCAGGATCATCGGTGCCTCTTGTATGCAGTGAATTTTATGCGTATCTTCGCCTTTTGTTACCATCAGGGTGTGAGCCGGGCCCCAGCGGTATGTGACATGTTTCTCACGCAGAAGTGATGTCAATTGTTGCAGGGATCTCCTCCAGGCTAAAGTGGCTCCCGAGAGGTCCGCATAAAACATTAGGTTCATGCCTTCGAAGGGGTAGGTCTGTTGGAGCCTGGCCACGGCCAGAACTGCGGATCTGTCTCTTTGGGCTTGAAACTGCAGGATCACATCACGGGTGGCTGCGTCTGGAGCTTTAGCGGGTTTTGGGATACGGAATATTTCATCCAGTATCACTGCTTTAGCATGTTTTGGGTTTAGCATTATCGTGAGGAGCCGCCTCACGAAATGGGGCAGTTCAGAGTCCGTCACAGTATCTGTTATTCCTCTGATCTTGAGATGCTTCAGCCGACGTTTATCTTCCAGCTCTGCAAACCGTAAGTCATTTTGTTTGGACAGGTTCCTCAGCGCCAGTATCTCTTGCTGTAGCTCCTTGATATGTGTGTCTTGGGCTTGCGTGGTGTGTTCCACAGCTCCAAGTCGTCCACTGAGGCCCTTCAGCGTGTCCCGAATTGAGGCCACATCCGCTGATATTTTGTTATGGTGGTCTGCCATTAATTCTCTGATGGCCTCCATGCTCACCGGGGTAGGGGTTGCGGCGGGTGGTGGGGGCTGTGTTCGATTCAGTGGGAGTTTGGGGTTGGCTTGTAGGGGCTCCCCTTCTGCTTCATCCGAAGACTCACTGTAGAAGTCTGAGCATCCGCCATGAAGGGACGCCATGTTAGGGAGAGAGGCTTCTTGGGCCTTCCGCCACAACTCGCCAATATGTGTGCCCGGGTGGAGTTTTTCGGGCTTTAACTTCTTTGTCTTTCGCCCCATCGCGTTTACCTAAACGTTTGGGTCCGTCTGGGTTGGATTTGACCCGATTGTGGGTGTTTTTAGTGGGTTTTGTCAGTTTCAGGCCTGGAGCTCAGCAATCCTGCGACCGTCCGCTTCAGTGGTTAGGCCACGCCCCCCCTTGGAAACATTTTAACTAGATTTTTGGTAAAAAAATGTTTTACAAAATGTTTTAAAACCACAGGAAATATCATGTTAATGTCATTTTAAGTCAAAGAAGGAAAATAAATCAGTATTCTTATTTTATTATTAAAGTGTTATTGAGATTCCAGATCTGTGGAATATGTTGGTGTTTTATAAATGCCAATAATAATAATATCTTCAAATGTTAACCCCCCCAAAAAATGTGTTTTTAAAATGGAAAACAAAAATAATTAATCATTGTACAATTGCATACCAAACATTTTGTAAAATCTTTAGCTTATCTTTGTTAAACAGAATTACTACTTCCATATTCTGTTTTTAAGTATACCTAATGTTTTTGCCGTATTAAATGAGTGCTAATTTGTCACATTGTCGATAAAATTGTTAAGATATTTTGTTGTTATTTTCTGATGTTTTAATGAAAAATAAGGGGTAAATGCTCCTTAAACTGTATTATTTTCCATCTAACTTGAATGCATTTAGAGAATAAAAATAATCCTAGTTTTCACTTTTACATATTGCAAGTGTTGGAGAAGGTTTTCAATTTATGTAGAGCAGGCCAAGACTGTAACATTATGAAGGCTATAACTCTAACTATATAATGCTAATTCAAAAAATGCACTATGTCCTTGTGGACTTTTTATTTTCAATGCATTCTCCGAATTTGTACTTTCATGTGCAACATTTTTGCATAAATAGATCCAGTACAGGCTCAGTGGCTACAGAATTAGGGAGAATTGAGAAAAAAATACATAAAAAGCTTTGCAGTTATCAGTCATTTTGAAGCAGATAAAAGTAGAAGGAACACGAGAATAGATTTTTTTTTATATTGCAGGTTTTATGTTTTTGAAAACCATCTGAATTAATGTTAAATTGAAAATGCTGGTAACTATTTAAAAACAAATGGCAACCTCTGTAAAAAAATTAGTCTGTCTAATAAATGCTTTAAGAACTTTACAAAGTATTTATTTGTAAAATGCACCCGGGGATTGTGACCATAGATTTCACGTTATCTGTGTGCATGCAATTATTTTTTGCTATATATTACTTTTTTCACCTCCCTGGTATTCTGTGAGTTAAGTAAATCAAACGCATTTGTGTGTGCAATTCATTACAGACATAATACACTTGTTTCTTGATTCTCAACAAACAAACAAAAAAAATGCACAGAACAATGTTAATGCCAACATCTGTATACATATTCGAGAAAGCATGACAAACCATAAAACAAAATACTTTTCTATAATCCTCTAAATCCCTAAACACTAAATAGGATGTAGTTTTGACATGTAATTCATCACTTTTCGTATTATAAATTACAAAAAGGAAAGCAGCAACAAATCCTCAGTATAGATATGGGTGTCTCGCATGCAAATAACGGAAAGACTTGGCAAATTTCTCTTATTTCTTGAGTCATAAATAGAACAATACATTGTTTATATGCTTTGTTTTTTTTGGTGCTTATTTTTACGAACCTTGGAAAAATAGAGGAAAACTTTTCTTTGTTGACCTGACACTTCTTTCTAATGTTTTATAATCACTAATATCTTCTCATTTGTATGCATCTTCTTGCCTGTATCAGTAAAACGCCTTTGGCACTTTGGAACGAGAACGCAAAGTATCTATAACCCAAATACATTAACATGGAATTGGGACACAGTCGCACATTAATGCCTTATCACATTTTTTTTTTTTTTTTTTAATGTTATACATTTAAAAAACAAAAAACAAATTATGGATGTGCATCACAACGTTTAGGGACTGATATCCACCTCGACAAAGTTTGTTCAGCTTGTGATTTAATAAATCTTCATTTTATTTAAATACTGCCACAGCACATATTATACAAGGAGACAGATGAAATATTTGTATTGTGAGCGGAAATTGTAATATTTCTCTGTCAAAGTTAAATTATGTCTCTGGGAAAGTTTCATAACATCCAGCTTGATTTGAAAAATTATCCCTTTTAACTTCTTGAAATAAAATCACATTTTGTGTTTTTTTGACTATTGTTTTATATACCCAGACGACAAACTAAATTCTGTTTACAGAAGAACAACAACTGCGTTCTTCATGAGATTTATTGTATTTCCTATTTATATTTACAAGAGGCAATTTATAGTAAACTCAGTACTTATCCAGGACTTTTATAACCTTATAACCCACCATATATCATTATAAATGTCTTCCTGGTTACAGAAATATGACAGCTGCATATAATTTTTAATCTTTGAGTTCCAAAGTGACATGAGTGTGTTGGCTTGTAGCCATGAGAGAAATGTCAGATGAGAACCTTCAATGATGTCCCCTGTTTGGACACCTACCATATTTTTCATCCATGTTATTGGATTGATAGACATGTAACATTGTTGATGAGCTGTATCTGCTGAAACAGGTAACATAGGTTTTGCCAAAATATAATTTTATAAGGGTTATGCATTATTTGTGCCCCTTTGTCTTATCTTCCATTTACCATCAGTACATCAGATGTCATCCTTTTTTTGTGTCCCTTCAACTGAATCTTTATCCTCCTTAAGTCCACGGTCCCTAGTTAATTCCTAACTTGCTAGATTCCCATATTATGAGACATTCCATTGTTCCAATTTCTTGCATCCATTTGATCTACATGCTTTTCCCTTTTAAAATACCAGACTTTATGCCTGGTAAATACACATTCTGGGCTCTATAGAAAACACAAATAAATAATAAAACACAAATAGGAATATTAAACTTAGTAGGGCAAACTAAAAAAAAAATAACAAAACCATATTCAAAATATAACTTGTGGATTGTGAATTACACTTAACGCTATGGATAATTAAACAAATATATATTAATGTTGTAATATTGAAATTTGTATAACTATTGTATATTTGATATATATAAAAAAAATTATAAATAAAAAATAAAAATATATAAATTGAACATCAATACATTTCTAATCTATAGCATTTCAATTAGGTTTTGTGTGATGCAACAACAATATAAGCTATACAATCTAAATAAAGGACAGATCAAAACAAACAGACTTAAAAATAGTTGTAGATTTATGTAAACAAACTACTGTTCAATCTCCTCCAATGTTTTTCTTCTTCAACATCCATGAAAATCAGTTGAATAGCAGTGGGCAATGTACATTGAACCAGTTGTGATATTTGTACAGATCATTAGTGTAATGGGAAAATGTAGGCACGATAACCATTTTACTTCACTGAATTGGTCATAGTGCCCAGAGTCCCCTGGCACTGTCCCACCATTCAGTGTTTAATTAGTTTTGAGCAGTTTAACACTTATTGAGGGTCCCTGGCTTCCTATGAGTCTGCTCCCATAAGAGTAGTTGTAGGACAGAGATTGCACACTTTCTTGTAGCCATACCAATTCATAACTGCAATGGCACTGTGATTGGCTGAAAGCGTTAGCTGATACTCCCAGCCAATTACAGCCACCCACTGCTGCTCAGGTTAATGCTTCCTTATTTCCCCAAGCAGTGCAGAGAGGTTAGGCTGCTGGTGACTCTTGTTTAACCTTAAAGCATTAAAAGGGTTTAATGCTAAATGGTATGAATACCGCAGGACACTATAACCACTTTATACACTATAACTACTTCAATAAGATGCAACAGTTATGGTGACTACATTGTCCCTTTAAAACTCACATTTACTGGGTTCAAATCTATTTACAAATGTTTAGAAATACAGATGGACAATTTGTTTTACTAAGCAATAGACTTAGTGAATTCACAGAGCAGTTTGCTGGCTTCTTGATTCATGCTGATTACTATTTATTTTTCCCTTTTGTTTACATATTCTCCCTTCAGCTCAACTCTACCCTCCTTTAGCAACAAAGGGCTGATTCTCTTAACAATGTAAGGGTTTATTCTTCTGATTGAATAGCAAAAAAGTTTTATTCAGTAAGAAGAGTACATCTTTACTCTGTTAAGAGAATCCAGCACAGTGTGTTCTTCTTGTACACCATCCATAGACTTTTGTAAATGCATTAATCAGGATAGAGGATTTAGACCGTAAGCTTGTTTCAATCCATTGTTCCTGTAACATCTTGTAATTGTCTTATTTATTGTTAAACCTTTTATAACATTGTAAAGCGCTGCGGAATAAGTTGGCGGTAAATAAATGCCAAAAAATAATAATATCTAGTGTTGCGCAATAAAGTTCTCAGTGAATCTCTTTCCCTAGAGAATAAAGATGTTTCAAGTTAAATTGAGAGAGAGGAAGAGGAAATTCAGTGCAATTCATGAAATGAGATGTGTGAGAGGTGAGAAAATCCTCATGACAGTGGTAAAAGGACTATCATTAGTATGTTTGGGTCTCTGATAAACTCTTTCTAATAAAAATAATGTTAGTTCATTCATACTGTAAGGTCATTTGTAGTCCTGATCACCTCCTGCTTCTTGTTCAAGTGTTTTATGTGTATGTTTTTCATATTTACGACATGAACTCACTAATTGTACTAGACTGAAAATAATACAAATTCTCACTTAAAACCACCCACACTTAACTCTAATATCAAAAACTGCCACCACCAAGACAATTTACAAAATAACAACTCACAAACAGCAATTTAGCACAAAATGCATGCAACAGAATATACTAATAAATTGGTCAACTGGACAAAGGCAGAACTTAAAAAAGGAATATTTATTATAAAAACAAATCGTCACAGTGCATACATGTACATAGAAGACAAACAATTTCTTTACACCAACAACAGAAAAAATAAAAATAAAAATAAGAAATTAACAGAAATATCATAACTGCTCATGATTTAGAAAAAGGCAATCATCCAAATTAGATGTGATTCCCAAGGTAAGCCCACTGCTCAATAGTATTTAGTATTTATATTAACTAAAGAAAGTTAATATAAACAATGCTCCAGGGCCTGGTATCCATCCACGTGTACTTAAGGAACTAAGTGTAGATATAAGTGAACCTCTGTTTTTAATCTTTCAAGATTCTTTTCTTTCAGGAAGTGTTCCGGAGGATTGGAGGGAGGCAGATGTGGTTCCTATATTCAAAAATGGTTCAAAATCCTTGCCTGGAAATTATAGACCTGTGAGCTTAACTTCTGTGGCTAGTAAAATATTTGAAAAGTTATTAAGGGATAATATTCAAGAATTCCTTGAGAAGAACATGGTTATCAGCAAAAATCAGCACGGTTTTATGAAGCACAGGTCATGTCAAACTAACTTGATTGCGTTCTACGAAGAAGTAAGTAGAAGTATAGATCAGGGTGCTGCAGTGGATGTGATCTATTTGGATTTTGCCAAGGCATTTGATACAGTTCCACACAATAGATTAGAAGGAAATTGGTCTAGATGAAAATGCTTGTTCTTGGGTAGAACATTGGCTTAAAAACAGAGTACAAAGAGTTATCATTAATGGTAAATTTTCAAGCTGGACAGAGGTGGCAAGTGGTGTCCCTCAGGGGTCTGTTCTGGGACCCCTTCTATTTAACATGTTTATAAATGATCTTGAAGACAGCATTGAAAGTCATGTTTCAGTGTTTGCAGATGACACAAAACTTTGTAAAATAATACAATGTGAGCAAGATATTACTTTGCTGCAGAGGGATTTAGATAGACTGGGGGACTGGGCACTCAAATGGCAGATGAAATTGAATGTTGAAAAATGCAAAGTTATGCACTTCGGCGTAAAGAATACACAAGCAACGTATACCCTTAATGGAAGCGAATTAGGGATAACAACACATGAAAAGGACTTGGGAATTGTTATAGACAACAAACTATGCAACAATGTGCAATGTCAATCAGCAGTGGCCAAGGCCAGTAAGGTATTGTCATGCATGAAAAAGGGCATTCATTCTCGGGACGAGAATATAATTTTGCCTCTTTATAAATCACTAGTAAGACCACATATTGAATATGCTGTGCAATTTTGGGCACCTGTTCTAAAGAAGGATATTATGGCACTAGAAAAAGTGCAGAGGCGGGCTACAAAATTAATAAAAGGAATGGAACATATCAGCTATGAAGAAAGGTTAACAAATTTAAACCTATTTAGTTTAGAAAAACGTCACCTGAGAAGGGATATGATAACATTATACAAATATATTCGGGGCCAATACAAACCATTGTGTGGAAATCTATTCACAAACCGGACTTTACATAGGACACGAGGCCATGTGTTTAGACTGGAAGAAAGAAGATTTCGTCTAAGGCAAAGGAAAGGTTTTTTTACTGTAAGAACAATCAGGATGTGGAATTCTCTGCCTGCAGAAGTGGTTTTATCCGAGTCCATACAGATGTTCAAACAGCTACTAGATGCACATTTACAAAAACAGAATATTCAAGGATATAATCTTTCAATGTAGGGTAATAACTGCTTGATCCAAAGATAAATCTGACTGCCATTCTGTTGTCAAGAAGGAATTTTTTTTTCCTAGCTTGTTGCAAAATTGTACTTCAAACTGGGTTTTTTTGCCTTCTTTTGGATCAACAGCAAAAAACTAATGTGAGGAAGGCTGAACTTGATGGACGCAAGTCTCTTTTCAGCCATGTAACTATGTAACTAGTTCCTCTTCAGAAATTTCTATGCATAACTGTAGAAAGTCTTGGTTCCTTGCCCATTCCCTCACCTCCTTTTGTTTGATTCAAACACCAATCTATATGGAAACATATTTTTATTTCTTGTTGTATGCTTACCATCTGTCAAGTTTAAAGATATGTTACGCTCCTCATCTAAGATCTAATACTATGGACTGCACAGTTTCTTCAAAACACCATCAGTTACACTAGTTATGACTGTATTCTGTTGTAGGTTACACTGTTGCTGTTATGAATATGTATACCAGGAGACATGATTATTCACCTCTGGATAATTATTATTATTATTATTGTTTTTTTGGTTATACCCCTTTGCAGAAAATTGTCTATTGCCTGCTAATGGTCACTTATCATATCAAATGGATCCAAGGACTGTGAAACAACACAGGCAAATAGAGTATAGTTATCAAGTCTAAGAAAAAGTCTTAAGGACAATGTGTGTTTTTGTAAAATGTCATACCTGGCAGAGGGACACATTGGGAGCCATGCTTCAAGGAAGACTTTATTTGCAAATCTGTCCAAAGGATTGGATACCTAGCATGTTCCTATACATCCAAATTAAATCTACTCATGCTTAAATCTGCCATTACACCTCTGCTAGGTGACCAATTCATTTATTCACTACTAATATCACATTTAATTCAATGTTTCTATAGAGAGACAAAGAATTTTGCTTGATACACATGACAAGATATGGTTTCACTTTGGCTACTTATGTCTTAAATCTGAAATGTACTTTTAATTAACTTTGAAATCTCACTTTAGTAAATAACTCTGATTGAAATGCATCTATCAATGAAATCTCTCATATTAGTAAATTTCATTTGTATGATATAGAAATTTTATTTTTCAGCAGATAATAAATACAGTAAAATACAGACATTAAGAGGTTGTTATTTTAGCATACATTGCTGAGCTGTGTTTTTCACATCTGACTCTTATGGGGCAGATTTTTCTTTAATCTTGTCAATTGATGGTTTAAGAATAGGAGACAGACTTAGAATGTGCCTTGTCTTTATGCTAGGCCTAAAGCCAAGAAACTAACACGGGGGAATGTATTCTCCTGGACAGGATCCTGGAGTGGCAGTGAGAATGCCAAAAAATGTGCATAAATCCTTAAAGAATACTTCAAGTGACATATATACAAAATAGAGGCATTATGAAGTCAATTCAAGATACACTAGGATCAACTATTGGAATTGACCTGGTTTAAAAAGGGGCTGTGTGTTATGTCTTAATGTAAACTAATTTGTTGTTCAGCTAACTTGCATTTATAGAAAATTAAGGGAATTGCATTTTTAGCAGTTAATAACAAAATATTCAGTGCAAATATTTTTTTCAGATCAAATTTCTTCTCATCTTTGAAACCCCAATTTTGCAGATAACTCCAGTGACAATTTGCATGCTATGAATTTAGTTATGACATATAGCTGTTTTAAATAATGAATAATATTTAAGCCTTAGTACAATGATTTCATATTCTGTTAAACATAGTAGTTAGTCCCACAGAAGATTTCTATGTGCTTAAATAGTTATTTTAAGCATGAAAACCCATTTTCAGCTTCCTGTCTGTGAAGTGTCTCCTGTCAGAGCTCATTATCTTCCGAGATATTGAGCTTTGATTTAAGGCATGAATCATTTGACCACCTGTCATGCTACCTATGAAACCAACCCTAGTCAAGTGTCAACATGGCACATGTTTTGATTCTGTGCATCATTCTGATATGTGCAGTGTGGCCCACTCCACCAAATCTTGCTTTTATGCACAAAATGCCTTGGAGTATGCCTCATTTCCACAACATTGATTTTATACTTTTTGGTGTTTCTCAACTGCTTCAATGACATGCAGCAGTTATGGTGCCTACAGTGTTTCTCTAAAACTCACATTTACTGAGTTCAAATCTATTGACAAATGTTTAGAAATACAGATAGACAAATTGTTTTACTAATCATTAGGCTTCTTGGTGAACTCACAGAGCAGGTTGTCGATTTCTTGATCTCCTTGTCTCCTATTTAAGACCAAACCATGCTCGGAACTGTGCCCTACAATGACCTGTAGTTACACAGAATTATATTACAGTGTTTTTATTTCTGGATTTTGAACTCTGACTTGTTCCTTGGCTTTGCTGTTTTCTGTAAAATGTATCTTGTCTAGTTAACTCGTATTGAAGTTCCTATGTTCTCCTTTGACCTTGGCCTGTTCTGGACTCTATTTGTCTTGTGTAGGCATTTTATTATTCTGACATTTGAATGTTGGGATCACTCAATATTCCTAACTCCACCTAAAGTATACAATGATCTATAGATGCACATGCCACAAGTACATGTCAATGAGTCATGCACATGCCAAAAGTACATGTCAATGGGATCTCTGTCTCCTCACCAGAGATTGTCCCAAAGCATGTTCAGAAGGTATATCTCATATATATATAAATACATAACACATTAAAATTCCGAGGATTGAGTGTGGAGCCTGGCTTCCAAGAGAAGCAGCAATGTGGTGCTCAAGCTCCTAAAACTGGAACAGATGCTGGCAAACCGAAGATATTACAATTCTATACCCAGCTGAGGAAGCTACATTGTGTAGTGAAATGCATTCTGGGATCTTTATGGACATTGTTCCTTATTTTATTTGTATGTTTTTATAGCGTATAATACATTTTATTTCTTCTATTATGGTTTCTGGCACTATTTACAAAGAACGAAGTGTAGTCCTCAACTACACAGAGCGCTACCCTGGAGCGTTAGAGGTTCCATGTTTGTAAGTACCCATTTGGCATTTTCAGTTTTTAATAAATATCCTATACTGTACTACGCTATTTCCCCATTTTTTGTACTTCCCATAGGAACGGACATACACATCTAATAAGGGTCTCTCTATACCGGGATTGTGCATTTAAGGTAAAAGTTATTATTTGATAAGCACCACACTATTTATCTTTCTATCTATTTGCTGGTGTTGTTCTGGAAAAGTTGTACACTCAGGTGTTTAACTGCTATTTATTAATACACTTATCTGAACATTCCTTCAACAAATTCTATTCAATATAAAGCGCTAGTTTTTTCATCCTATCAGTACTGTAGTGTTGTCTATAGTCCCAGTTGTTAATTTTCCTGCCAATTTATATTATTAGCAACTTATCATTCTTTCTTTCTGACATTGTTATAGCTAGCATGTGTTTGCTTTACAATCAATATCTACCAAGTGTTATGTACTATTATAATTTTAATAATTTGTGCAGTGACTTAGACATAGTGATCTACTGATGACATTCCCTAATACTTTTGTCTTTGTTATTCTCTGTAGCCTGCAACACACAACAAAAATAAACAATACAAAAAAAAATGTTGAATGTGAATTGAGAATTGCTAACTATTGAAACAGCCATCACAAATTCATTGGGAGACACCAGTCATCATGTTAGAGATTAGTGGGACTTGAAAAAGTAAAAAGAAGCCATGCATAATTATATCAAAATTATGTTTTTGCCACATTAACTTGGGGTGACATAAAAATAGTTTCAAATGTTTAAAAGATCATGGATTTTTTCAAATCTGTTTTATTTGTACCTACCTTCTAAATGTGGGCACAATGAATACAAACAGTAAATATAAAAATCTATGGATTTTGCAAATGTATAAGTTTTGAGCACTTTAAGGTTTTTGATCACTATTTCCATGGCTTTAGAGTGAAAAATATGTGTATTTTGCTCACAGCAGATAGCACAACGAGCAGCCTCATCAGTGTGGATGTTAGTGTGCGCACTGATCGCATCCTTCATGTTATCCACTATATGTTTGATGGTTTCTGTATTTTTGCTCTCTACTAATAGTAGAAATCATCCAAGCACACTGTCCTCAGATTTTACACAATTTCAAACCATAGGATAGTGTGTCTGGAAAGTGTCTACTACTTTTGCATAAATTTTGGTTGCTACTGATACATTTTGCTAGTGATATTAATACCAATCATATTAAAGATCCCTGGATGGAATGTAAACTATTTTTGAATATTCCTCTAATTTTGCTCAGAGAAATATTGCAAGACAGGAAAAATCCATCTAAACTTAAATGTGATTTTTTTCCCCCCAAAAAAACGACTCTTCTACCTTTATATGAAATCAGAGATTTGCAACAGGTTGATTATCATTTATTAATTTATCTGAAATCCTATTGTTAAGCAATCAAGTTGCTCAGCTGTAAGCAGGGTGTGAAACTATTCATTTTAATATATTTCTCTTACACCTGTTTCTTATGTACTTTCTGGATGTAATATTTCAGATCCTGTCTGATATTTTACAAGATAAGTCATCCAATATACTTTCAAAATATGTTATCCTCCAATATTTTTGTAGAGGGTAAACAAGCACGTTATATTGTGTATAGCTGGTGTAACTAGCTTGTAGAACTGTAAGGAAATATTGAAAGAAAAAGGTTACCATATAGTACCTAAAAATGCCTCCCCCCTATTCATTCTGTAAAGAATGAATAAACATATGAGATTTAAAATTGTGTAAATACATTATTTTAATTTGTATTGTATCTTTGAAGAGCCATATATATGCACAATTGCATACCCGTATATACTCGAGTATAAGTCGACCCGAATATAAGTCGAGACCCCTAATTTTACCCCCCAAAAACTGGGAAAACGTATTGACTCGAGTATAAGACTAGGGTGGGAAATGCAGCAGCTACTGGTAAATTTCTAAATAAAATTAGATCCCCAAAAAATTACATTAATTGAATATATATTTTGTGTATATAATGAATGCAGTGTGTGTGTGTATATATAATGCAGAGTGTGTGTGTATGAATGCAGTGTGTGTAGTGTGTGTGTATGAATGCAGTGTGTGTGTATGAATGCAGTGTGTGTGTATATTGCAGTGTGTGTATATAATGCAGTGTGTGTGTATGAAGGCAGTGTGTGTGTATGAATGCAGTGGGTGTGAATGCAGTGTGTGTGTATGTATGAATGCAGTGTGTGTGTATATAATGCAGTGTGTGTGTGTATGAATGCAGTGTGTGTGTGTGTGTGTGTGTGTGTGTGTGTATGTGATGCAGAGTGTGTAACCTTGGTGGGGGGTGGGCATTTTATTTTTTTTATTTTTTTAATTATTATTATTTTAATATTCAATTTTGTTTTTGTTTTTAATATTATTTATTTTATTTTAATATTATTAATATTTTATTATATTATTATTTAAATTTTTATTTATTTATTTTCATCCCCCCTCCCTGCTTGTTAGCTGGCAAGGGAGGGGGGCTCTCATTCCCTGGTGGTCCAGTGGCATTGGCTGTTTAGGAGGGGGGTTGGCTGAGAGCTGTTACTTACCTTTTCTGCAGCTCCTGTCAGCTCCCTTCTCTCTCCTGCGTTCCGGTCAGCTCCCTTCTCCTCCAGACTTACACTGGAGGAGAAGGGAGCTGAATGGAATGCAGGAAAGAGAAGGGAGCTGACAGGAGCTGCAGGAAGGTAAGTAATGAGCCCGGCGGTCCTTGTCTGTATTTTGGCAATGTAAGTTGCCATAATACAGACACTCACTCGAGTATAAGATGAGTGGGGGTTTTTCAGCACAAAATTTGTGCCGAAAAACTCGTCTTATACTCGAGTATATACGGTATATTATATTCATGATGTCCACACCATTTTGAAGGTACAGTCCTCCTGCTTAACCTTGAACCCCAGGCAACCCTAACATCATTAATGCTCTAATCCTAGATCTTGGAAACTTTCACCCTCTAACCCTGACAACATCAAAGTTGGAGACCCCTAGCAATGATACTTTCCTATCCCTAACTATAACCCAGAGGTATCATTATTATTATTAAAAAAATATTCCATTGGTTTTTGATAATGTATTTAATTATTAGTAAGTAAAGATAGAAGTGGCGCTTAAGGATAAAGGTAGGTGACTGGTGCAGCTATACCCAAGTATATCACCACTATGTATACTTAGAACAGATACAATAAAACACAAAAAAAGGTAACAGCGCACACACACACACCAGTGGGTGGTTTACCTGACAAATAAATAGCAGGTATCTCCTCCTTATATACAATTAATGTATTGAATATTGAATTACCTATACAAAGGGTATAAACATAAAACAGAACATAGTGAAATCTGTATATTACACACAATTAAAATGAAAGTTCTGAGTTAGAAACACTCACACTTTAATGAGCCGTTTAAAGTAGGCTCGGGACTTATATGGCTTTTATGTCACTTATATGGGACATACGCATATTCTTTACTCATCAAGCAGGTTCTCCTTTGATGTTAGTGGTCTTCTATAATGGAGCAGGAATCAGAAGCCAGGAACCAGGAGTATCAGAGTAAAATATTTATTTAAAAATAAAAAATGATAAGAAATATTGCACAACGCGTTTCAACCATCTACCAGTGGTCTTCCTCAGGTACTGTTCACAGCTCAAGTGAATGTACTATTGTTTATATAGGGAACAGTGTTCCAAGCTTAATTGCTTAATTTCTTGCACATAAAAAACTAATTACAATTATATTACCTTATATGGTCCGGACCGGATGTGTTCTGCCACCTCCAATATGGCTCCACATCCGGTTCGGAAATACAATTAACCAAAGAAATACATATACAAATATAAAATAAAATAAAATAAAATCTATCCTCCCCACCATAATCTGCCCTCACAGAATATATAGATAGTGGGTAACCATCAAATATAGGGTGTAGTAAGTCAATCCCGATCTGCGTTATGTCACTTCCGGTTACGAGTATCATAATGGAGTCCGTCCGTTGTGTCACTTCCGGTTTCGCTGAGAATAAATCAGCAGGACGTTCTTCTTCTTTTCCCATATTCTGACAGTGTTCATGCATCCTAAGGCCAAAGTGGCCATCTTGGAGATGGGCAATTAGTCCACATATGTACACCTCGAGCAGACATAATTTAAAAGGGAAAAATCCAAAATAAAAAATAATAAAATGGAAATGAATAATAAACATTAGTTATATATAACACATAAGAATAACATACACATATTCATCATGCCTAACAAATAAGGCATAATGTGTATATAAAGTGCTAATCAAAATATAAAATACTATTTAAAATATAAGTTATAAAATATGACTAAAACTAGTTGTCCAGCAAAATAGTCATTGACAAACACAGGAACAGGAAGCTTTAAAAAAGAAAAAGAAAAAATATAAATAAGTATTAAACTAAATTTATAATTATTATAACAATTTATTGATTTCAAAATCAATATTTAGTCCTCTTGGAGTTAGAGACCGTAATTCAAAAATCCATTTGGATTCTTTCAGGCCCAGAGCTCTAGATATATCTCCCCCTCTCCAGTTTCCTACCACTTTTTCAATCGCAAAAAAAAACTTAGAAATTTGGGGTCCGAACCATGGTGTTGTAAGAAGTGCCTTGATACACTATGGTTTGGAAAACCTTTCTGAATGTTTCTAAGGTGTTCATTAATTCTTATTTTAGGCTGACGGGACGTCTTCCCAACGTATTGGTATCCGCAGCTACATTCTAAAAGATAAATAACATACAGGGAGTGCAGAATTATTAGGCAAATGAGTATTTTGACCACATCATCCTCTTTATGCATGTTGTCTTACTCCAAGCTGTATAGGCTCGAAAGCCTACTACCAATTAAGCATATTAGGTGATGTGCATCTCTGTAATGAGAAGGGGTGTGGTCTAATGACATCAACACCCTATATCAGGTGTGCATAATTATTAGGCAACTTCCTTTCCTTTGGCAAAATGGGTCAAAAGAAGGACTTGACAGGCTCAGAAAAGTCAAAAATAGTGAGATATCTTGCAGAGGGATGCAGCACTCTTAAAATTGCAAAGCTTCTGAAGCGTGATCATCGAACAATCAAGCGTTTCATTCAAAATAGTCAACAGGGTCGCAAGAAGCGTGTGGAAAAACCAAGGCGCAAAATAACTGCCCATGAACTGAGAAAAGTCAAGCGTGCAGCTGCCACGATGCCACTTGCCACCAGTTTGGCCATATTTCAGAGCTGCAACATCACTGGAGTGCCCAAAAGCATAAGGTGTGCAATACTCAGAGACATGGCCAAGGTAAGAAAGGCTGAAAGACGACCACCACTGAACAAGACACACAAGCTGAAACGTCAAGACTGGGCCAGAAATATCTCAAGACTGATTTTTCTAAGGTTTTATGGACTGATGAAATGAGAGTGAGTCTTGATGGGCCAGATGGATGGGCCCGTGGCTGGATTGGTAAAGGGCAGAGAGCTCCAGTCCGACTCAGACGCCAGCAAGGTGGAGGTGGAGTACTGGTTTGGGCTGGTATCATCAAAGATGAGCTTGTGGGGCCTTTTCGGGTTGAGGATGGAGTCAAGCTCAACTCCCAGTCCTACTGCCAGTTCCTGGAAGACACCTTCTTCAAGCAGTGGTACAGGAAGAAGTCTGCATCCTTCAAGAAAAACATGATTTTCATGCAGGACAATGCTCCATCACACGCGTCCAAGTACTCCACAGCGTGGCTGGCAAGAAAGGGTATAAAAGAAGAAAATCTAATGACATGGCCTCCTTGTTCACCTGATCTGAACCCCATTGAGAACCTGTGGTCCATCATCAAATGTGAGATTTACAAGGAGGGAAAACAGTACACCTCTCTGAACAGTGTCTGGGAGGCTGTGGTTGCTGCTGCACGCAATGTTGATGGTGAACAGATCAAAACACTGACAGAATCCATGGATGGCAGGCTTTTGAGTGTCCTTGCAAAGAAAGGTGGCTATATTGGTCACTGATTTGTTTTTGTTTTGTTTTTGAATGTCAGAAATGTATATTTGTGAATGTTGAGATGTTATATTGGTTTCACTGGTAATAATAAATAATTGAAATGGGTATATATTTGTTTTTTGTTAAGTTGCCTAATAATTATGCACAGTAATAGTCACCTGCACACACAGATATCCCCCTAACATAGCTAAAACTAAAACAAACTAAAAACTACTTCCAAAAATATTCAGCTTTGATATTAATGAGTTTTTTGGGTTCATTGAGAACATGGTTGTTGTTCAATAATAAAATTAATCCTCAAAAATACAACTTGCCTAATAATTCTGCACTCCCTGTAAGTAGAGTGGCATGTAATTAGAGATTTAATGTGATATTCCTTCTTGGTAACTGAAGAGTGGAAATTTTCCACTTTCTTTTTAAATCTTAGAGTATTACAACAAGCCCGGCAAGATCCACAGTAAAAAAAGCCCTTCTGATCCTGTGTCCAATTACTTAAAAAATTCTTCGGAATCTCTGTTTTGATAAAACTTGATGTTACCATTTGTTTTAAATTTTTTGCTCCCCTAAATATAAACTTAGGTTTATTTCCTATGAATTGTTGAATGTCTTCCTCATGCTGTAAAATGTGCCAATTTTTCTTAATTATTTTTTTAATTGCACCAATATTACTTGAAAAATTAAAGATAAAAGGGATCTGTTTATTTAATTGTCCTGAATCGTCTTTCTTTCTATATTGTAATAAGGGGGACCTATCCATTTCTCCAACCTGATCTATTTTGTCCTGTAAGGCATCTTCTTTATACCCTTTTTCCATCAATTGTTTCTTAAGGGACATTGCTTGAATAGCATAATCCTCTTTCTTGGTACAGTTCCTCCGTATCCTTAAGAACTGTCCTTTAGGTATGTTATTAAGCCACAGACGATGGTGGCAACTATCTAATTCAATAAAACTATTAATATCAACTTTTTTAAAAAAGGTTTTAGTCATCAACATTTGATCTTGGATAAAAACATTAAGATCTAAAAAATCAACACTACATTTGCTAACAGTCTTCGTGAGTGTAATTCCCCAATCATTATGATTAAGATATGTAAAAAACTGAAGAAAAGTGTCTTCTGACCCCTTCCAAATAATAAAAATGTCATCAATATACCTTTTGTAGAGGACCAAGTTTGCGCCAAATTCATGTCCCTGGAACACAAACAACTGTTCCCAGAAGGACATAAATAAATTCGCATAACTTGGCGCAAACTTGGTCCCCATAGCCGTACCTTTAATTTGCATAAAAAACTCCTCCTCAAACCAAAAATAATTATTTTATAAAATCATACGTATTCCTTCTAAAATGAAGTTTCTCTGCAATTCTCCATATATTTTAGATGCCTCAAGATAAAACTCAATGGCTCTGCATCCCTTTTCATGTTGTATAATTGTGTACAGACTTGAAACATCACATGTGGCAAGTAAATAATCATCTTGCCAACTAAAATCTTTTAAAATATTCAGTAAACTCATAGAGTCTTGTAAAAAGGCCGGAGTTGCTTTTACTAACGGTTGAAGGTGGTAGTCTATATATTGGGACAAAGCAGACAATACTGAGTTAATCCCAGAGACAATAGGACGTCCCGGGGGGTTAACGGCATCCTTATGAATTTTAGGCAATATGTATATAACGGGGAGTCTTTGATATTTAGGAAATAAGAAAGCAAACTCTTTTTTATCCAAAATATTATCCTCTAGACCCTTCTCCAAAAATATTTTAAGATTATTTTTAATCCCTTCTAGAGGGTCTTTATTGAGTTTCACATATGTAGTTGCATCATTCAATTGTCTATTTATTTCCTGTATATACCAATTCTTATCAAGGATAACTACACCCCCCCACCCCTTATCTGCTGGTTTGACGACGATTGATCTATCTTTTTTAATTAAATCTATGGCTTTCCTTTCTTGAATTGAAATATTTAAGTTTATATTTAGGGGAGCAAAAAATTTAAAACAAATGGTAACATCAAGTTTTATCAAAACAGAGATTCCGAAGAATTTTTTAAGTAATTGGACACAGGATCAGAAGGGCTTTTTTTACTGTGGATCTTGCCGGGCTTGTTGTAATACTCTAAGATTTAAAAAGAAAGTGGAAAATTTCCACTCTTCAGTTACCAAGAAGGAATATCACATTAAATCTCTAATTACATGCCACTCTACTTATGTTATTTATCTTTTAGAATGTAGCTGCGGATACCAATACGTTGGGAAGACGTCCCGTCAGCTTAAAATAAGAATTAATGAACACCTTAGAAACATTCAGAAAGGTTTTCCAAACCATAGTGTATCAAGGCACTTCTTACAACACCATGGTTCGGACCCCAAATTTCTAAGTTTTTTTGCGATTGAAAAAGTGGTAGGAAACTGGAGAGGGGGAGATATATCTAGAGCTCTGGGCCTGAAAGAATCCAAATGGATTTTTGAATTACGGTCTCTAACTCCAAGAGGACTAAATATTGATTTTGAAATCAATAAATTGTTATAATAATTATAAATTTAGTTTAATACTTATTTATATTTTTTCTTTTTCTTTTTTAAAGCTTCCTGTTCCTGTGTTTGTCAATGACTATTTTGCTGGACAACTAGTTTTAGTCATATTTTATAACTTATATTTTAAATAGTATTTTATATTTTGATTAGCACTTTATATACACATTATGCCTTATTTGTTAGGCATGATGAATATGTGTATGTTATTCTTATATGTTATATATAACTAATGTTTATTATTCATTTCCATTTTATTATTTTTTATTTTGGATTTTTCCCTTTTAAATTATGTCTGCTCGAGGTGTACATATGTGGACTAATTGCCCATCTCCAAGATGGCCACTTTGGCCTTAGGATGCATGAACACTGTCAGAATATGGGAAAAGAAGAAGAACGTCCTGCTGATTTATTCTCAGCGAAACCGGAAGTGACACAACGGACGGACTCCATTATGATACTCGTAACCGGAAGTGACATAACGCAGATCGGGATTGACTTACTACACCCTATATTTGATGGTTACCCACTATCTATATATTCTGTGAGGGCAGATTATGGTGGGGAGGATAGATTTTATTTTATTTTATTTTATATTTGTATATGTATTTCTTTGGTTAATTGTATTTCCGAACCGGATGTGGAGCCATATTGGAGGTGGCAGAACACATCCGGTCCGGACCATATAAGGTAATATAATTGTAATTAGTTTTTTATGTGCAAGAAATTAAGCAATTAAGCTTGGAACACTGTTCCCTATATAAACAATAGTACATTCACTTGAGCTGTGAACAGTACCTGAGGAAGACCACTGGTAGATGGTTGAAACGCGTTGTGCAATATTTCTTATCATTTTTTATTTTTAAATAAATATTTTACTCTGATACTCCTGGTTCCTGGCTTCTGATTCCTGCTCCATTATAGAAGACCACTAACATCAAAGGAGAACCTGCTTGATGAGTAAAGAATATGCGTATGTCCCATATAAGTGACATAAAAGCCATATAAGTCCCGAGCCTACTTTAAACGGCTCATTAAAGTGTGAGTGTTTCTAACTCAGAACTTTCATTTTAATTGTGTGTAATATACAGATTTCACTATGTTCTGTTTTATGTTTATACCCTTTGTATAGGTAATTCAATATTCAATACATTAATTGTATATAAGGAGGAGATACCTGCTATTTATTTGTCAGGTA
Organism: Pelobates cultripes; assembly: GCA_933207985.1. NCBI lineage: Eukaryota > Metazoa > Chordata > Amphibia > Anura > Pelobatidae > Pelobates > Pelobates cultripes. The sequence goes on along the minus strand of OW240919.1, from coordinate 31,378,101 downwards.
AACCACCCACTGGTGTGTGTGTGTGCGCTGTTACCTTTTTTTGTGTTTTATTTAATTATTAGTGCTGTTGCTATTGGCAATAGATAGATAGATACATAGCTAGATAGCAACGAGAGAGGAGTTTGTAAAGGAAAGGACTCAGCATAGTATATCGCAATTGCATTTTTTGTATCCCTGTTATTTTTTTTTTTTTTTGTGCTAATATATTCTGTAGTAGTTGTGCAGTTTGTGTACAGTTTACAAATACGATGCACCCTAAAAGATATACATTAATTTTATTATTTATAAAGTGTCAACAAATTCCATAACAATGTACAATAGGTGGACTAACAGACATTTATTTACAAGACGCGCTGGATGCACAGGAACAGGGCCGTGCTAAAATAAGCCTACGAGTGGGTAAAGTGGCACAAGAGGTAAGGGCAGGTAAAAAGTACGTTGCTAGAACAGTGAAGGGTACATATCAGTACAATAAGTGCTCATGACTCTGCCATAAAGCTTACAATCTAATATGGATAGAGCTTTTATACAAACTGCATAGCATGAATAGAAACAATATAGTTCAAAAGGATTTACACAGAATTACATTTTTGCACATCTGAAATCTGTAGATCTGAAAAATCTGTTAGTTAGGATTCTCCATTGTCACAACTGAGATTCTTCAAATTGTTTTTAATTACTAAGTAGAGTAATTACATAGCTTAATTACCTGTAATGTGGCACATTCGTCTAACCCAAGAAATTAAAACTTTTTTTTATGGAGATATTTACATAATCTTTTTTTTTTTTTTTAGCAAGCAAGCAAGCAAGCATTGTTGAGGCAGGAGCAAGTGGTAGCTTGGATGCATGTTACATCCTAAACAACTTTCAAAGATACTACAAAACCTAACCATTTCATGCAAACATGTAGCTACAACATGAAAAAAATGAAAATAATATCTTGGTTAAAAGCTATAATAAACACTGTTTTAAGATTTTTTACTAACCAGTCAAAAAAAATTAATCGGAACTGCTTTTAAAAAAGGGAATAATCAACACTCTATCTTCTTTTCTTATTTGAACTTTGAATCTAAAAATTCACAATTAAGTGTATAATTGTGCTCTTGTGAAAAAAAAGCTTATGAGTAGCAATAGCTTAATTAAAGAGTTGGGTTCATTGCAGAGCCATGATGTCAGGGCTGGGTGACATCTGTCAGGGCTGGGTGATTTGCCAATGGGTAGGGATTTTATGGTGAGTAGAACCTCTTCTACCATTATTGTTGCCAACAAGTTGGCTTGTTGCTGTTGGGTGAGGTTAGTTAGCGGTAAGTAGTCAGGTCATGCTCTAGGTTGTATAATGTTGAGTAGTAGTTGGAAATACCATTGGAGCAATACCATTAGAGCTTCCAGCATTCTAATTCCCCATGGACATAATGGGTACATTCCCCGCAGATATAACAGGTAGTTTCTCTGCAATGGAGATCCACACCACTATATATTTGAGTAACCTTTCTTTTGATTATAAAACATGTCTTAATCAAAGCTGCACACACGTTCACCATCTGTATAATGGCACACTATGAAAAGCATTCCCAGAACTCCAATCTGTCACAATACCTGTCACTTGCGGCCTTGGGGAGACTGGGACGGGGGGGGGGGGGCAGGGAGCCATGCCTCCCTAAATCCAGGGTCGCATGAGCCGCTAGCTGCCTGCAATAATTTTTTTATGAGCAAATTCAGCACTCACGCCGGGTCGCCCGTCGGAAATCATTTTGCTTCTCCGCTCCTCCCCTGCATGTGGCGTGACACTAGGATCTCACTGTGACTGCGCTGGCAGTCTCCACCTCCCTCCCATGTGTGCAGCCATTCCAACGCGTGTTGTACACAGGAGGACACAGGTATGTGCAGACCCCCGGCCAACTATACACAGCAACCCTCAGCACCCCCAGCCCAGCCACCCACAAAACCTCCCCTACGGCACCCCCAGCAAACAAAGTCTCCCCTCCAGAACCCCCATCTACCTACACAGGACACAGGCCCCCAGCATATACTCATATAAATATTTATAGTATCCCCAGCACATATACAGTCCCATTAACATTTTATACAGTCCCCGGTTTCTTGAGACCCAATGAATTTTCTGTGGAGAAAGCTTCTGACCTTAAGTTATACCTTAAGCAAAAACACTTAGCAAAAGTGAACGACCATTATATTCTGTCAATCCCTCATACCAAAACTAGCCAGACATGCCCCCCAGTAGAAAATAAGTATTATCTTACCTTTTCCAAATGGTGTCCAATACTAGTATTGGATAACTTAATTAAGACACAGTTCACAAAAAAAACATATTACCCACTATTATCCCTTCAAGGGAAACCTTCTCTGGTCATTCATTCCCTATTGGGGTGGCCACAGCAGCCTCCAGTAATCATGTTCCGACACATATCATTAAGAATATAGGATGCTGGAAATCCTCAGCATACAACAGATAAATTCCAAACCCATAAAAATAAATCAGACTTGCTTTCCATAATATGTCTAAATAATGTTTTGCAAAATAAATAAAATTATTTCATAACTTTTTGCCCTCTTTTTTACAGGTGTAACCTCACGTCGGTTTTGGCACACCTCAACCGACTTTGTTCTTATCAAATAACATTCAATTATAACCATAAGTTCCACTATTATCCCGTACACAAAAATACAGTACCCACAAACATATTTTGTACAACCCCCAGTACATATACAGCCCCCCAGCATACATACAGTCCCCCAACATATTTTATACAGTCCCCCAGCCAATATATACAACCCCAAGCATATATACATATGTATACACATATATATATGCTGACAGCCCCCAGTATATGTGTATATATACAGCCCCACAGCATATTTGAAACAGCCCCCAGCCAGCTATACAGCCCACCCTACCGTATATACAGCCCCTCCCCCCCCAGCCATGGTATGCATACCAGGGCCAGACTGGGGAAAAGATTTGGCCCGAGCATTTTTGAATCACAGCGGCCCACTGAGAAGGGGGCAGGCCAGAGAGGGGGGATGTTTTGTCATAACCAATGATAAGCACACTCCCTCTTAAAGTGAGCATGTTGGTTCAATGTGTAGAGCCCCGTTGAAGAGCTCTTGCATGAAAAAAAAAGGGCCTGTATTTGTTCTATGCAGTGCCAGCAAATTTATTAACATGCTGTGTCTGCTTGTGACATGTCTCCGGTGTCTCCATAAGTGGGATACCAAAGGACAAAAGTGTAAGGAAAGCATGATGTACATGAGTGTAGAGTTAGTTCATTGTGGTGTGGTGTTTTGTGTTGTTTTTGTGGTGTAATATGTATGCCTAGGGGCTGTAGAAAGTGTGAGTATAGGTGATGTAGCGAGTGTGTGCATAGGGGCTATAGTCTATATGAGTATAGATGATGTAGTGTGTGTAAAGGTTGTAAAGTGTGCATGTTTAGTGAAAGTAGTATCTGTTTGCTTACAGGGGATCTAGTGTGTTCATAGGGGATGCAGAGTGTGTATGTAATTAATGTAGTGTGTGTAGGTGGTGCATTGTGTGCCTATAGGGGATCTATTGTGTGCACCCTCTCTCCCTCCCTCTCAGTTCCTGTGGGCCGGTGGGGAGATAGTTTGTCTCCCCATCGGCCCATGAAGGCACACAGCAGGGCCGGCGCTCTCATAGTAGTGGAGATAATCTGATACACTGCGATGTGGGAAGGGGATTGGTACAACGTATGATATTTGTTGGATGTGCCCCACCATGCAACAATATTGGAGTATGACTGAAGAAATATTTGCTGAGACTATCTCTATGCGACAGACTCTAACTCCAGAAATGTATTTGCTTTTTATGGGACATTGGACTATGCCCAAAATAGAACATAGAAATTGTATTCCACATTCTGATAGTGGCTTATCCATGTATTGCTAGGCAGTGGAAATCACCAAAACACTTTTGCGAGAGAATTTATTAAAACAGATAATCACCAATTAAGATTATGAGCTTATGGCAAATTCGCAAATGAGTTCAGCCAAAAATAAGAAAAATAGCTGAGTAAATTTGAAGAAGTTGCTGGGTTCCCACGCATAAATCTTAAAACTAGCACCTCCCTTTGAACAGACTTACCGTACTAATACCATACAAACTGGAGCAGATGGTAGAGAGGGACGAAATCACAATGAAAAATAAAAAGCCACACATACATAATATGCACTTTTAAAAATGCCCTTTACTTATTCAGTTTTATTAATACACTCATAACATTTGACTTTTCTAGATTCACATTCACTGCCTCATATTTTACTTCCATTGGTTGACAAATATGTACGTAGTATAAGAAATGGCCCACGTGTACATAAGTTGTACTATTTTATTCCTTTTCACTAATCAGTGATTTTACAAGGATTGTTTTTGTTTGTTTTTCTTTTATTTCTGTTTGCCAACTTACAATGGTTACAGATACAATGAACATCTTAAATCTGACATATATATTGCAACATGGGTTATTCCTAACAATGTTTTTCTGAACAGTAAATTATTATTGCACAAACCTGGTTTTCGTACTGTGAAAACTATGTCAATTGTATGCATACATTTTATTTCTATGACACCTCCGAATGTCCCTTTGTTCTGATGTAATGTTTAAAATGTTGTACAAACTGTGAAAATAAATAACAATTGTCTAATAGAAACATAGAATGTGATGGCAGATAAGAACCATTTGGCCCATCTAGTCTGCCCAATTTTCTAAATACTTTCATTAGTCCCTGGCCTTATCTTATAGTTAGGATAGCCTTATGCCTATCCCACGCATGCTTAAACTCCCTCACTGTGTTAACCTCTACCACTTCAGCTGGAAGGCTATTCCATGCATCCACTACCCTCTAAGTAAAGTAATACTTCCTGATATTATTTGTAAACCTTTGTCCCTCTAATTTAAGACTATGTCCTCTTGTTGTGGTAGTTTTTCTTCTTTTAAATATAGTCTCCTGCTTTACTGTGTTGATTCCCTTTATGTATTGAAATGTTTCTATCATATCCCCCCTGTCTCGTCTTTCCTCCAAACTATACATTTGAAAAAAAAAAAATATATATATATATATATATATATACATATATATATATAAATATCCAAAATCTCTGGCACTCTTCCCCCCCAAAAAAATCAAATAAATTTGACCAGGGTGCTTCTCTGTCCAAAAAATTAGATATTTATATATATATATATATATATATATATATATATATATATATATATATATATATATATATATATATATATATATATATATATATATTTTAATCTAAAATCAATCAACTTAAAAAGTTTTTTTTTATTATGGATATGTTTGTGCAATAGCAAGCTTTTCTAATGACCTGCTATGAAGAAGTAACTATTTGTTAAAGTTATCTTTCTTGAGATTTAATAGTATATGCTTTCTTTCCGAACCGAGTTATAGGGATGGTAAAGCACTGGATAAAAGAGACAGTATTCCAGTGGAGAAGGATGAAAGTTTACAGTATGACTGTGCTGTACAGTTAACTTTAGCTTTTAATCATATCTGTTTCTACTTGAAATAGGCAGTAAAGAGCTCTTGGGAATACTGCAGTTCTCAGACTGAATGGGTTCTTCAAACAGAAAATCCTGCTGACCGGTGAATAGCTCATCTTCCCCAATATCTTAGCTCTGAATAACTTCTCCCATTGTTCTAGAATTGTAACTTATTTGGGCAGCACAAATCATACAATTTATTAGGAGTAGTTATCAAAAAGGATTTGTGTGTGTGTGTGTGTTAAAAAGAGAGGTGTGAGAAGTCTCTGATGAGAAATTAAGCCATGCAAATTGTGTGTGCAGAAATAGACCATTTTCTAGGTTCCCCATATTTTTATATTTCATCAGATTATGTATTTTAGATTATACAATGCAGACTTAATTGAGTCATAGTCTATTCAGCTTTTGAGATACATTTTATCAAACATTCAAAATATTTTGTTTTCTAGATAGAAATATGCAAACCCCCCACTCCAGAGTAAGTAAATAAATAAACAAACAAAATGTGATCACGAAAAATGAGTTTGAAACAGATAAATGATTTAATTTTAAAATAAACCCATTAAAATGAAAAATGTACATATGGTAGATGAGTAACATTTAATAAAAATAGCTAATTTGGCTTGCCAGACACCAGGAATCTAAAGGAAATGGGGAAGAAGAAAAAAAATTTAAATTACATAATTCATGATTTTTATGGAAGACATTTGGGCTGTTCTCGGGAACAGTAACCAGTCTATGCTACGGTTTAATGAATAATGCAGATAAAACATGGTTTCTTTCAACTGCACAGCTGAAAAATTAGCTGACTATCCAAAAGAGTTGACAGGTGAGCAAGAAATGTTCTCTTGACGGGAAACACTTTTCCGTTTAAAGTTGGAGGTGTAAGTAGGTTGCCTGTTTTTCTGCTAATACCTCTTGTGAAAATATGCAATATTTATGCAAATATTAACTGGTTTAATTGAAATAATAACTTTTAAATTCTTCAGAACACAGTTTTTAATACCAAAAACATTTTTTTTTATTGCCCATACATAGACACGTTGAGCATGAATTGAATATAATTACATGACCCATTTACATGTAATTTTCAAGTGTTTTACATAGGCAGAGCCTAGTATGTCAAACGACTGCTTAAATTTAGTTCCTCGGCTCTGGCCCGAATACCAAATAAGGGGAAAAAAGCATTTAATAATAAAAATATAATGGATGAGATGTTCTTTAACTAGGTCCTTTGACAACGTTCCCCTATTGTTACATCTAAACTTCAGCAAGTTTCACAATTTAAAATGTGCTTTGCTGACAGTCATAATAAGCTGGTTGAATATTACTGCATTCTGTTTATACAACCATTTTCTTTATTTAATAAGACAATTTTTTATTAGACGATGCATAAGCCATAGTAAAGACCCTTTGATGAAATGATTATTGCTGTAGGAAGAGGCTCTCTACATTGAATGGAGAATAAAGCAAGATCCCCGTCAGTTATATAAAACAGGTTCACATGCTTTTAAAGAATAATGGGAGTTGTAAGCTCATAACAGCTCAGGGTTTCATTTTCTGCCCACTCCTGACCTATGCAATTTTTTGTAAAATTTTAAGGTGGATCAGTCCCTACTAGTTACAACTGAAGTTCTTTTTGATAATCATAGCATCTTCGATCCTTGCTATTTAAAGATTTCTAAGGTGGATCAGTCCTTAATATTTATAGCTGGAGTCCAGTTTGATAACTATAACATCTTTCATCCTCACTAGTTAAAGAATTCTAAGGTGGATCAGTGCCCATTAGTTATGGTTGGAGTCCTGTTGGATAACCATAGCACTTTCAATCCTCACTATTTAACCCCTTAAGGACACATGACATGTGTGACATGTCATGATTCCCTTTTATTCCAGAAGTTTGGTCCTTAAGGGGTTAAAGATTTTTAATGTGGATCAGTCCTTGCTATTTATAGCTGGAGTCCTGTTGATCATATTGACCATGGGCTGTTGTAGCTGGGTTGGAAGCATTCGCCAAATCAGGTTTTCTATATAAAAAAAAAAAAAAGAAAATATATATATATATATATATATATATATATATATTTGCAGACCATTCTGTTTCATCAAACATATTTACTGAACTGTGAATATTGCTCAATTGAACACATTAAATACATTTAAATAATGAAAATAATGACTACTTATTAAAATAATGACTACTGTTTCACTTAACCTCATTTCTGCCAGCTTGTTGAGTTTTCTAAAATTCTACCCACAGTGACTTATTGTCTGCTAAAAAGAATAAAGAAAAGAAAGGAAAATATATGCTATCTTTTTAATTTTGAGACTTGAGGTATGTAGCATATTTAGTCTAAAAATCCCATATGATAGAAAAACAATATATCTAAAATATCTAAAATGCATTCATTTTCCACGAATGAATATATCATGGGGCCAACCTATATAATAATGTAATTTTTCAATTGATTATTTATAATAAATAAATAAATAATTATTAAACACGCAAACACACACACCCACATATCTCCAAATGATGGAATTATATGAGGACATCTACAGGATTCAGGTGACTTGTATGTCATGGTTCCTTTAATGTATGTGAATCTTCCTGTACCAGAATTCCACCTGATGAGATGTCATGTCATGAAGAGACAATGGGAGGCAGAATAATGAAATGCATTGCATTCTGTGATCTGAAAGTGTAGGAGAGAATTTCCCCCACTTGCTGAGTTACAAGTCATCTGAAAAGGGAGTTTAAGTAAAATCTGCAACTTACTTCTAAGCAATATATCCTTGAAATTCTCTGGGTTGAGTTGTTGTAATATTTCTTGGAAATCTAGGAGGAAGACATCATTATTAGGGTCTAGTCCCATTTCAAAGTCTGGAAAGATCCCTTGTCAAACTTAATAACCATGTATAGAAACATCTTCTAAAATAACAAGCAACAAATGCAGAGGATTAGGCACACGTCTTTTTTTCATTCTTTACTTTAGGGTGGTGAATGGGGCCAAGCAAAGTCATGACCTCATTGTCCAGAACACATATATTACATAGTTGTGGTGGACCAAATAAATATTATTTTTCTGATCATGCATTTTTCTTTAGCATAAAAGAGGAAGGAAAGGAGGTATTTCACATATTATACCCAACAGATAGTTTGTCCTACTTTGACCTACCTTAGGATTTAGTGTTGAGCCCAATAGCTTACCTTGGATTTTGATCAAAGTGCATTTAAATATTTTTCCTTGGAGTGCTTAGCCTGGGTGTACTTAATAGATTATAAAACATTTAAAAGCTGTCCTAAGGTTTTGATATACTCCAGCATAGCTGCTGAGAACTTTCCCGAGGATTTATAATTTCCAGGACTGAATAATCAGTTTTTAGTGAATCTAAAACGTCTCATGTTTTGATCCATAAATGGTACCAGGGATTTATGCTATTGTGAATTTGACCACATACTTATTAGTACTTACCTGAGATTTTTGGCCCAATAGTTCTTTCAGGGTTTTCAGCATATAAGGATTAGCTGATATTTAGTTTTGGAACCTTTATCGATTATTTGGCCAAGAAGGACTTCAAGGAACAGTTCAACTAAAATAATAAAAAAAAAATTATACATCTATTAATCTCCTCACTGTAACTATGATTAGCCACAGGTGAACCATATATTCACTATGGATGACTTGTATCCAATCACATGCTTTTTATAGCTGGGAGGTGTCACTGTGGGGATTGATACAACTACAGCTTTCTCTTGAAATCAGGGACTTATGAGACTGAGCATCTCCAGCAGGCCAACTGATTACTCTTTACCCAACTGAAAATGTTTTAATGGATGGCGTAGAGGCCACTTGTTGAGCCCCCACCAGTATTATTGGGTATTATTTTTACATGCGAATTACTTGTTGTCAAATAACCCCATTCTACAATTCTAAAGCTCTTCAGAATATGTTAGTGCTATATATTAATAGAGCTATCTATATATACTATTATTAATAATAATAATATAATATGCAGTTGGCCCAAACTCGCTACAATTCAAACTTCCGAATAAAAATTCTAATGTCAAAGGTTATCACTGGAAGTAATGAAAGAACAACATGCAAAACATAGTCATGCACAACACACCTTGTTTTTGTCTTATGTTTGCTTTCTAGTGGAGACAATATTTTAAATGTTTTACCTTTTCTCCTAAACTTAATAAAATTGCAAAACTAAATGTATGAATTACAATTTCCTACTTAAGTAGATATGCAATATTTTTTTATCATTTTGTCTTCAACTGCAAAGGGCAAGTAGAGATTAAAGCGGGGAGATAGGAGAAAACCTTGACCCTAGTAGTCATTTTGTATGCTTGAGGCAATACATATTTGTATTGGGTTTGTGAGTTCATCTTCCACATGATATGATTGATTGTTTGCTTGAGTTTGTGGGATCCACAGTTATAATCCTTTTAGCGTATTGTGTACCATCAGTATAAATAAAGCATTAGATATCCCACTGACACCAGTTGAGAAAAATATCAATATTTGGATTCATTTTGTCTTCATATTCCCACTGGTTATTGTCACTTTCAAAGGTCATCTGTCATCAATCCTACTTTCAAAAGTACAAAGAAAACAACAGAAACGAAAGATCAATTCTATGAAATCCTTACTAATCAAAAACAATGCAATTATTCTCTTATTGATCTAATTAACTTAATATTTCTCATCAGTTTTAGACGTGGCATTTTGGAAGCCTGAAGCCAAAGTAATTAAGCAAAAAAATACTCGTAAATACCTGCTTTTGTAACATAGAACACTTTTGCATTCAGATTCTCTTCACTCTTGGGGCACATATTAACAGATGTAGATTTAAAACACCGCAGATGATATTTTACTACAAAAAAAATGACGGTGATAAAAGGAATTAGCAGGGAGTGTTTTTGGTTTTGTTTTTTTTTTAACTCCTAAAGCTATCAGTATATTACAGTATGATTCAGTAAGACTTTAAAAAAAGTCCAATCTTTTCTACAGAAAATATCTTTTCTTTTTCCCTAAAGGCAGTTATGATCCAAAGTGTGTTCCCTGCTGAGCCTGAGCTGCCGACTTCAGTAAACATAGTTAACAGCGAGTTACATCCATTTTTAGAAGAGAAAATGATTATACTGACTGTGGATTACGTGAAACAAAAAGAAAACATTGTGAGAGAAGACACAAAATCTACTAGAATAGTCATGTTGGATTTTTCTTTACTCTTATAAAACAAAAAATAAATCAATTTAGAGTAGCAATGTTAACTAACAATACAAACTTGAGTAACAGATAAATAGATAGATAGATAAAGAGGAAGATAGATAGATAGATAGATAGATAGATAGATAGAGCAACCATATTGTTTACAAATGGCGAATCAGTTGCAGAGTCGCATATTTGCAACCTAATCATATCGCTACATACAAGTCAAGAAAATAAATAAAAATAACGTTGACTACAGTTTTCTCTTCTTTTAAGTGTCTTTCCTGTTTTCTTTCTCTTGTGAAAAATGTTCAACAAAACTTATACAACAAAAACATAAATCAATAAATTAAGCTACACACAAGTACAACAAATTAGCTATTCAGTAAAATAACAATTGGATGAGAAAACTAATAAAGGTTGCTTTTTAGGTTGTGGGGTCCCTGATATTGTCTTTAATGATAGTACACTGAAAGCCTAATTGGAGACCGAGCAGCCAAGGGGCAATTAGTTAAACAAGGTATGGACCTGCAATATTTCTAAACTCGATGGAACATATTGGGATGACCCCTTATTCTCTGAAACCATAGGGTGTATAGAGCAGCGTAAAAATAAAAAAAAACTGTAACAATAGTCTCATTCCAATCAGGCATTCTCACCTGTATCACATGTAGGAGAATCTCATGCATAGACTGAAGGAGGTTGGCACGTCCCAAGAGAGTCAAGCGGACAAGCATCAGGTGTTTACTGAAAGGTGAATATGAATTGCATGCAGAAGAGGATTCGTGTGTAGACACTTTTGGCAGACCAGTGAATATATTGTGGTTTCAAGTATTTTAATCTACTGTGTCTTTATAGCAGTCTGTAAATGTGTGTCTTTAAAGGACTGTAAATAACATTTGTGCTAAACAATATTGCCCCATGCTTGTATTCATTTCGTTTTTAAAGAAATCCATATGTGGATAACACACATTTAGCTTTTTGATTCTAGTAAGTGTCATTTTTATGCGATTATTATTGATCATTTGCGCCGAGTACATGTTTATCTTTTCTGTCTTTTTTTTTTAAAAAGACATTTATATATATATATTAATCAGAGTAGTACAAATATTTTTTTATTGGCAGTCATAATACACAGAGCTTAATATTGGGTTGTTTAGGGGGAGGAACTCTACAAAATGTCACTAGATGAAGAAATCCAGTGTTTTGCAGATATCATGGCAAATCTATATTTATATAAAACATTAACATTTTGCTTGCTTAGAACTCAAATTAATATTGTTGGATACGCTTTAGAATGATTTACAGGGTTATCCACTAAAATGAGAATTCAAAGTGAGTTCAAATTAAGTTTCAAACTTAAAGGGATATAAATAGTGCCAGGAATAAAAAGCTGTATTCCTGTCACTATAGCTCCTCTGGCCTCCCCCATCCTATGCACTTCCCACCCCTCTTCCGCAAAGGTGAATAAAGAGTTAAAAATCCTTTATTTTCTTACCTTATCCCAATGCTGATGTCCCTCTTATCTGGGTCGACGCTCTGGCCCCTTCTCCGTTTCGTGATGAGCGGGCGCTAATGCACATGCACCTCAAATGCCATGCACGCGTTACACCTCACCATAGGAAAGCATTGAATCAATGCTTACATATAGGGAAAAATCTGATGCTGGATGTCCTCGTGTAAGTGTAAGATCGTCCATGCCCCGCCTTCTAAATACACACACACACATTCACTGACAGACACGCATACACTAGCTAACAGACATACATACTCACTAACAGACACATACAGTCACAAGCAGACACACATACACTCCCACTAACAGACACATACATAGTAACATACTCCCTAACAGACACACACTCACTAACAGACACACACTAACACACTAAGAGACACACTCACACACACTAACATACACACACTCACTCACTAACACACACACACACACTCACTCATTAACACACACACTAAGACACACACACAAACACACACACTTACAGACAAACACACTCACACACACACACACACACACACACACACTAACAGACAAACACACACTCACTAACAGACACACACTAACACACACTCACACTAACAGACAAACACACACACACTCACTAACAGACACTGTGACAAAATGCCTTTTGTCACTGGATTGTTAGGTGACAAGCTGCCCTTCGCCCCGGCTATTGGAGGAGCCTGATTGCCAGCCTCCTTCCTCATGACTTTGGCCCTGGGGTGTATTGCCATTTAAAAAGACTATTTGGGGCTTATTGGCTTCTAAAGACTGTTTCTGCCCATTTGAAACCATGGGAAGGTGTGTCTCTTCCGCTCTCCCATTTCCTGTCTATTGTTCTCCAGCAGGGACACTGCCAAACCAGTTGGAACTGACTGCTTTTGTCCCTCCTTGGTCTCTCAACAGCCCTTGCTATGCTTTACCCCATGGCAAATTTACTCTGTTCATGTAATCTGAGCGCTGTTTACCTATATTGGGCGCTAAGATTCGAGCTATCAGTGGGGGTTCTGTGTATTATAATAAGAATTATGTGTTTTTATGAACTTTTACGTATTTTTGCTGTTAGAGTAAAATGTAGATATTTTCTGTACCTGGAGATAATTGAGTTTCCTCAATGCCTTAAGCCAATTATCTCCAGGATGGAGAGGAGGGATTTCATTGTGTATGTGGGAGTGTTATTATGTTAGTTAGTGTTCCCATTGGTTTGTGTCCCTTTTGTCACAGGTTACCACCAGGTCCAGAGGGTGTGCCTCTGGCCTGAAAACTTGTATATAAGGAGTAATAAACGCTCACTGGAGTCAGATTATCTTGTACCTTCATGAAGTTTCGGCTCATGTTTGGGGGATTGAGAACTACACTCTGGGGATTGCTATAATCACCATACTCCCCAGGGTATGATCACTAAGCTCTGCTAAGAGCTCGTTCCTGTTCCTGCTCTCTAGAATTCGGAGAACTTGACCTACTGGAAGCTGGACCCTAGTCTTGGGTCCAGAGTGGGTGGAGATGGCGAGACCCCAACCAAGCTCCGGCGGTTCGTGGGAGTCTACATTGGTTATGGTGTCAGGTGCAGTGCTTGGAGACCTTGGAAAGCACTAGGATCATCCGTCAGTGGAAGGTACCTGGTCGGGTTGCCAGCGGTTCTGTTACAGAAACACATACTCACACTAACACACACACTAACACACACACACACACACATTAACACACTCACTTTTTTTTTAATTCAACCCCCCCAGCCTCCTTACCTTTGGGAATGCTGGGGGGGTTCTCCCTTTCCCTGGGGTCCAGTGGGGCTGCTGGGCGGTCAGGCAGGCGGCGCTGGAGAGGGAGCACTGATTAGTGACGTCATATTCCAGCTCCCGGCATCACACAGAAAGCTCAGGGGAAAGTGCTCCCTCGCCAGCGGTGCCGCCCCCTGGAAAATGCCTCCCAAGGCAAATGCCTTGTTTGCTTCGCGGCTAATACGTCCCCGCCTACAGTGTCCCTTTAAGGGTAAATAAGTAAAACTGAAAGCATTGCTGACATTGTTAAATTTGAAATTCACTTTGCATTCATTTAAAATTTTCATTTTAGTGATAAACCCTGTTAGTATTTTTGGAAGACATTCAGCATATTTCAGCATAAAATGATATATAAAATTATTTTAAAATATTGCAAAATTTTTCATAATATTAAATAATTTTAAAAGTTTTCTAAACATATTAAATTATTTGGAAAATTAATTTGAATATTACATAGATAGATATGTAATTTGAATATTACATAGTTGCATAGGCTGAAAGGAGACATGCATCCATTAAATTCAGTCTTTCTCACATCTGTTTTTGCTGTTGGTTCAAAAGAAGAAAAAAAAACAAGCACATTGAGGCTTTAGTGCTCATAACAATTAAAATGTAATTAATATTTATGAATTTTTCACTTGCCAATTTATACCCATGTATTTGCATTAAATTATCCATATAATCTATTAAAAACCTAAAGTCTTTTTTAAACCAGAAAAGAAAAGAAAAACACTATGCAGTGTTTAATATTTTTCTCTACACCTCAAGCTTGCTGTGTATCACTTATAGACTTCCAATAAAAACTGAGGTCAACTTCAGTGGGGATTTGTGATTAGGTGACAATGCAATAGAACACTGAGATACTTGAGTAAAATATGCGATATTATTCCCATAGTGCTCAAAATAGTTTTTCACTATCCGGCATGCAATTGGTTAACACTCATTAAGTCCCATTTTGACTGGTGCCAGTATGTCTCTGGGTACAATAAAATATGGCATCATATATCTTGTTCTATCATCTAACCAAGAAGTACCGGTAATCTACTCTTTATATTTCTCGTGTATGTAACTAGAATTACATAGTTAATTTCTGTTTAGCAGATGATACTACCATTTACACTTAACAATTTCTTTTTTCCTTAAAAAATAAAACAAGAGGTTCAATAGTTGCCACATTCAATTTAAAACAAACTATTTGCCTCTGAGAAGATGTTTAATGCCAGGCTATAGATCTGAGTTCAGTACAGTAGGTCATGATCTATTTCCTTAACACGGAATATATTTAAGTCAAAACTGACATGATGTAATAGCTAATCTATCTGATTCAAGACACTGCTCTAAATGCTATCTCTGTAATGCCTTAATTAATAGTTGCTATATCTGATTAAGTGAATAATGCATGTGATTTAATGGGATTGTGCAGTATTAAGTTCAGAACAGAGAAGGCAATATATCTTTTTTGCAGGGAATAGTTTTTTTTTTTTTTTTTAAGAATTAAATTATGTTTCAATATAAACTAAATCAAGGACAGATTATTGTACATTTTATTAGGCTTGTTATTATGACAACTTTTCAATCCAGAGAGTTTCTAGGCTTCTTGTTGTGCAAACTTCAAAAATGTATTTATAGCTTTGGGGATTGTAATTGTAAATTAAATAGTTTCTAAAACAAAAAGACAATTCTAGTGCTCAACAAACTTGGATTGGGATTCCACTAACAACAAAATATTTAACCCACGACTTTGTCTTTATTACCCAATGCATAGATCAAAGACTATATTCCAACTCTGATGTCCCTTTGTGTTACCTTAAAGGAACACACCAAACACCAGAAACACTGTCAGGGTACTGGTACTGGTTATGGTGCCAGCTGTGCCCTTGTAACTCTCTATTGTAAATAGTCAAACCATTTTAGAATGGTTTGGCTGTAGGATCTGCTAGGAGTCACTGTTCGTGTCCACTATAGCTGACAGAACTGGGACCTTCGATCTGCTCCTATCTGCTTAGTAGCTTCAATTAGCTCTTCTGAGATAATCCCTGCGGTGCACATCCAGCTCATTGGATATGATTGTCAGAACGAGCTAAGCCCTGCACTGCCACACTTGGCTCAGAGACATTCTGACTCTGTATTTTGCATTAGAGGCAGGAAATGGTGCCTGGTGGACTCCAGGTAAGACAGCAAAACATTCTAAAATGTTTTGGCGCTTACAATCAGGTGGACCCTAGGACATTAATAGTCCATGCTTCTTCTATCAGTCTGCTAAAGTAGATATTTAAATATATTTTTTTAACAAACATTTTTTAATGTTTATAGTAAAATATAATTTTTTTCATATGATGTATAGATCACATTATGCAGAGTCTCGAAAAGAGAAAAAGGAACTTAATATTTACAAAACAGATAATACATTCTATTAATAATCTTTTGTTTTGTTTTTTACAGGAACCATTCCATAGATTTCCTTACTTTCTGATTCCCATTCCATCCGCAGTGGGTTGAGAGATGAAACAAAAATAAAAGAGTTGATATAGTCGTTCCAACAACTGATATTTGCTATGCGGTGCTAGAGAGATGGCAGAATGTTTTTGCGTGTATATACTGTTAAGAGTTTTTGAGCAAGATATGCATAAGATACCATACATCACAATAACATAGTGTGTTATCCCTCACATAGGAATATTCTTGTAAATAAATATGATGAACTGTGTCTCATAGAAACACTGAACTCTCTTGGACACAAAAATGGTGGGCTGTCTCTCAGTGATACGCAGTGAGCTGTTGTTCACAGGAGCTCACTGACTTCTCTAACTGGTAAATTTAATGAGCTACCTGATAGGAATATATGAGATGTCTCTTCTGTGTCCACAATACATTTTTGTCTCGTCAATAAGTTGTCCATCGTCTGATAACAGTAAGTTGTCTATCAGCCTCCCCCAATATACATACACCCTCTCGCACATATATAAAATAGTAAAATTATAGCTCCAGTTTAAAGTAATTGTTATAGAAACTTTCGCTGCTAGCAATAAATTGTTGTGTTCCTTCAAAATACAGAACAGGGTGAGGCCCTATCACACACAGCAAGGAGTGTATTTCATGTTAATCATTCTATTACATGAAATAAAATAAAATAAAATAAAGGAGTTAAATCTACAATAATGCTACAGAATTCACTTTATTTCTGTCTCATTACAACCCATCATGTCACGCAACACCGAAGAATCTTTGCCGCATAATGTTTCATCAAAGTGTTTAATAATCTTTTATTTCCCTACATAATGTATACTTAACTTGTGAAAGTTGTCGCTTTCAGTAACTTGGAGCTTTCAGAGTGGTTTCTGTGGCAACCACTCACCATTAAACGAGCACGTTGTCCTCGCTCACCTTATCAAGGCATTGTTGACTTGTATGAAGTCTGGATAAATTACTGCACAACATTAATTAATGGAATAAGCATTCAGAAACAGAAAAAATATGCCTTTGTTTTCTTTTGCTGCGAAAACAACAGAGCGAGACTTTTTTTTGGCATGGCTATTATGCATGATATCAACACATTATATGTATGATCCAAGTATCTTTCAGGCACCCTGTGGTGTCTAAGAAACAAATATAATATTTGACGAGTGATATTTAATGAAATTAAAATGTTTCTAGACAAAAATAAAATATATAAGAAATTTAACCCGTTCAGTGCTGGGGGTTTTTTTGTGGCACAATTTCGGGTGGTTCTGTGGGTACACATAAATAAGACAGGACAAGATAAAATAATACAAGGTTTATATGGGTACATCATAAATAAGACAGGACAAGATAAAATAATACAAGGTTTATAAAAAAAAAAGAAACCTCAGACACAAATTAAGACAATTAAAATAAATAATACAATTTATTATAAGGAATCAAAATTGGATATTTTTCAGATATTTTAGACCCGTCGGCATCTCTCATTAATGAGTATTAGGAAAAATATTATGCATAATGTGACAATATCACCATGTCATCTATTTTACAGGGTTATTCCCTACAGTGAGAATTTTAAGTTAATTCAAATTGGATTTCAAATTTAAGGCAAAACAGGCAAAGACAACTATACTTCTAGTTCGGCTTCTTCCGCGTTACATTTAGAAATCATGTTGACTTCACATTGAATTCTCACTTCAGGGAATAGCCTGTAACTGGGAATTTGATGCCTAACAGTATATTTATTTATTCATTTATGTATTTTGTTGTTTGTTTGTTGTTGTTGTTCTTAACATTTTGTATACGTGTGTGCGTGCTTGTATGTGCATTTGTTTGTGGTTTTTTTTTTTCATTTGTGTTTTTTTCAGTCACTGGGACGAATGTACTCTGAGTTGAATGTCTTGACAGCCCATGACAGGATCACTGCTACATAACAACTCAGTAAAACCTGTGTGAAGACGGTTATCATGGTCAGCTTTGGTGTGTTAAATTTTACTCTATTAACTTTGTATTTTTTTAATTTATTTTTATCACCTAATAATGAATTATTTAAGTGCTATCTGCTTAAAACAACATTTTGATTGATATTTGTGAATAGACCATGATATCTATTCATTATGTCATGAAAAGTGTCATCAGTCGGTGGAAAGTGCATGATTTGTATCTAACATATATCTAATTCACAGCTTGATTTAACTTATGCCGTACATACATTTCTCTGCATTTTATGCATTCATAGAGATATTCTATCTACAGCAGGTCATGTTTCTCTTTATTCAGCAAATATGTGCTTATGCTTCTCGTCCCTGAATTACATATTATTATATTTAATTTAAAATTGTATCTCTACTTTATCTTTAATCATTTCTTGCATCCCACAGCTACAACTTCAGATATTTAATGGATATTCTTGCAGGAGGGTCACGCTTAAGCTAACTTGCTACATACACAGATATACTTATTTTAGACACATATTAATGCACTACATAGGGATAGAATGACACAATTACTAATAAAGTAAGAACCTGTTTGTACCCATTACACCCACAGACCTCATCTATACTAAGTTTTCAGCTGAATCAGACCTCTGCTTGGTTGACAATTCCCCACAATTTATTTAATTACTAACCTCCTATGTACGCTTTTGATAGGAAAATATAAAATGTCTATAAGGTGCTGAGATAATAAATTTTATCAATAAAAAAAGAAAAACACAGCGGAAAGTGGCCTTGTATTTTATCTCCTCTGCAAATTCCCGGAGATTAGCCTAAAATCTACCAATTCAAATTCCCATATAACTAAATGTATCAATGATTATACCAGAACTATCACAAGTATATACACTATACGATCTTCTAATTCTTTCAAACCTTTGCTTGTAATTGTAACCAAAACATATAATGCACAAACAAAAACAAAAAAAACCACAGAAGAAATATATAGTGTAATGTCTAAGCATAAAATAGTTATTTTATTTTTTACATACATTCACAGTGGCACAGGGAAATTAAGGGTACTGTAATGGTGCAGCATAAATCCTTTTGGTTTCACATACAATACACAATTCACTCACATTTACCAGAGCCTTTAGTGTTGCTCTGATGTTGAAAATGATATAATTAATTATGAGGTTTCCACCCAGTGAAAGAGAGGGCTCTAGTACATGTGAGTGTAACTGATCTAGTACAATAATAGTGGCTTATTATTTAAACAGTTACAGTACACTGTGTTTTTTTTAATTTTCATGACAAGAATTGCTACAACAAGTATAATCTATTTTTTTAAATATTCAAAAACATAATTTCCTTAAGGGGTGGTAAATGTGATGAAACTATTATTATAAGTGCAAATGAAATCATCCATACTATATTACACCATTGAGATTTTTATTTTATTTGAATTTATGTACTAATTATACCCAATGAGAGAGAATGTCAGTACTCTAATGGGTACCTAGCACAAATACAATGGATCTACTCTAAGTATATGTATTTGATATGAATGATTATACAATTGTATTTGTCATGTATTAGAAGCACTCCTTTCTATTGCAATGTATTGTAATACCTAAAGTTTGGATTCAGGAGATAATAAATGCGTATTGCAGCTAGCAAATATTTTTTCCAGTATATCAATAAGCACCATAAAGACATATTTGTATTTTAGCATGAGAACTAAACACAAAATAATGCCACTCAAGCATAATATAATACTTTCTAGATAATTTTCCATATTTTGACAGCAAAATCTGAAATCCTCCATACTTTTTTTTATGCTTACAGGAATACTCTCCACTAAAAAAAACATTTGATACACTAAAATTTGTATTTCCTTTATCCACAAATAAATGAGTTAAGTTCCCCTTAAAGGAACACAACATGCACCCAGACCACTTCATCTCATTGGAGTGGTCTGGGTGCAGTGCCCCTGTCCTCTTAACCCTGCAATTGTAATTATTGCAGTTATTTAGAAACTGCAATAATTACCTTGCAGAGTTAACTCCACCTTTAGTGGCTCTCTTCCAAACAACCACTAGAGGTGCTTCCGGGTTCTTAGTGGACTTTTGGTTGAGGACATCAAGCGTAAGCTAAAATCCCAGAGGAAAGCATTGATTAGGCAGAGGAGGAGTGGAGGAGGAGCCTGACTTAGCGCCGTGGGACATCTGTACTGGAATCAAGTAAGTGACAAAAGGGTTTTCAACCCTTTATTGGGTGCAGCCACGATAAGGGGGGAAGGGGAGCAGAGGGTACTATAGTGCTAGGAATACAACTTTGTATTCCTTGTTCAATAGTTGACTTTTAAGTTTTGCTTAAAAATGATTGTTTGAAGAACAGGTTCAAGAATATTCTTATAGTATGAGTTTCCTCTCATGCCTACTATGGCATAAATTTGTCAATAAAATGAGTTTAGAACACAAATTCCACATCAAACCAGTCCTCACGATAAATAAAATCTTTTTTGGTGTTACGTTGAATTTGCTTGCATTAAAGAGACACTATAGTCGCCAGAACCGCCACAGCTTAATGTAGTGCTTCTGATATCTATAGCATGACCCAGCAGGTTTAAGAAAAAGGCAGCGTTTACATTGCGGCCTAGTAACGCCTCTAGTGGCAGTCACTCAGACAGGTACTAAAGGTGCTTCTTATGTTAATGCTTTTTATTTCAGTGCAGAGTGTGGAGACACTGAGCGCTCCCCATAGCGATGCATTGAGTCACTGCACCTCTATTAGGATATGCTAACCGGCACAGCAGAGGAGCAGACTGCGAAGACAAAAACATTTTTCAGCAAGGCTGAAAAAGAGCACTGAAGCAACGAGAATATACGTAAGACTTAAAGGACCACTATAGTGCCAGGAAAACATACTCGTTTTCCTGGCACCATAGTGCCCTGAGGGTGCCCCCACCCTCAGGGTCCCCCTCCCGCCCGGCTCTGGAAGGGGGAAAGGGGTAAAAACTTACCTTTTTCCAGCGCTGGGTGGAGAGCTCTCCTCCTCCTCTCCGCCTCCGATCCTCCCCGTCGGCTGAATGCGCACGCGCGGCAAGAGCTGCGCGCGCATTCAGCCGGTCTCATAGGAAAGCATTTACAATGCTTTCCTATGGACGCTGGCGTGCTCTCACTGTGAAAATCACAGTGAGAAGCACGCAAGCGCCTCTAGTGGCTGTCAATGAGACAGCCACTAGAGGATTAGGGGGAAGGCTTAACCCATTCATAATTATAGCAGTTTCTCTGAAACTGCTATAATTATGAAAAAATGGGTTAACCCTAGAAGGACCTGGCACCCAGACCACTTCATTAAGCTGAAGTGGTCTGGGTGCCTAGAGTGGTCCTTTAAGGGGCTACATACAAAATGGTGTTGAGAGGGAAGGGGTTAAACAATCATAATTCTATATGAACCCTGGTTTATTACTTACAGTAAAGTTAGAAGAACAATTTTTCATATCATCTTTAACAACACAAATACGAATTTTCAGCAACAGTAATAAGTCAATATTTTATAGCGCAGTTTGTCAGCAGTCAGGCACTAATGCAAGATTATTATTATTTTGATAGCCATTATTAAGGCTGAGCATTGTGTTTTCAGTTATTTTTATTGACAGCTATTATAATTTTCCTATACAGTATTATAGGAATTGCTGTGCAAGTTGTTATCAATGCCCCAATACATCATACTATTCCATTTAGTGAGACGTGCAACTGAGAACTATGGGAAGAACAACATACAGTAATTAGATGGTCAGTAATATAAATCTTGACTGTGCATTGAAATGACTTGCACAGCTACCTCAGTGACAGGTTAAAATACAGTAAAGCAAACCAACTAAATCTAATTTGCAGTCGGTAATGTGCTTCAGGCTTCAAGGGAAAGACTGGAGCCAATGAAAACTCCCGGTCTCGCTTATTAACTCAGCTCACTGAACATGAATCCTTTGAGTTTCCTGTGGTGGTAAATACTTGCAGGAAGCAGAACTAGTAAGCAGCCTTTTGTCAGTATTGTAATAATGAAAATGAAAATCCCTGAAGAGTCTAAAATATCAAAGTTACGGAAAAGGCAAATGTGATAAAAAAAATGTTTTATTTCAAATGGAATTCTGGGTAGAGGAAGGTGAGTGAATATTTTATGGCTTAATTACACTATATCTACATTCTGTGAACAAAGCTATAAGGCTAAAAGTAATAAACAGCCCATGATTCCACTCTGTAGAATATCACCCAAGAGCACTTTAAGACCGCACTTTGCCACTTTTTAAGCTAATAAGATTCCTGGCTATATTTAAAAAAAAATATAACTACTCTCACTCTACACACCATATGTTATACATTCTTAATCAGTTAATATATACAATTTCACAAACACAGACTCCACTGGCATTAAACATTATAAATGAATAATCAGTAGACATGGATATTTGGATATGTTAGAATCAAAATTCAGCAGAATTTAGACCGATTCGGTGGCATTTTTAATCTCAATCAGCAGTTTTTGGATCAATCTGAATTTTTTTTTAATCAAATCAAAATTTTGAATTAAAATGAAAATTCTTCATAAGACAATTTTGAAAATCAGAACCATATGAATTCAGAAGAACCAAATATTTTCTATGTGTAGAAGTCTAATAATCAGTCAATATATATTGGAACAAAAAAACTGGAGACAGTCTCCTACCATTTTAGTGCAATATATTTTCGTATTATCCAGAGATATACAGCTTTGGTTCTTCTGATACATGTGAATTCTTGTTTCACAACTCTATGTTACTAATCCCTCTACAAAAAAACACAGATACCAGTCTTTGCCTTGCTAGAAAGTAAAACAAACTAAAAAGGACTACTCTATATATCCCACTGCTATTCTAAATTGAATGTGAAACATGTACTACTTGTCTATCATCCCAATGTGAGTTCTGCAAACACTTACAAAGTGAGATCCCACCAGAAAAAGACCATGTTTAAAGTAAAGAAAAAATGAAATTTGTCACAAAACGTTTTGTGGAAAAAAAAAAATACTCTTTCCCTACCTATAAATCCGTTCACTGCTAAAAATTCCCATTTAAAATTGTAGAGTTGCTACCCATGCTTCAACACCATGTATACACAAGTGACACCCTTGCAAAATAAATTGCTTACTGCAGGTAAACTGCATTTGCAGTGGCTTACACATGACCCATGGGGACCGGTGCGAAAATTGATCCATGGGCTGGGGTAGCAATACATGGCGGTGGGCACCTGGTCGCAGGGGTTGCAGGGCTGCGACCCCTGCGACCGCGGTATGTATGCCAGTGCATGCATATGCACACAACTTAAAGGACCACTACAGACACCCAGATCACATCAGCTCAATGAAGTGGTCTGGGTTCCAGGTCCCTCTAGTTTTATCCCTGCAGCTGAAAACATAGCAGTTTCAGAGAAACTGCTATGTTTCACTGAGGGTTAATCCTGCCTCTAGTGGCTGTCTCATTGACATCTGCTAGAGGAGCTTCCGCGATTCTAAGACACTGAACGTCCATAGGAAAGCATTGAATAATGCTTTCCTATGGGCGGTTTGAATGCACGCGAGTCCGGCGCTGGAGAAAAGTAAGTGCTGAAGACACACACACTCTCACAAACAGACGAATACACACTAGCTAACATACACACACATTTACTGACAGAGACACACTCAGCGACAGACATACATACCCACTTACAAGACATACACTCTCACTGACAAATACACACTCACTAACAGACATCAAACAGACTCACTAACAGACACACACAATCACATACAGTAACAGACACACACAGTAACACACTCACTGACACTCACTAGCAGACACACACTCAATAACAGACACACTCACTGATACTCACTAGCAGAGACACACACACACTAACACTAACACACACACAAACACACACACTAACACACACACACACTAACACACACACATGTTTTTTTTTACATTTAATCCCCCCAGCCTCCTTACCTTTGGGGGGGCTCAGGGGATTCACTGGGATCGAATGGTGTCACCGGGCAGGCAGGCAGGCTGGCGCGCGCGTGGGAGCGCTTCCTCTTCAGCTCCCTTGCGCGCCGCGTACTGATGCCGGAGCCGGAAGATGGACCCAGAGGTGGCCGGCTCCTGGGCCCCCCAGGAGAAGAGGCTAGCCCAGTAGGTACATACCGGGTCGGGACACCTGCGACCCCGGTATGTACGCCAATGTCCATTTGTAAGATATCCCCTTAATAGACCTGGGCTGCTTGTAGTGAGAGCCGCTAGACTGTAAGTATAATACAGAAAGAATCTATATAAAATGTCTAGTTGCATCCCATTACTGGGAGCAAAAAACAGACATTTCATGTAGGTCCCCAGATGACTCTGTGGCAAACCCTGCCACTGGAACTGATCATTCTGTGTGAATGAGGGACTTTCACCAAGGGAATAACTAACCAAATGGACTTTCCTGTTATATTGCTGTTTTTAGGCGAATGACCGAAACTACCGAACGGGAGACCACCCCGGGGTGGTCGTGTGTTTCCAATTAGCTGAACGATACAATGTTGCGAGGGAATTAAGTGCCTGTATGTGTGGCCGCCATTTCGCATACCGAACACGTGGCGGCGGCCATCTTACGCACGAACAGCGGTACTTGGTTGTCGAACGCCTGGAACTCAAACCGGGCATTTGACTAACCAAGTACCGCTGAGACCTCCAGCATGCTCCGACAGCACGAATCAAACACATGAACACCCCGGCGTTCGGTAGATAGACTCCCCTAAACGAGGGGATTCATGCAAAGGCTTACAATCGCATGGATGGCTAGGTTATTCGGTATTTTTAATTCACTGAAATAGACCGACTGCAGGGCCAGAATTCATGGAACTGTTTATGGCTACTGAGTCCCTGCGGTCGGTCAAAACTTTAACTGTTTGTAACTCCCGAACCCCTGGACCGATCTGGGTGAATTTGGAGTATGTTGCTCACCCAGATCAGATCTACCAGGGGACCCCTTATTTGTCCCTGTACCCCCTATATTTAGGGGACATCTAGAAAGTGGGGAAAACTCTGTCCCCACTAATCTGTTTAAGGGCTAATCTAAGGGGAGGAGAGGGAGGGGAGGTGACCAGATTACAATTGGCTACTGTAATAATTATGAAAGTTACCTCCCTTGCATGGGAGAAATGCATAAAAGCAGACTTGTGAATAAAGCTGACAGTTGACTCCCAGACTATGTGTTGTCTAGTCCTTGGGGAGGTGGATTATAGAACTATGTTCCTGTGATTTTGTATGCTGAATCTTTGTTCCCAGCGGAGAGCCATTGGATTAACCCCTGCTCCTCCGCTACAGACTCTTATGTGCCCATTATAGGTGCAGGGTGTGTATTGTAATATTACTTGTGGAAAGTCTTGTATAATCTCCTGTTTGGCTGAGGGGGCCTGTGCAGTGTCACTTGCTGGTTGCAAAAAGTCTGCAAGAATTATGCAGAATTATAAAAATCTGTTAGTTGCAACAGCTATGTGCATTAACTGAAAAGCAGGGCTCATTATTTTGCTTATTGTGGCTTATGCAGGTGAAAGACATGCACCTGTGTTTGTCTTTCCAAACCCTTGTATAAATATTTTACATTATTATAATTATGTTATTTTTTACTTGTTACCTCAAATTTGAGATACCTTTTATTAATTTGTGTATTTCAACACGTTTAAGGACAAGTCACCAAAAGCAAGTTCTTGTCCAAAAATAAAGTATTGTGTGTTAGTTCCATTAGGAATCCTGTCTGGTTCGTTGCGGGAATCCAGGAGAAGAGTCTTCAGACCTGTTGGTTGGCTGCACTAGTCCCTGGTCCTGGGGACATATTACAAAAGAGCTAGGTCTGAGAGCCGAAAGTGTCTTTGTAAAGGAATAGTTGAAAGCAGGGCAGGTAGAGGGGTCAGTACCTACCTGAGAGAAATACGAAAGGTAGAGGGGGTCTATGCCTGCCTTGGAGAAGCAGGACAGGCAGAGGGATCGATACCTAGCCGGAAGGACAAGCCGTTCTGAAGGCAAGCCTAGCTGGGGTAGCTGTAGCTGCTTGATTAATCCACGGTCAGGGTAACAGTCTTCTCTGGTAGACCTACATCCCCGGTAGTGTTCCATTATGGTATTTTATTATACTGAAGAGGCTGTTAGAGACTTCAGCCAATAATTCTTAAAATTAAAATCTTCAGCTAAGCATTTTTATTTTGAAAATTTCAGTGTGCTTTTTGGCTGACATCTCAAGGAGTGGGAAATTTTCAATACACAGTTTGGAGCAGAAAACAAATGTCAAAATCACAAAATAAGGCCACTTTGTGAGAGATGCAAGTCAAAGATAAAAATATGAATATAAGAAATATATTTTTATACATCTGAACATTTTGTTAGAGTTAGTTCTAATGGTATAAAACTCCTACACAATGACGAACAATTAAAAAAAAAGGTTTTGTTTATTTTGAATATATACACATATTCCATAACTAAAGTTTACAATGTAGTACTATTTCAAGCCAGAAAGTCAACGGGTTCATAGTTTACATTGTGGGTTTTTTCTGTTTTTTTTATTCAGTTAATGGTTTAAATGTTCTTTTTATTCTGTATATTTCTGCTCTGAGACTCACCAATGAAATCTGCACAACGTGCTGTACTTCTCCCCTGCAGCATGCCTCGAACTGAAACTATCACGCCCTGAAGCAGGCTCTGGGTGTCCCAGTAAAGATAGGGGTCCCTGCATTGTTTAATATTCACCACATACCCTGTACATTTTTCTCATCATTTTTTTTTTTTTTTTGCAAATCATACTTTTTCTTAAAGTCACTATCAATTGCTGTGTACCTTTCCTTCGTTGAGTTTTTCAATATATCTTTATTTTGAAAGTTATTTATTAAAGTTTTTTAATACAATGTAATAATATAAAAGTGATATTTGTTCTATGTAGATGTCACAATAAACATTCCATAGTAAGTATGTACATAGACATCAATGTGGACCAGTGAATATTATAGTAGCCATTTTCTATAGATATATGTGCTTTAACTTATTAAAGGGAGAGTTTTTGATTTGTGAAAGGTGAACTGTCCCTTCTCTGAAATTTACACCTTTGAATAAAATATTGAAACTCACTTATAACTTATGGTCACCTTTATTTTTATTTTTTTCCTGAGATGCCAGATTTACTTTGAAATTGATATTAAATATTTAGAAAATGGCATTGCAATCTTGTTCAGACAAGGCAAAGCCACGTCAAACATTGCAAATTAAAATAGAAACATTTTGGAATTTCTCCTCTTCTCTGAATGCTTTCACTATGCTGACTGTCAGATACCAAGAACAGAACTTATGGACCGAATGGTTCTGCCATCACATTCTATGCTTCTATGTTTCTATGTTTTTAACAATGACTGAAATTAGATAAATGCATATTTTTTTAATTATAAGAATAAATAAATATGAAATAAAAAGTTCAGGAAAGTGGTATATCCCATTTAAAGAAACCTTAATGTAAAAATAATTGAGTGTGCCTTAAAGAACCCCTGTCAAGTGGTATATCCCCTTTGAAGAAACCTTAACTTAACAATAATTGAGCGTGCCTTAAAGGACCACAATAGTCACCCAGACACTTCAGCTCAAAGAAGTGGCCTGGGTGCCAGGTCCCCCAGTTTTAACCCTGCAGCTATATTTACATTGCAGGGTTAATCCAGCCTCTAGTAGCTGTCTTCCTGACAGCCGCTAGAGCCGATTCCCCGATACTCAATGCGAAAATCGCATTAAGCACGGAGAATGTCCATAGGAAAGCATTGAGAAATGCTTTCCTATGGGCGTTTTTAATGTGCGCGCGGCTCTGGCCTGAAAACAAGATATACAAAACACAACGAGGGAACCGGATGATTATCTAAATGAAGATAAATAAAAAGAAGTATAGTGTAATACAGTTTTACAATATTAACACTGCGCAAAATGAAATGCACTCACAGGATATTGGACAGTTCAGGCATATATGGTGCCACCCCTGATGTTATGGGGGGCTAGGGAAATCCCCTGGACACTTCCACTCAAAATGCAGGACTCCAGGTGAAGATATGAAAAAGGTGGCTTTAATTGTATAAAAATATAAAATAAATACAAATAAAGGTCCTACGCGTTTCGTCCCTTCTATAAAGTGTGGGACTTCCTCAGGGACCACAATATTAAAATAACAATCAATGCAGTACAATCAAAAAAAGGCTGTTTTTTTTTATTGTACTGCATTGATTGTTATTTTAATATTGTGGTCCCTGAGGAAGTCCCACACTTTATAGAAGGGACGAAACGCGTAGGACCTTTATTTGTATTTATTTTATATTTTTATACAATTAAAGCCGCCTTTTTCATATCTTCACCTGGAGTCCTGCATTTTGAGTGGAAGTGTCCAGGGGATTTCCCTAGCCCCCCATAACATCAGGGGTGGCACCATATATGCCTGAACTGTCCAATATCCTGTGAGTGCATTTCATATTGCACAGTGTTAATATTGTAAAACTGTATTACACTATACTTCTTTTTATTTATCTTCATTTAGATAATCAGCCGGTTCCCTCGTTGTGTTTTGTATATTCTTGTGTTCAAGTTGATTGCTAGCTGGGAGCGATCTGAGGGAGGCTGCATTTCACTTACCACTGATAAGTATCCTTGTATATAAGTGTGTGTATAAGGTGCATTTCTTTTTGGCTGAAAACAAGATACTATGATAAATAATGTCCACATTCTTATTATTTATTTTACCCAGGTAAGTAACATGGGGGTTTTAGGAAGAACATTCATGTTCATTCATTATGTAAATTTTATTGAAATAATTTTGTACAATTGTGCTTTCGCAGCAAAATATATCAGGTTGGTAAAGCATTTACTATCTTTATAATCCTTATTTTAATTAACATAATGCATATATCTTTTTTTAAATGTAAAACATAATGAATAAAGTAATTCAAGCTATTTCTCATGATGGGTGATAATTAGCGACTGGGTGATAGTTTAGAAAAATTAAAACCAGTTTGTTCTTTTTTTACATTAAGAACAGCACAAAAATATATAAATCTATTACTTTATCTACTGACATTAAAATATGAACATATACATTTTCTACCAACAAGCCTTCATGACTTTGCTTGTTATTATTACAATTTATGATTTTAGTACATTAATTTCTTTTTAAAAAGTCCAATAACCTCCACAGTAGGTAAAATAAGAATATTTCCCTCTGTTTAATTTGATTTTCTTACTTTCATTGCTTTTTTTTTGTCCTTTCACAGGATTACACAGATCATATCAAAGGCAGCACTTTACAATTTATTTGAAACAGTTTTTTTTTCTCCCTTTTAATTCTGTAAATAAAATTAATGGTGTTCTTTAAAAGTAAAGGAGTTTCTGTTCTGTAGCAGTGGGATAATCTGTGTACTTTCTGAAATATAGGAATCTGAACACAAAAGGGGAGTAATTCACTTGCTCCTGTATGGATTAATTGTTCAGTGGCTGAGATAATTGTTCCCTGTTTTAAAATATCATCAAAGGTTAATATTCTTATTGAAAAAATGAAACTTCTGTTAAACTTTCTCAGTAATACAGTGTGCTCCTCACCCGTTCTGCACTGAAAAAGTTAAAATTCTCTACCTTTTCCCAATCACTAAGTGTATTGTATGTATAATGTATTTGAGACAAACATATTTTATGCAGATGCATATATTATTTGAGACAAGTCCCTATTTGGCAATATTAAAGGGTTACTCCAAGCACCATGACCACTTCAGAGATTTCAAGTGGTCATAGGTCACTCTGCTGTCGGAGGAGTAAATCCACCTCTGGTAGCATCATTAGGGCATCACTAGCCCACCCTTACCAAATGTCCTGTGTTGCTAATGTCAACATGCTCACACCAGATAGCCAAGATCGGAACTCCCTCTTTGCTGCAGATGTCCTAACCTCAGCCAGCCATCCCTGACATCTCTCTCCCTCTGGTTTGCAGGAGTAATGTCTGCTGAGAAGGATCAGGCTTCAAGGAAAATGTGGCCTTGGTGTTGGAATGGAGGTAAATTCTAACTATGTTCTTTATTTGTTTTCATTTTTTTTTTTGGGCCGGTGGGAGTAGGTGAATTATAGAGAGGGTTACTGTAAATAAACACAGCATTTTCAGCTAATCATTATACTCATACTGCGACATAGGTTATTATTATATTTATTAGAGACAAATTTATCCAGACAGAGACCTATGAGATGGAGATAGTTAAAAGAAACATTCCAAGCACCATAACCACTACATAATGCCTTTTTGTAAGTAGTCAAGCGATTTTAGAATACATATATATATATATATATACATATATATTCACATATAAAGGCATAACATTTTTAAAAAATACTCAGTTTGAAGCAGTCTAGAAGTCATATAAAAATTAACAAGTAGCAGTCTAAATGTCATATGAAAAATAACAAGTAGATGATAACAAGCCTTTATAAATAATTAAAATAATTTTCACTATGATAATGATAAAATGTGCTGTCATAGACTAATAGGAAAATTCAAGCAACTTGACAAATTAGTGTTTCAGGGTCAATTAGGTACCAACACTAAAAATATTTCATTCATACAAGAGGAGGGTATATGCCATCCTTTAGTAGATATGATATGATTTGACAACGTATGCCTTAAAGAGGAATCAGAGGGTGTGAGATTCATGAATAATATTTTATAGCAGTACATTACAAAATCATAATGAATATCTAAGACAGCCTTACAGTGGAGATTGTATACCCAATGGATAATGAGGGTGTTAGGCATTTAAAGGGTATTCACTCAAGAAAAAATTCAAATTTAAGCCAGAGTTTTTTTCAAATTTAAGGTCAATTATGCAGAACTTGGAAAATTCTCTACGTAGTTCTACTTTGGCCTTATATTGTGACCAGAGAGGTATTTTTGGGTCACACAAGGATTATTGCTGTGAAGTTCTCATTTGATAATGCTGGGATTGGTGTAACTGTCATTTATATTTTACAAACATAATTTGTATTTTCATAGAAACATCATACATTCCAAGACAAATGAAAAAACTAAAATACAACAACAGTGGACATTAATTACTTGATATCATTATATTACACCCAGTCTTTTAAACAAACACAGGGGGACAAAATGATTTCCTACAGTTGGATTTGTCGGGCAATTTGTGATAAGGTCCCATGCTGTGGTTGAAAAAGAAATAGCTCAACATTTAGGCTGTAAACATTGCACTTAATAATAGGAAACATCTCAAGGTTAAAGTAACAAGTTAAGACAAAAAATAGTATCAAAATTGGGTAACAATCCAAAAGCTGATTCATGGGCAGTGAAGAGTAAATGAGTGGTTTCCGTTATTGATTAGTGATCAAAATAATGACTAAAAACAGCTTTGGATCCCTGACACCCATAATGCTATCTATACTCTTCTTAAGCTCAAATAAAATGTATTGGCAACAAGAATAGTAATATAAATAAATAGATTCACAACTGAATGATGGATAAACACCAAAAAATGGTAGAATGTCCCTCTAGAGTTAAATGTCGAGATTGGATATGACTACCATAACCACCGTATTGCTTTTTAAAAAAATATATTTATGTGCCTTTTGTCAACAGTTTACATGTACTAATACATTTTGAAATAGTTCTCTGTCTGCTGCACTGTATAATAGACCTTACCATCAAGATTTTAACCCTTTGTGGGATTCTATAATAATATTTTGTATATTGGTTTTATACTCTGTCAGTCCAGAAACCTATACTAGATTATTATTTCAGCAGCCTGTGGACTCTACCTACTTTATATGATAGGAGGTTATGATCTGACTAGCTGATACATCCACATTTAAAGAGAAAGTGAACATATTTTTATTTATTTGATGTGCGATGTGCATTTCCATCTCAACTGAGTCCTGTATATATTATTGATTTATTTCAGTAAGTATTTAACATTTTTATGCCTTTAACCCCTGGTGGTGGTTATTTTTTACAAGCGATACAGTGGTTATGGCAGTCATATCCAATCTCGACATTTAACTCTAGAGGGACATTCTACCATTTTTTGGTGTTTATCCATCATTCAGTTGTGAATCTATTTATTTATTCTACCACCCATCAAGACCGGATATGGCTTTAAATAGGAACTTGGACTTCATTAGGGAAAACAGAAGAAATACATTCCACCAGATGATGTCTAATAAATGGAACAAGGAGAGATAAAGATCACACTTCTTCACCCCAACCAACAGGCACTAAATTGAAAATGTATAAATTAGGAGACCTATTGGAACAAGAAACCCAAATCTGTTCGGATATTACTAGTTTCGAATTCTATGTCTCCAATAATATAGTACCAAGGGGGCTAAGATTACAAAAACCCCTAGCTTATAAAAAGAAAGACGAAAATATATTGAAAAAATGGGACCAACTATTGGATAAGGGGTCCTTACAATTAGAAATTGATAGAGAGTAAAGTGAAGGACTTGGATAACAAAATAGTCGAAGGTAAAAAGAAAAGAAGAAAAAAATCATGAGAGATAAAGAAGATTATGACAAAGCTATTCAGAGAAATTGGAGAAAACAGAATATTAGCAAATCAGAATGGACAACATACCATCAATGGGAGGAAACTAAAATTCCAAACAGGGCAAGGAACATATGGAAAAATCAGGAGAGAATGATGGAGAGGAAGAGAATCAATTCCCTAAGAAACATACAGGAGAGATCAAACTATAACTACAACTACCATCATTCCCCCATCAAATCTAGGAATTACCAGAGAAACCAAGGGAGAGCAATGGAGAGGAAGAGATCAGAAGTCCCAATATATACACAAGGGAGATCCAAGTACAACCATTACCATTGTCAATCTCCCATCAGAGTTGGAACATATCTAGAGAATAATCATATAGGAAATGAAAAACGCAGAAGCAGGACTCCATTGAATGATAAGAGGTCTTATAAGGACAGGAGGCTAGTCTGTGTTAAGTCTCCTAGGACCAAACAGTGTACAGAACCATCCATCATCTCACCCCATAAGAGAAATTTTTTAGGGGATTTTTTAGAGAAGCGAGAAAAGACGAAGATGGCAATAAAGAAATCATGGAGAGAGAGGGGGGATCCACCACGATCCCCAATACAAAGGAAAAGACAAAGAAGAGAAGAAGACAGAGAAGAACCAAACCAGATATAATGAACTTAGGAGAGAATGATGGAAAAGAGAGTGTATTTAACCTGTCAAACTATAATTTGGACAAGAATGAGATGAACATACTCAAAAAGGGCTTAAAATTTGCTCCTAATAAGAAAAATTCACAATTCAATACCTTTATTGATCTCCACAAATTTATAAGGAAACCTACAGTTAAAAAGTATTTTTTAGAAAATAAATACACTAAACATGCTGAAGAGGAGGGGTATACACATATAGATCTACATCCACAATCGATTTTCTACCCTAAACAAGTCAAAAGTGACACCATCAGGGTTTTTGAAAGACTTGTTGAAAAAGACTTGATAAAGCTGAATAAAGGAAGAAAGGATAAAGATAACCTAACCGCCAAAGAAAGGCAAGTTTTAAAAGCACTCATGAATAATCCTGACATAATAATAAGATCCGCTGATAAAGGGGGAGTCATAATGAATACTGTGGACTATGAAAAAGAAACCACCAAGTTGCCCAACGATTTGAACACATATCTACCTCTTAAAGAAAATCCTCAGAAGATATTCATGGAGGAATGTTTGGAACTAATAAATGAAGTTAAAGACAGAGGAATTTTAAACAAAAGTGAATTTGATTTTATTTGGTGCAGACATCCAAAAACAGCAGTCTTTTATCATTTGCCCAAGATCCACAAAAATTTTGCTAATCCCCCTGGAAGGCCAATTATTTCAGGGATCAACTCATTGACATCTAACCTTTCCCAATATGTGGATCAGGTTTTACAACCCATGGTGACTCAACTTCCATCATATTTGAAAGATACCAGCCAAATTATCAAAGCTTTATCAAACATTAAATGGGAAAAAGGATATTTTTTAGTGACGGCTGATGTAACATCGTTATATACGATAATTGGACACCTCCAAGGATGTGAAGCTATACAACACTCCTTTGCTAAATATTCTGAGCTACAAAACGATCAGATCAGCTTTCTTGTTCAAGCTATTTCTTTCATTCTGCGTAACAATTTATTTTGGGCACAACATAAGTTTTATCTCCAAATAGAGGACACCGCTATGGGAACCAGGTTTGCACCAAGCTACGCTAATTTGTTCATGGGAAAGTTGGAAGAGAAATTTATTTGGAACAATACCCCACATAGTGCAAACCTGGTCCTATGGCGGCGATACATTGATGATTGCATTTTTATTTGGAAAGGAGATTTATCCTCCCTAAATGAATTCAAGAACTACCTCAATTTCAATCCCTATAATCTAAGATTTACTTTTACCAATTCACAAATCTCAGTAGAATTTTTAGATTTAGAAATATACATTAAAGAGGAGAGAATCAATACAAAAACGTTTAGGAAAACTGTTGCTTGCAACAGTTTCATTCCTTTAGATAGCCATCACAAAACACCTGGCTTGACAATATCCCCTATGGGCAATTCAGGCGTATAAAATGAAATTGTACAGAACTGGATATTTTCACAAACCAAATGGAGGAGATGAAAGGTCAATTTCTTAAGAAACGATATGATAATGATATGTTGACTAATGCAATGGATTAAGCTCTAAAAGTATCAAGAGAAGAAACTTTGGAAAGTAGGAGAAAGACATTGAAACCAGAGACAGATACTCCAGCGTTCATTACACAATTTAGTAATCAAGCAGGAAAAATCATACACATCCTTAACAAACATTGGAAAGTTATTAAAGAAGACAATACATTAGGTATGATTTTGGATGACAAACCAAAGATTTTCTATTCACGAGCTCCAAATCTTAAAACTATATTAGTTCCAACGATAAAAGAAATTAGATTACCGAGTAACAATCAGGAGACTGTCGGCTTTCGAAAATGCAATAAATGTCCCGTTTGTAGAAATAATCCAGCTCAATCAGTTTTAACAAAGAAATTTAAAAATATGAAAGTGGATGAAGAATTCAATATAAAATCAGACCTAAGCTGTAATTCTATAGGCGTTGTTTACCTTTTAATATGTCCTTGTAAGAAACATTATAAAGGCCGAACAAAAAGAAAATTCAGGATTAGGTTAAGAGAACATATTCACAATATTAAGAAGGGATTAATCACACACAACCTCTCCAGACATTTTTTATGTCATCATTCCAATAATCCAGCAGGTCTAGAATTTTATGCCATCGAAAAGGTTAACCCACATTTGAGGGGAGGAGATTTTGAAAAAGCTCTTGACAAAAATGAAGCTAAATGGATTTTTCAACTTAACAGCCTGGAGCCTTTTGGTCTCAATATTGATTTGAGCTTAATGCCTTTCTTTGATTTTTTTTTATATAAATTTTTTGTATATATTCATCTTTTTATATTCATCTTTTTCATATCTTAATAGAAAAATCCTGTAAAAGTTATTTAGTTATGGATTTTCCTATATATACTTCTTAATAGATTTCCCCATATATTTTTAATTTATGTCTTCTAACATATATATTTTTATTTTTTATTTTTTTATTTTTAATAGACTTTTTAAATATATGTATATTTTTGTTCCTGCCAAAATAAGTGTGGGAAGCCCTTTTAATTTTATTTTATTGTATTATCAAAGCATAGTAAAATTATATTCATTATTACTATTATTTATTTATTTTTAACTAATAATAAGGAGGCTTAACGATACCTGCTGAACCTATGTCATAAATATAGCCAAATAGCGATCATCACATGCACTACTGCAATTATTGCTATTGAAATACCAATAACTATGTTTATGTTTTTTAGAAAAGTTCCAATTTAAGTCTAAAAACTTAAGGAGATGAGTTAAACAGGTTTACGACTATACATTCAATCTAAGTTATCAGTCTCTGTTTGTATATTGAATGTCAGCTTTGAAAAAAAATTTTGTCTTAAAATTTTTTTTAGTCTTATACATTGGCTATACATCTAATTTATTGATAATTTGAATATATGGGTAGTAAAGAACTTATGGAGATGGTAATGACTCCTTCATACGCCATTTACCTATTGATTTAAAAACCTTTATATTTGACCATGTTCATTATTGCGGAATAATATGCATGAACTTCTAACATTGTATTTTTCTCTCAATTTCCCCAAGTGTGGATTTTTAAACGAAGAATTGATATCAAATTGATCAATTTTAAATTACACCAATTTTAATCATTATATATTTTTTATACATTCTATTAAGTCATCAGTTTTAGTATATATATATATATTGTTATAACAGTTTTAGTATATATATATATATATATATACATATATATATATATATATATATATAGAAAAATCAAAATATCCCCTGCACTCACTCTTACACTGAGGTCCAAAACCGGGCGCACCACCAGAGCTCTATTTATTGACCATGATTGCACTTTACTGTACTGTTTTGTTGTTCTATTTTTTGACCCTGAGGAAGGTCCCGAGTGGGGACCGAAACGTTGGTCGTAGGTTTTAATATGTTTGAATAAATTTTTTGTTTTTAAATCCGGAGAGCAGCCTTCCCTATTGTCATTTTCTATATATATATATATATATATATATATATTTTATAACAGTATTTTTATAACAGTATTTTTATAACTGTTATTTTGTATTTTATTATTTTTATCATCATAAAACCGGGTATATGCTTAATCCGTGAAAAACCCGAATACATGATTTTTAAATGTAGTTTTATCAGAATGGTTATGATGTTATTTTTCCTTTGGTTAAAAAGTATCCACTAAAGAGTATCTATCATTTTGTAACATAAAAGTATCTATCACTTCGCATCATAGATAAACTTCAATATGTCTATTTCCCTATGTAATTCCCTCTATCCTCTTTAAGTTATTTTCTGATAAATTAATCGCTGTAAGTATCTTTTCTATAACTGCACCTGCAAAATAGAATTATTTATTATTTAGTATATAATTGTTATATTGTATTAGAACGATGCACACAAGATTTTTCACTTGTTTATTAATATTTATAAGGTAATGGATTTTAATTGTTTTTTATTCATTATGAACTCTATCCTTGAATACATTTTTAAGAATCAATTAAGAGTTGCATTTTAATTAATTCTGTTAAACATGACTTCTATACTGGATAGTTATGTATAAGTATAGTAAGGGTTAATTTAACATTAACAAGAACAGACCAAACACGAATAAAACAGATTGAAGATTCTACAGATGAAGTCATCTGTGATCACAAAACGCGTAAAGGCGGCATCTTCACATCGGTATACACCGGTTCCTGAGAGCAAGCACTTTTGAAATGCATCCAGAACCACAGTGGAATGCACGCGGCCAGTATCCAGTGTTATTCCAGCACGAGAAGGTCCTAATCCACTTCTGTCCAGCCTGCAAGAGAGTGATTTTAACATCTTTGGACCCCAAGTCTGCAAACCTGGTACTATTGCTATTTCTATTTTGCTACTCTTTTTTGTGACTGTTTAACTTTTTAGTCTTTTTTATATATTTATGTGCCTTTTGTCGACAATTTATATGTACTAATAAATTTTGAAATAGTACTCTGTCTGCTGCACTGTATAATAGACTTTACCATAAAGATTTTAACCCTTTGTGGGATTCTATAATAATATTTTATATATTGGTTTTGTACTTTGTCAATCCACAAACCTATACTAGATTATTACTTCAGCAGCCTGTGGACTCTACCTACCTTATATGATAGGAGGTAATGATCTGACTAGCCGATACATCCACATTTAAAGAGAAAGTGAACATATTTTTATTTATTTCATGTGCTATGTGCATTTCCATCTCCACTGAGTCCTGTATATATTGTTGATTTATTTCAATAAGTATTGAACAAGAATAGTAATATGTTGGCACTATGTAAATGATAATAATAGTAATATCAGCTAAAGTATGGCAGACCTTCAGTGTTTGACTTCATCCTTTAATTACTAAACATACATACAAAGGATAAAAAGAAGCATACTGCATGATGTCTGCCAGAATATTGAACCAAAATATTTAGTGGAAATGCCTTTATATATGAGAAAGGACTAAACTAAACCTTTAACAGATGCCAATATGTAAGCAAGTTTGCATGGGTGCCAAAAACTTAGAGCAGGTAATAAATACATTACAATTATTATCCTGTCCAGTTTATTGTTTGTGGATTTAGACCAGAAATCTGCAAACCATAAGCAGAAGTGCCTGAATTATTAATATTCTGCAGTTTAGTTATATTTTCAATTTCATATTTTCCTATTTTTTCCTTTCCTTTCCTTTCTTCACCGGTTGATGCTCATGAAATAGCCCTAAGTGGTAACATTTAAAGACAAGTCAAGTGAGAATATTGTTCACAAAGTTGTCTATATGGATGAATTTGGAATAGGAGTAATGGAGCAAAATGTGAAAAATCAGGAGATAGACATTAGGAAGGAAGCAGAAAAGAGGGAGAAAATAATTAAAAGAACCAAAGAAAAAAGAAAGAAAAAATCAGATGACATGGAAAATGATAAAAGCAAGAAAGAATAAAAATGAGGCAGAAGAAAATAAAACAACAGAGAAATTATAAAAAGCAGGAGATGAAAGAAATAAAATGTAACAAAGAAACAGGATAGAGAAGACGAGAGAAGGGTGAAAAGAAAAAACAATTAAGAAGGATAAAATTGATTAAGCTAAATACCTGTTATTTGGTAAAGAACTTACTTTTATTTCAGAGCAAATGTTGTTTTGCCTAATAAGTACTTAATTGCCTCTCTTTGTGTTACCCACTATGTATTACCCCACTTATCATCACCCCTCTGTTGATAATCTCTGTGTATATTATCCCACTAATCATCACCACTCTGTGCATTACTCCTCTGCTTAAGATACCTTTTTGTATTTCCAAACTGTTTGTGATTAGAGTGGAGCAGACACCTGGATGTTCGGGTCTGGCGGGTTCGGCTGAACTTCGGACCATGAACTTGATCCCGAACCTCATTGAAGTCAATGGGGACCCGAACTTTTGGGCACAAAAATGGCTCCAAAAAAGTCCTGGAAAGGGCTAGAGGGCTGCAAAAGGAAGTAAAATTGGGGTAAGAGTAGGATAAGTGCCCTGCAAACAAATTAATATAGGAAAATCACTTAAAATAACATAAATACATAAAATAAGCAGCTGCTTAGTAGATAACTTCCTAATTCCCACGGTATTAGGGAGCTATCTACCAAAAGGCTGAAAGACCTAAATTGGTCTTTCAGCCAAATTTACTAATACTAAGTAAAGATTACTTTACAGGTAAGTCTCTACATTTACCTGTCACAGCACTCTGATTGGTTGGCTTGAAATCCACCAATCAGAGTGCTCCGTGCCATTTTACACAGCATGGGAAAGTTCTTTGGAATTTTCCCACGCTGTGTAATTTGACTCATAACAACACTCTGATTAGTGGATTGAAAGTAACCAATCAGAGAGTTATGAGTCAAATTACACAGAGTGGGAAAATTCCAAAGAACTTTCCCACGCTGTGCAAAATGACACAGAGCACTCTGATTGGCTGGATTTCAAGCTAACCAATCAGAGTGCACTGCGTCATTTTACACAGTGTGGGAAAATTCCAAAGAACTTTCCCACGCTGTGCAAAATGACATAGAACACTCTGATTGGCTGGATTTCAAGCTAAACAATCACAGTGCTCTGTGTCATTTTACACAGCGTGGGAAAATTCCAAAGAACGTTCCCACGCTGTGCAAAATGACACAGAGCACTCTGATTGGCTGGATTTCAAGCTAACCAATCAGAGTGATCTGTGTCATTTTACACAGCGTGGGGAAATTCCAAAGAACTTTCCCACGCTTTGTAAAATTACACAGGGCACTCTGATTGGTGAATTTCAAGCTAACCAATCAGAGTGCTCTGTGTCATTTTACACAGCTTGGGAAAGTTCTTTGGAATTTTCCCACACTGTGTAATTTGACTCATAACACTCTGATTGGTGGATTAAGTAACCAATCAGAGTGTTATGAGTCAAATTACACAGCGTGAGAAAATTCCAAAGAACTTTCCCACGCTGTGTAAAATGACACAGAACACTCTGATTGGTGGATTTCAAGCCAACCAATCAGAGTGCTGTGACAGGTAAATGTAGAGCCTTACCTGTCAGTCTCTTCATTTACCTGTCAGAGCATTCTGATTGGATGGCTTAAACCCAACAATCAGAGTGCTCTGAGCCTAATTGCAGGGTGGGGCAAGGCTTTATAAGCCTTCCCTGCCTGGAAGAGCTCAGTCGGCACAGAGCCCTCCATGGGTGAAAATTGATTTTTTTCTTTTTTTGCACTAATTTTTTTTTTGCCACAGGCTGCTCACTGTTTAATAGACATGCCCCTACATGCCTCTACTCATGGTATAGCGTGTAGGGGCATAATTTATTAATACTAAGTAACCAGCTTATATAGAGGCTGGATCACATGCTGCACTGGCCAATCACAGCCATGCCATTAGTAGGCATGGCTGTGATGGCTTCTAAGGGCACACAAGTCAGACGCTTATTGATTGGCTACCATGCAGCCTTTCAAAATGCGTTATTAAATCGCCGAACACCGAACTCCAACCCGAACATATACTGATATGTCCGTGTTCGGGTCCGGGGTCCAAAAAACTTAATGTTCGGTACAAACGCAAACTTTACAGTCCGGGTTCGCTCAACTCTACTTGTGATCCATCTATGAATTACCAATTGTATAACCCCTTTGTATATTATCCCACTGCCTTGCGCACTTCTATGTAGTACATTACTGCCCATCACCTCTTGGTATATTACCCCACTGGTCATCAACCAATATTTATATATTTTACGCTTCTAGGTATCCTACCACCTTTTATCCTCCATCTGTGTGTTACACTGGCCATTACTTCCTATGTATTATGTGATGATCGACACACATTAGCAGGTTGTGAAAAACAAATCTGAACTCTTCCAAATTAGAGAAAGGGAGATTATCTGTCAATGGCGTCTTCTCTGTCAGCTCAATGTCACCCAAAAATGCTGAGAGAACTTCCCTGACCTTTTTCTATGGTTAATCCAATCAGTATTCTTCGGCTTTCTGATCTATTCCTATTCCTGTATCTATTCTAGTCCCCAAAAGACAACTTCTGAGAGTTAAGGGGAATTGCTCAAAAAAGAGTCTTTCAATCCTTTTGACTAATTTTGTTGAAAAAGGATATGAATTATTCTATATGCCCTTTATATGTGTTTTCCCAAGTATTGTATATGTATGTATATTATATACATTTTGCCCACATTCATTCAGATATGACATTCTCAATGTAACCAGCCTATCATCATCCTTGTGGACCTATTAAAAAATGATCTTCCATGATCTCTGGGATTCTTTTGAGCTTAGTGTTGCCACATGGTTCATCTAAATACATGAAAGGATGAAAATGATGAACCTGTGAGAATTCAGCCACTCTTTTAAACACGTTCATCTTCAACACAGGGTACATATTTAAATGTAATGGTTAGCGGTGCTGTCTAATCTGACTATACATGCATATGCGTCATTTCTGTTTAATCTCCCACCATAGTGAATCATTCAGATCTTCATTCAACTAATGAGACATTAGATCAGAAATTTGATTTACTTCCTTTAGTTCCAATATGGCTATAGGTTAATAGCAACTTTTAAATTGTGTTTTTCTGCATGAGCTTCACCTTTCCTGATTTTCTGTACTTTAGAGTCCAGCGCTTGCTTATTTGTTGAATAAATGCTTTGTCTTGTTAGATGGTGTCATTGCCCTTGCTTAGAAAGTTTGCAGTATTACACAGACAGGTCAGCTGGATATTTGCTTCTTTCTACAATGTCAAGAGCAGTGGCAAGCAAGTATCTAATTATACTTATAAAATCAGTCAGAAAAAGTTTGAATTTTTGCGGATTAAAACTGTTGCATACAGATACCTTCTTAAAGAAGGTTAAAGTAAACAGTTTTATTGATCAGGACAGCTGTCACATCTGCCCATGGCTCAGAAATGTCCCCAAAAGCCAACTCCTGAGAGTTAAGAGAAATTGCTAAAATATATTATTTTTGTACCCTGGGTCAATTCCTTTTGACTAATTTTGTTGAAAAAGGGCATGTCCTTTATATGTGTTTCACCAAGTATTATAAATGTATGTATATTACATACATTATAGATATTGCCACTTTACCTTTGCATTGCATTACACATGCCATACCACCATACCACAGACACACACACACACACACACACTAATACATGCACACATATACACACTGTTACAGGCACACATATGCACACTAATACACAAGCACATATACTCACTCTGATACGCACATATGTGTACACACCCACACTGATGCAAAGAGACACACACATTGACAAATACAGACATACAGTCCCAATGTGCATCTGGCTGTGTGCATTTCTGAGTGTGTCTGGTATTATCTGATAATTCATACACTGTTCCTCCACACATGTGGATACACCCATGCATTCATACACTGTTACTCTATGCACCTAGATACAAATGTGTCTTCACCTGTGTTACATTTTAATTTCTTACCCTCTTTAGCCCTTTATGTAATTCTTATCCTGTATTTTGAATCTTACCACCTTTAGTTTGTCTTATACCCCTTTTGTGTGTCTTACACCCCCTGTGTGTCCATTAAAATCCCCTCCTTATTTTTCTTACTCCTCCAGCCTTTCTGTGTGTCTGTTAGTTCACCCAAGTCTTTTTATGTCTTGTATGTCCTCCAGCACCTTTCTGTGTCTCTTACATGCTCCCTTTGTGTATATATTACTCCCATAGCCCCTCTGTGTGTCTATAACTCCCATAGCCCCTTTGTGTATCTATTACTCCCATAGCCCCTCTGTGTGTCTATTTCTCCCAAGCACCTTTTATGTGTTTTGTGTGTATCTTTCTCTCCCAACTCCTTTTTGTGTCTCTTACCACCTCTCCCCCACATGCCTGTTTACTTCTATTGTAGTGTGGCCTTACAGACCATGGTAGAGAGCCTTCTTTATTTTCTACCTTGTCTGACAGAAAGCTGCTCCCAGTGAGCAGCTTCCTGTCAGACTGGGTAGATGATTAGTAAGATCCTCTACTGTGGTCAACAAGTCCACGCTACACTGAGTGTCAGCAGGAGATCAATGGCCATCCCCCTCCTGCAGGTCAAAGGGACATCATGCCCGCCAGCCCAGTGCACCCTAAAGAGGTACTGCAGTATGGTAGTGCTGGCCATAACTCTAAGCATCATAAACACTGTAGTGGTTTTGGTGCCAAGAGTGCCCGGACATTATCTTAGTGTAATCTGTCAATTCGTTTTAGTACTGTTTGACAACTTGCCTGGGTCCTCCGAACACCCATGACATATACAGTCTTCTCCTACATGATTGGTGTTTATTTAGCTCCCTATAATACAACAAAATACATATTTAAGAAAAACTAACAGACTGCGCAAGTAAAATCACTTTCTCTGGGACCATTACAGCCAGACAGGATCCTTTTTATGTACAATTACATGTTGATTCATACCATTGTGTCTTCATCCATTTCCCAAGGGGCTCTTATATAATCTAAATTCATATAAAATGTGTGTCTGAGCAATACTTTAGTTTATCTACCATTTCCAT
The DNA here is from genome assembly GCA_933207985.1 of Pelobates cultripes. Taxonomy (NCBI): domain Eukaryota; kingdom Metazoa; phylum Chordata; class Amphibia; order Anura; family Pelobatidae; genus Pelobates; species Pelobates cultripes. Next base: position 31,333,790 of record OW240919.1, on the reverse strand, counting down.
AAAAATAGCTCTATTTTCTATCAGCCATAAAGAAGGTAAGTATGTAGATATTTTTCTTCCAGTACCAACATGTTCAAAATCTGTTGAGAAAATTCTATGCATTTGGCTGCTGTATAGTGTTTGGAAGTATTTTCAATTACTGTACACGGAACAGGTATAATTGGGAGGCAGAAAGTGGAAGTTCCCAGCATCCATATCTTCATTGGTGAGTAAAATTAGAACTCATATTTCGTATAAAATATGAAATTTATATTATTCTGCACAATAAATATATATAGTAATACAAAACAGCCACGTTGTATATTGTGGATTGATTATGTCTGCTTACATGAAAGTCAGCATTGTCTCTTTTATAAAACTTGAATATCAAAATAATAATTGTTTCTAAACAAAGTGGACATGGACAATTAAACTGTCAGAAAAACCAACACTACCCTATAGTACTTTGTGACAAAAGTAGAAAAACCGGTTCAGTGACCACCCTTTTTTTCATTTATTCACATATGTGTTTTCTTTGTGAACCATTCATTGATGCAGTAATAATGACAGATGATTTTATTGTTGTGCTAGGATGCACGTTATTTATCGGATAGGTTACATTATAGAACTGTGTTATTGTGTGACTGCTTCAGACTTTGATACACACACATCTTTTATCTTTTGCTTACAACTCAACTAATGTGCAATATTGTGAACTACTTGCTACATTTTAATTCATTGCTCTACTGCTTCTATGTATGAACCATACTAATATTTAGGTAATTTTCAATTGTTTTTGTAATATTCAGCATCTCTTGTGAAAAGATAATTTTGAAAATATTTGTCTGTTCTTTGTCTAAACACTATCCAAAACATTCACAAAGTACTGTTCAAAACTCATTCACCTTTTTATAATGTTAAAGAAATACTGCAGACTCCCAAACATGTTGGGTGCAAGGTGCTGGGTAAGTTACAGTGTAGTAGGTTTTGTATATTGGTTTTGTCTTCTTTAGTTTTTATTTCTTAAAGGGACACTAAGGTCACCTAGAACACTTCATCTCATTTAAGTTGTCTGGGTACAGTGTCAAAGTCCCCTTAACCCTGCAAGTGAAAATATTGCAGTTTTAGATAAACTGCAATCTTTACATTGCATGGTTAAGACTGCCTCTATTGGCTATCTCCCACACAGCCACTAGAGGTGCTTCCTGCAGTTTTACTGTGTTTAACTCCGTGAAACGATGCTGGATGTCCTCATGCTTTGCATGAAAATATCCTGCATCTTTAAAGTTAGTTTCCTATTAGAGAGCACTGATTCAATGCATGCATGACACTTGCTGCTCATTCGCATTAGTTCCTGTATTGTGCTGACATTGGAGGAGGTTAAGAGTAAACTAGCACTGAGGGACCTTGGTGCTGGAATCAGGTAAGAGGAAAAGTTTAATAAATCTTTCATTGCAACAGGGGGCAGAGGGACAATGTAGCGTTAGAAATACAGTTTTGTATTCCCAACACTATAATGTTCCTTTAACCCCTTAAGGACACAACTTCTGGAATAAAAGGGAATCATGACGCAATATTTCCATCATGTGTCGTTAAGGGGTTAAAGTAGCAATCTAAGCACCAAAACAACTTTAACTTAATGAAGCAGTTTTGGTGCATAGCTGGCGTATAGGGCAGAAACTGACAGGCTAAAAATGAAAACTCTTTATAATTAAAGGAAAACTCTGTTATAAAGTTTAGAACGTGCCTTTGCAGTCGTAGTGGTCAATTCTCTGCCATTTAGGAGTTTAACTGATTGTTCTTGCTGCTTTAGCCACACCTTCCATGGCTGTGACGCACACAGCCTCCATGAATTTTTTTTTATTTTCAAACAGATTTTACAGCACAGTGTGTTTACTTTAGAAACTGTTATCTCCTGCAATGTTAATGGAACTTTACTAACACACAGAAGGCTGTTCAAGGATCTAGCAAACAATTAACAAGACAAAGGAATACAGCTTTTATTTAAGCATAATGTGCAATAAGGGTAGCTTAAAAACAGACTCTTTTTCAGGAAGTCTGTAATCAGCCTGTGTGTGTCACAGGAATCTTTATTAAGCCAAAGTTGCCTTTCTGGCCACTTTTAGTGCAGAGTGTTTGTGAATGCAATAATACACTCTTTTTTATATATTGTCATTTTGTTTTTACACTATATTATGTTCCTTATGTTTTTTTAAGTGATTAAAGCTGGACAATTTCTGTTCCAAACTGGGATTATTGTTATACCAGTACTGTCCACGGGACTCAATACCAGTGTATTTATACTACCTAGTTGGTGATTTTATCACATGTTTGTGCAGCACACCACTCCAATTTTGCTTGTTTTTTAAGCTACAGTTGTTTTGGTACTTAGAGCGTCCTTTTAATTATAATGAGTTTGTATTTGTAACAAAAGGAAAAACAGAGATAAATGTGGTTCAGTACTTATTAACAACTATTATTTCTTATTTATTCAACATGTATGTAAAATAATGGGGGGACCTATTGTTCTTCCCCTGGGCCCCCACCCCTGAGTGGCGGGTGGAGGCCCTAAATCAGAATAAGGGGGGGACCTAATGTCCTCCCCCTGATCCCCACCCTTGAGCGGTGGGTGGGGGCCCTAAATTATAATAAGGGGAGGATCTAATGTCCTCCCACTGGCACCCACCCATGAGCGGCAGGTGGGGGCCCTAAATTGGAATAAGGGGGGACCTAATGTCCTCCCCCCTGACCCCCACCCCTGAGTGGCGGGTGGGGGCCCTAAATACCAATGGGGGGACCTATTGTCCTCCCACTGGCCCCCACCCCTGAGCGGCGGGTGGGGGCCCTTAAAAAAATGTTAACCCCCCCTCCCAGGTGACTAGGGGTCCTCAAACCCCTAGTCACCCCTCCCCCCCAAAAAAAATGAACCCCCTACATACCCCCTCACCCTAAAAATAATGAGGGGGGTGCCTTTAACTAAGTACCTGTAAAAAAAAAATAAAACTTACCATTCGATGACTTCTTTCTTCTAAAATCTTCTTTTTTCAGCCCCAGAAAAGGCAAAATAAAAAAACAAAATAAACGATGCACTTAAAAAAAAAAAAAAAAACGAGCGCAAAAAAAATGAAGGAGGTGGGGCTATGCTCAGGAGGCGGGGCTTGTGTGCAGAGGCGGGGCATGCGGCCGAAATTAAGGTAAATGGTGCTGGGAGATTGATAGGGCTGATCAGAGCTGTCAGACCGGCCCCAGGTGCCGAGGCCCACCGGGAATTTTCCCGGTATCCCGGTGGGCCAGTCCGGCCCTGCCTACTAAGCGGCTGCAATAGAAGTCCCTAAGTGCCAAAGTCCCAAAATTCCGAAATGCTGAAGTTCCGAAATTCCGAGGTGTCGAAGTGCCGAAGTGCCGAAGTGCCAAAGTTTCGAAGTTGCTGAAGTTCCGAAGTGTTGAAATGCCAAATTGCCGAAGTCCCGATTTGCGAAAATCCAGAATTTTGGAATGCCGAACCGAACAGAAAATTTTCCCCATGCACATGCCTACTAATTTCTTTACCATTAAGACTAAATAAATATCTAAGGTTCTAGGTAAGTAACCTAAATCCCTTTTAAAGATAATTTACAGGTTACCTAATTGTGAAGACTGAGGTCTCTTATTATCATATAGATAGTGTCTTCAAATAGTCATTCAGAGTTGGCATTTGTTGGCCCAAAGTGTCTGCTCTTTTCTGGCAACCTGCATTGTTTATACATAGCTCCAAGAACACAGTTACTATAACTGTCATGTAGTAGTGCTGTTAGCCTTCTATACTAGAGAGCTGGCCACTGAACTACAACACCAAGAACCTCTTATTGAGCCTATAAAGAATTTATGTTAAAAGCTCTGGTTTATGGTTTGCTATAGAAATTCTAGACAGAACTAGCCAGAACTTCGAATAGTAAAGTATTAAATATATTTAAAATTTGTTAAAAAAAAAGAGTGGGTTAACTGGAACCTGAAGTGTTCCTTTAAGGAGGTAAATTTATCGAGTTTACCTTACAAGTGGGTGGTATTACAGCTAAGGTTTAACTTGCATTATTTAATTTCATTTTAGTAAGCTTGATTGCAATCCTCACAAAAATACATCAAAACCAAAAATCCTCTGTTGCTTTCAGCTGTGAGTATTATTTGAATACAATATCTTCTAATGTTTCTATAGTAACACTTTAATTTTCTAAATACTACCCAAAGCTACATTTTGCCGGGGAAAGAGTAAATAGCATTATATCCGTTTGTCTGTCTATCTCTATCTTTCTATGTATCTGTCTGTCTATCCTTCTCTCTGTCTATTCAGCTATGTGTCTGTCTAGCTCAGTTTTTGTAAGATACGTGATACATTTAACAGTTATATTGTATCTACTATCAAAATGCTGATTTCTTGCAGTATTCAAATTATTTAAAGGAACGAATTGCTCATGAAATCCAATGTTCTGCATTTAAGCTGATTAAAAGTGTAAATGTTCTCACATTCTCATATGATTCTGTGCACCGAAGGGTATTGGTTCAATTAAACATTAGTTTTGTTGAACACTACCTAAGAGTTTGTAAAAATACAAGTGAATCAATTAAAAGTGTATTAACATATTTCTCAATCTTCTTGTCTCTGACCTAGGAGTGGATGTGAAATGGAATCTTAACCGTAATAGCCACTTTATTTACAGATAGAACCCTGGTTTATTGTCATACTGGAGAGAATACTGGTAGAGCCAGACCAGTAACATCAGACTAAACCTAAGACTTTTTAATTATACATACTAGATCTGTTTAGGTTCTGTACGCATACTGCAATGATTTGCATTTTATACATCATCATCAAAACAGCACATTTTAATATCAAGTATTTTTATTGAGGTACAGTTTTGCCATAGACAAGGTGTACAATCAATTATAATATGGGCAGCTTTTGAGAATCTATACAGACAAATTTAGCCTCAATTCTATAATGTAATGAAATATAAAAGAAAACCCTCAATCAAACCCATGCCTCCCCAAACTTGCTCTTTTGTGGTAGAATGCAAATTATGTGTACATTACATGATAAGTGGTTGTGTCTGCAAAACTTTGTGTAGATACCAATTTGTTGTGTTTGAATAATTTTTTTTAAGGTTCCACGTGTGCTCTCATCCAGTAAAATAATATAGGATTCTCAGGTCTGGAAGAATTTTTTTTTTTTTTTTTTCAACTGTATCCAACCCATGAACTCTATCCAACCCATTCAGAAAGCATAGGAAAGTTTGATTTTAAACAGAGACATAGTTGGAGCCTTGGTTTTGATCCACATGTAAGATCATCTAATATTGCCATCTCAGGGGTTCAATGAATGATAAGAATCATAACAGAAGGCTTGAACGTTTTGACTTAATTCCAAAACGGTGTCACCTCATAACAGGACCAAAAACAATGGTAAAGATCCAACTCCTATTGATGTAATTTCAGGCTATCTGGAAAATCCCTTAGTTCATGTGTATGTTGGTGTTTTGGTGAGTAATAGGCATAATGGAAAATGTTTGTGTGCATCTCCTAGAAGGTGGGTATGTGCAGTTTAAAGAGAGCTGAGAAGATATCTGAGAGGTCTAATGCAGAAAAGTGGGTGATCCATTTTTACAGCCTTAAAAAGGTATTCTCATTTGAGATCAGTGTACATGTCCAAATATGCAGGAGGCTGATCGAATAAGAAAGTATTCCTTTGGAAGATGTGAGAGTGTCAATGGAGTATATCATGTCAATGTTAGTCAAGTGAAAGGTAATAGATTTAACAAAGTTACTGATTTGAAGGCAGCTAGAGTATAATATGTAGAACAAGGGTATTTGTCATAAACTTGTGATAGGGTAAGTCATTGTTTTTGCTGAGGTATTCACACAGTATCCAACAGCCCTCATGCCCACCCCTACCTATGAGTCAGAGATAGGGAGGACTCCATATGTTTTAAGTGTGGATTATGTTGAACAGAGATTGCAAGAAAATTGCTAATTCAATTTTAACTTAAATCTAACAGATTTCAAAGCTTGTAAAATGGGGTGATGTCTAGCTGTCAGATTAACTTCCAAGTTGTTAGGAATATTTAAGCCTAAATTAAAACGCAGATGCTGGAGGTGGTGTAATCAGGTTAGCATTTAGTAATTATAAAAAAATCAAGAATGAGAAATATAGACAGATCTATAAGATAAGGCAGAAAGAGGCAAAGCAAGTTATAAGAGCTTCCAAATTACACATAGAAGAGAAAATAGCACAGCCAGTAAAAAAAGGGGACAACACATTTTTATTTGATACATAAATGAGAAAAGGAAAATAAAACAAGGATTATTTAGATTAAAAAGAAGGAAGGTATGTAGAAGAAGATAAAGGTCTAGCTGACTGCCTCAATAAATATTTTTGTTCATTATTTAGGAAAAGGCATCAGTTAGGAAAAAGGACAAATGAGTAATTTGTTACATGTGAGTTTACAGAGCAAAAGGATCTATTTCAACTGTCAAAAGTAAAGACAAATAAGTCGATGGGGCCTGATGGATTACACCCAAAGTAATTAAAGGAGCTTAGTGGTGTACTAGCAAAACCATTAACAGATTTTTTTAAACTAATCATTGTTAACAGGAGTAGTCCCAGAAGATTGGAATTTAGCAAATGTTGTGCGCATACACAAGAAATGTAGTCGGGCAACTATAGTCAGGAGGAGTCGGGCAACTATAGGCCAGTAAGCCTTACTTCAGTAGTGGGGAAAGTAAGGGAAACCATGTTAAAGGATAGGGTTGTTGAACATCTAAAATCACATGGATTTCAAGATCAGAGACAACATGGATTTACTTCAGGGAGATAATTCCAAACTAATCTTATTGATTTTTTTGATTGGGTAACTAAAATAATAGATCAGGGTGTTGCATTGCTTACCTAGATTTCAGTAAGGCTTTTGACATTATTGCACATTGAAGACTTATCAATAAACTGCAATCTTTGGGTTTGGATTCCAATGTTGTTGAATGGGTAAGGCAGTGGCTGAGTGACAGGCAACAGAGGGTTGTAGTCAATGGAGTATATTTAAAGCATGGTCTTGTCACCAGTGGGGTACCTCAGGGATTGTGGACCCATTCTCTTTAATATTTTTATTAGTGATATTGCAGAAGGTCTTGATGGTAAAGTATGTCTTTTTGCTGATGATACTAAGATGTGTAACAGGGTTGATGTTCCAAGCCAAATAGCAAATGATTTAGGTAAGCTAGAAAAATGGTCATAGTTGTGGCAGCTGACATTTAATATGGATAAGGGCAAGATAATGCATCTTGGATGTAAAAACCCAAGGGCAGAGAACAGAATATTTGATAGAGTCCTAACCTCACCATCTGAGGAAATGGCTTTAGGGGTAATTATTTCAAATGACTTAAAGGTAGGTAGACAATGTAATAGAGCAGCAGGAAATGCTAGCAGTATGCTTGGTTGTATAGGGAGAGGTATCAGCAGTATAAAATGAGGGAAGTGCTCATGCCATTGTAAAGAACACTGGTGAGACCTCACTTGGAGTATTGTACGCAGTACTGGAGACCGTATCTCCAGAAGGCTATTAATACTTTAGAGAGAGTTCAGAGAAGGGCTACTAAACTTGTTCATGGATTGCAGGATAAAACTTACATGGAAAGGTTAAAGGATCTTAACATGTAAAGCTTGGAGGAAAGACGAGAAGGGGGGATATGGTAGAAACATTTAAATACATAAAGGAATCAACACAGTAAAGGAGGGGACTATAATTAAAAGAAGAAAAACTACCACAACAAGAGGACATAGTCTTAAATTAGAGGGGGCAAAGGTTTAAAAATATCAGGAAGTATTACTTTACTGAGAGGGTAGTGGATGCATGGAATAGCCTTCCAGCTGAAGTGGTAGAGGTTAACACAGTGAAGGATTTTAAGCATGTGTGGGATAGGCTTAAGGCTATCCTAGCTATAAGATAAGGCCTGGGACTAATGAAAGTATTTAGAAAATTGGGCAGACTAGATGGGCCAAATGGTCCTTATCTGCCGTCAAATTCTGTTTCTATATTTCTATGTTTCTATAGATTTTTGTTTTGTTTTTTCATTCCAAATAACTCTAGAAACTAAATAATTTACCTGCTTAAGATCTTTAGGCGAGATTGGATACATTTGCAGAGGGTAAAGAAGTTTGGGAATTAATTTACATTTTAGCGAACAAGTCCTTCCCAATAGAATAAATGTTAAGTGTGCCCAACCTTTTATTAGATCTTCAGTATTACAAGTAGCTTTAATGGGGGCCTGAGCTTTCTCTTGATGGAGAGTGTATGCCATTTCATGTAGCTCCAGCTGAGTACCTGAAATACTTATAATTTGCTCAAGTCTCAAGCGCTATTCGACCCTGGGATACCTCACACTTGTTTCTGGGTGACCCACCGATTGAATCCATGACATTTTTACACGCCCTGAAGGCCTTCCATGCAAAGCACAGATCTGTGACCTACTGCTCATCCCCTGTGTACGGGCCTGACTCAATTCTCAGTGCTCTTCACACAGTCTGCTCCACCTACTGGGAATTTGGAGACAGGAAGCCGCACACAGAAGCAATCGACCTGGGCCTCAGTTTATTGCAGAGCCTCTATGTTCCAGCACTAGCCTCAGTCTAAAATTTCAATCAAAGATAGCCAGGACGCCTCAACCTCAATGAGCGCTATGGAGCTGAATGCTCCTGCCTTCCAGCCCATAACCCAGGCAATCAGTGCTTCCTCACCTACTCCCCAGGAGGTGGCAGAATTTTCCACAAAACTGGACATCCAGAATTTTCACCTCAAAATGAAGAAACTGGTGGCAGCTGATATAGCTGTTGTTAAAACAGAAGTCCAGATAGGGATAGACCGAGTCCAAGCCACTGAATAGGACATTATGAACTTCTCAGGGGCCTTTCTGTTATGCAGGACAAGCTCCCTTAGGTTCAAGACTTTAATCAAGAGCTCAACACACAAATGACCTCCATAGAATACCAATTCCAGAGAAATCATATGATATCATATGAAATCATATGATATCATAAGATACGGGGCTTGCCTGACACAGTTGACTCAGAAGAATTGCTGCACTACATAAGACGCCTTGTTCAAGCAATCTTGCCCCTCAACCTGGCTAAAAACTAAATGATTGATGGCATATATCGCCTCCTGAAGTCACCAAGTGCTCTAGCGGGGGTGACACAGGACACTATAGTCAGGTGCACCTCTATCCAAGATAAAGGACACTTCATGGCAGCTGTCCAAGGTAAGACCCCCTTGTGACCCATCAGGGGACTTTTCACAGAATCTCCTCTGTAGCTGAGATTCCTTCCTCCACCGAACATCAGTGAATCTGAGCCATGCTCATCACGAAACTGGGATCCATCTCGCGTTGTGCCATTTGTCCCTCAAAGCACAGTGGAAGCTCATTCTGGAACCTGAATGGATTGATGTGAGATTATACTAAAGTCTAGAACAGTTGGTTAAGACCTTCTAACGTTTTTTTTTTTTTAATGTTATTTATTTCTTTATTTTCTATTGCATCATCACGTTTTTGCTGGGTCCTTATAACCAATTCCAACCTAATTTTTTTCAATATTGCAGAGCAACTCAAGTCCGTTGAACCCACCTTACCTGTTGAGATTCACTTGGATGAATATTACACATACTACTTGAAACCAAATCACATCTATCTTAGGACTGATTATTTTTCCCTCTGATATTAGTGATCAGTCAGACCATGATCTCCATCTCACTCTCCTCCCCCCTACACTGACCTCAGACCACACATTGGCATCACAATTAGTTACTACTATCAGAATAGTATTGGGTCAGATGCAAGACACTCTGACCCAATATTTTCAGGAGAATGCGTTGGAGATGGTGTCACCCCTTGTGCTCTAGGAAACCCATACGTGTGTACTTCAAGGTTACTTCATTGCCAAAGGCACTGCACTTAAGAAGACCTGCTCAACCCAGATTCAGTCCCTCACTGAAAGAATTTGTGAGATGGAGATGGAAGTCCAGTTGTTGAGCATGGATTAGTGATGGGTTTTGCATGTTTTCACTGAATCTTGTGATTCAGTAAAGTTATTGGTCTATAAGAGTCACTGATATCATGGGGCTCAAAACAGCACATTAGATTAGGCTGAGGAATTGATCTGATTTTTTTGGGGTCAAGGACACTGTTAATCAAACAGTCCCACTGTACTTTCAATAGCTCTAGTAGGTAGCTGTCTATAAGTTAATTCATCATAGGGATACTTCACTTGGGATTGAAAATCCACTTCTTTATATCTGACAATAGGATCAGCATCACATAAATACAAATATCACAGTCTAATAGATACCGGTGTCTTTGTTTATAGGATCACCAACCAAACTATCTAGAACCAAGATCACACGTACTCACTGAGGTACATGCTGTCTGGTCATCACTATCGATCTTTTGACTTACAGTTTAGTGGAAACCTCTTAAGGTTTCCTAATCTGTTACTATCAGGGTCATTCACTAACGTTAGAATTCAAAGTTAATTTCAAATTTAAGAAGAGAGTAGCTGAGGTGAAAGAAAAGCTGACTTAAAGGATGGTTCCAATTTTGCTATTTTGACCTTAAATTTGAAATTCAATTTGAATTCTCGCTTTATTGAATAGCCCTGTGTATTTCCATGATTTCTATTCATATTTTGCTATAACTTTATCCACTAGAGATTTCATTATAGATGTTCTATTTTTCTCAATGTGGACTACAAATATTAAACATGTATTTATTCTGTCCAAATATAAAGTTTATAATTTTTTTTCCCATGATTGTTCTGTGTATTTCTTGGAATTTTGAAGATATGGTTTGTGCATATTTATATACATTCCCTTTGCCGCCTAATTAATCTTTTTCTTGCTAATGAAATACATCAGACTTGCATATTTTCTGCAATAGTATTGAATCGCATAATTTATCAGCGACCCATTCCGTTTTCTTCTTGGGTGAGTCCTAAATGCCTATTTAATGTGGCATCTCTCTACAACTAAGCAGAAAACAAGCTTTGGTAATAAATCTTAATGTAAAATACATTTTTCAACTATTCAACATAATCTCTAATTGTACAGAATGAACTGAAATGTTTAGCAAATTTATAGCCAGAGATAAGTATCTTATGAAGAAAATAGACACGTTTTGATATTAGGGCCAGACTAATAAAGGCAGAGCAGCCCAACTGCAGGGGATTGGGACAGAGAGGGGATGTATCATGTCATCAGCAAGGACATGCATGCCACCTCAAAGTGAGCATGTTGGTTTTCTGTTCCTTTTTAGGGCATCTCATGCGTAGAGCGCTGCTCAAGAGCCCTCGCATAAGAAAAATGCACAGTTTTTGATTTACTTGGCACAGCTCTGCATTTGTTGATGAGTTGTCTCTAGCGTCACTATAAGAGGGACACCAGAGGTCAAAAGTGGGACATGGCTAGTAAAGGGTGCATATGTGGGGAAGTTGTCTGTGGTGATCTATGTGTGTGGAGGCTGATTATGGGATTGTGTGTGAATACTGTTTGTGGTGTAGTGTGTGTAGGAGTCTGTTTGTGATGTACTATGTGTGGCTAGGGATTGTAGTATGTATGTGTTTCCACTGGCTGTAAAGTGTGTGCATCTAGGGGCTGTCGAGATTGTGTTTGTGTGTGTGTGTCTAGCATTTGTAGAGATAGAGATAGAAAGCATGTGTATTTATTTGTCTATGGGATGTATTGTTTCTACTGGGTGTAGTTTGCATGTATGTGTATAGTGGCTGTTGTGTGCATGGGTGTACAGGGTCATAGAGGTTCAAGAAAAATATAATTTTTAATTTAAATAAAAGAATAAATTAATCTAAAAAAATAAAATGAAGAAATATTTCCCCCTCCCTTTTGTTACTTTTGTTACCTTTAGCCAAAGGCAGTGGACAACCTGGTGGTACAGTGAGCAATGCTCTCAGTGACCAAAGTTTGTGAGAAATATAGCATTTGCTTGCCCAACCGGAAGTGAAAATTGTCGCTCCCTGCGCCCCTATTCATGTATGGATTGGTGATGGAGATATCTGATCTTCATAGCAGCCCATGAAGGGAATAACACAGAAGGAAGGAGGGTAGATGGTGAAAGAGAACAGAGAGGGCTGGCACTGTTGGAGGGATGGAGGGAATATTTTTTTAGCAGAGTATTTACTGATGGCGGGAGGGATTATTGAGGCACATCAAGGAGACTGTGTGTGAGTAAGTTGCGCGTGCACATAGTCCAATGGCTGAATACATCTGTTTGTAGCGTGCAGTGTGCATTGACAACAGACATATCTTTGCAGAAAATTGACATTTGGCCGTTCGGGCAGCCAAAGTAACATGTACCAGAGTTGCAACTAGCCCCATACACAAAACGTCAAACATCTCTGGATGTGCAATGCTTCAGACAGAGATACTGCACATACAGATTCCTTCCTCCGTGACCACTTCTGAAGGCAGAAGTGGTCATGACCATTTGAATAACCCTTTAACTCCTAAATTGCAGAGACTAGAGCAATAAGACTGCATGGGCATAATCTGTACACTAAAACTACTTTGTTAAGCTAAAGCTGCTTAGAGCATCTCTTTATTTCTCAATAACTTTAATGTGAACTTGTCTCAAAAGGAACCCAAGTACTGCAAGATGCCCTCAATTAGTAGTAGCTTTCCAAAATCAAGCACCAGACTATCTCTGTTTTGCATAATGCTTTAGAAAAAAAACAGAATAGAAACAAAATGTAAAACTTTCAGATTTACAGAAAATATATTAACTGTGCCAATAAATGTTCTGTCAGGAGAGGTATCTAAGCAATGAATAACAATTCTGCATTAGATCTTGCTGGATGTTGCTCGCAAGCCAATATAATTTAATGTGGTGGATGAAGGCAACAAAAGGTTTACAAGAATATAAAAGTAGGTTTTATAGAAACCTGTATATGACATATGCTACATTAATGTATTTATTCAGAAAAAAGAAATGTACCATTGTTAATATAAAAATAAGTACAATATGGTGAAAGGGGTAAAAAGTCATCTGTAAACTATTTCAGTACAAATTGAAAAAAATAGGATTTGTGTCTTTATCAGTAGGACATTATAGTTCTAGAACTGTGGACACTATTATTGTGGCATAAAAAATATTCCCTTTAATAACATTTGTAGGCATCTAATACCTTCAATGCGGCACTCGTGTATACACCCATACCCTGCAATCATGTATAAATCATCAAATTAAATGTCAAGCGCCCTTCTCCTCCCCCCCATGCAGCACAGGCTGATAGGGATATTTACAGATCAAACAGGCAGCCCACTAAACCACCAAGGACATGATCATACCCCCCTCATTGCAAAAAGGTAAGCAGGAGGTGGGCTCATCTAAACAAAAATACAACAACAAAAAACTACGGCCTCCCCACTCAGTCACCATGTCACAGTCACCCAACACACTAACTCTTCACACACACAGTCACCATGTCAAATCCCCCCCCCCACTCTAACCCCTCAAAGACAGTCGTCATGTCAGTCACCCCCACAACAATCCCTCAAATGTAGTCACCATTTTACAGTCACTTACCACACTTAGAACTTACTCACAGTCACATTGTCAAAGTCACCCTGTCATGCTAACTCTGTCACAACCACCCTGCCACAGTAACCCTCATAAACAGACAGGCACCCTTAGGTACAGTCACCACCCCACAGACAGCAACCCCAATACACACACAATCACCCCTCACACACACAACACAGCCCAACCATACACAAAATATACACCACAAGACCACATGCATCCCCCCATACACAAAAAAAAAACGCTGCAAGCAGCTTCCTCCACACACAAGCTTCCTGACACAAAAATACACATGCTCAAAGACACGGTGATTCAAAGACACATACAGACACAGAAATGCATTTCAGGCAAAGTTGTACTCATACACACAGCTATACACTCACAGATGCACAAGGATATTCACTGCCAGGCACACACTTTCAGGTGCTACACAATGCAATTTCATACAATGCTTAAATGCTAGAGGGAGTGGGGTAAAGTGACACAAAAAGGTGAGGATGTTATTAGGGATGTAGATTGGTAGAATAGTATTCACTGAAGACTTAGTGAGTTTTTGTTTTATTTGAAATGATAGTTGCAGTAGAGGAAACATATAAACATTAATTTCTAGAACACCCAAAATACTCAGAGTTTTCTTTAAACCATGTGCTAATGAAGAGGTTAACAAAAAAAAATACTAATATAGGTCAATACTTTAGAAAGCAAAATTAATACAAATCGGCTTCCATTACAAACTTACAAACTGATGATTGGGTTCTAAAAAAAACGACATTCCTTCCATAAATGAATAGAAGCTCTTCTCCTTTTGAATATTAATACTTGCACCCTTCTATTAATAAGAACAGTGATAAATGAATTGTATGTTTATTGCTCTGAAATTGTTTCCTTCATATTCCTATCACCAAATACCTATAAGGTGGAAAATCATACAGTGAATTTTCTAGGCTTTTGTTTTTGAAAGGAACATTTTGCTGAATGTACTCAGGAAATAGGAATTGGGGAGATAGGAGGAAGGAACTGAAGTCAAGAAAAGATGGATAGGAATGGATGATCTCCTCCATAATCCGCTACACAACAGAAGTATAAAGCATGAATAAACAGATGAGCTGGCATGAGACGAGGGAAACTATCATGAAAGGCTTTAAATCTGGCATTAAAAGGGAGGAAAATGAACATAAAGAGAAGAGTGAGATTTTTAAGACAAACAGGTAGCTGATGCTTTAGGTGATGCTTTAGGTGAAATAGTTAGCCCTGAAGAGGGAGGTGCCATAAATTTAGGGACTGATCATATGAAAGAATTGAGGTTATCTGAAATGAAGGTGAGTTGGCATGTAACAAGGTTCTGATAATATGAGATGATGATGGGGAAGATGACTTGAAAGGAGGGCAACTGCCATGAAACAAAAACTTAAATGGAACCTCCCGGCACCGTAACAACTTCATTGGATGTTCTTATGGTGTCAAGAGGTCCCTGGTGCTGGCTTACCTTTAGGGGTTAAAGCGTTTATTAATGGCTTAACGCCAAAGTGTTGAATCCTGCTCCAGTTAGTTCTGTCCTTCTCCTTCTGTTTTTGTCTGAGGTTTGAGTCAGGAAGCCTAGACAGCCAGGAATGTATGTATTTTTCTTAAGCTGTTTTGTGCATGGAAGCTACTGATTGGCCAATTAGCAGTATATTTGAGGCTATCCGAAGCTACACAGATTAGACTATGGACTAAGGACTATCTGTCCCTACAACATGTTCTATTGGCAAACATGACAGTGGACATCCTTAGTCAATTACTCAAGCTGTTTTTTACCTGCAAACTGAGGTACTGATGCCACTTCTGTCAAGTCTTCTGATAGAGCCATGAAACTTTGTTCCTTTTCTATTTTTTCATCACTAATTTTCTTGGTTTTCTTATCACCCGTTAATCCTTTTTGTATCTTTTTGCTCATCTATCTTGTCTTTTTTCCTGTTGATTCTCCTCCTTATCACCTGTGCACATTTTTTTATTATGTCAGTAATGTGACTATGCCCCTTATCATCCTTTCTGTTTTTGATGTTGTGCTGATCCATCAACAGGAGGCCACTTTTAACCCCTTCTTATTAGTACCTGCTCTTATAAATCAATATGGTAGGTCTTTTCAGTTTGTATATGACATTGAAAGAACCTGGTTGTGATGAACTGAGCCTTGTCACGTGTTCTTGGATGGGCCTTTTGGCCAGCCTCTTACCAAAAGACTATGGGCCCTTTAAAAAAAATAAATTATGTGAACAGACTTGATTTGTGTATTTGAACTATATTGTTCGGGAACCAAACAGCCGCGCGAACCGGAGACCACCCTGGAGCTTGTTAAGCCTAATTGACACTTTGTAGCAATTTCCACCTCTGTGTTTTAAGTGTTCGTCTGGGTGGCTGCATTTCCTATGAACCACCACGAGGTGGTGGCCATCTTGCTCGCACAAACGCAGGCAGCGGTGTTTGGTCGTCGAGTTCATGGAACTATTTTCGGACACTGAAACTCCTAAACACCGCTGGACTTCCATGATCACCTGTGTTCCATTCTATAACACTTAGAAAGGCGCTGTTCAGTGGAAATGTTCCCACGAACAAGGGGATCAAGCTCCAGGGTAAGACTATTGACTCTGTTCGGTAGTTTGTTCATTTTTAAACTACCAAACTAGACCGACTGCAAAACCTAATGCTCTGGAACTGTTTTGGGCATGGGACCATGTGGGCGGTCAGTCAAAATTAAGACTTCCAGGAAGTTCCTGAACCCCTGAAATGATCTGGGTGATTTTTTTGTATGTTTTATTTTGTGCTTGGAGATAATTGGCTTACATTAGTACAGTTCCTGATCCAATTATCTTTCAGGCACAGAGGAGGGATTATCTGATTTTGTATGGAAGTGTCCTGGATCTGAGATCCAAAGTGGTTGTGTATTTATTTCTACTGTGGTTTACTTTCAGGTCCAGGAGGCAGTACACATTGCATGGGGACTGTCATAAAAGGCCAGTTGTACCTACCATTAAACTGAGATTTGTTTCACCCTTAATGAAGTCTAGACTCATATTTGGGGGATTGGAGAGCTATATTCACTCTGCGGATTGCTATAATCACTATACTCCCTTGGATCACAACGATTGCTCTTGTAAGAGCAGCCTGCTTCACTCTCTGGACAAGGAGAGGTCTACCCACTGGAAGCTGGATCCTGGTCTTGGGTCCAGGGTGGGTGCAGGACAGGGAGACCCCCAACCAGGCTGCGGCGGTTTGTGGGGTTTACAGTGGTTATGGTGTCCAGGATTACTAGGAAGCAGGAATTGACAGAGGTACCCGGTAGGTCCGTCACATTTGTTTAAATAAATTTAGGTATGCTTTTATCTCTGCATAATTTTAAATTCTCTTTAATGACCTTGAGTGACAAAGCTTGACTAATACTTTGGTTTTAAATGCAACTAATTACTGTTAGATGTAATTTATGTTTAAAATATGATCATAATAAATGATGAAGTGAGTCTGAAGGGATATATCACAGACGATCGTGGGTGAGAGACAAATAACTATTGTGATTAAATTTGTAAGACAAGTCATTTTAGAAAAAAATTTAAGTTTTGGTAAATCTAGTATGAAGTTCTGATTTGGATCTTAAGCAAACTGAAACACTATATTTCTTTAAGAGTAATGTGTTGTGGATAAAGTTGGCAAAACAAGAAGACATACAAAAATGTTTAAAGGGCACTCTATGCATCATAGACACTTCAACCCACTGCACTCTATGTAGTGCCAGCAAACCACTAGCACCTTCCTCCAGTAAAAATATTATTGAGTGACCCTTGACACAAAACCAAGGGTCACCTCGACATCCATGGCCTTGTCCCTTGCTTAGAATATTGTGATTATGTAAGTTACACTGCCATATTAGCAATATCAGTTTTGTCCACATTTCCACAGTGGTCATCAGTTGACATGCTCAACCAATGAATACTGTCCAAATACTGCTGGGACTTACACAGCTAATATAGAAGTATAACTTCCACATTAGCAACAGGTTGAGTGAAGTGCAGGGTCATTGTGTCAAACTCCTTGAAGCCAATTTGACACAGAACTGGAAAAACTGCTTCGAGAGACTATTTATGTTTATATACAGTATATGTAGTTTCCCTTACACTTTATATATTTCACAGAGCTCTAAATCATATGAAATGTGTAACTGGGTCATAAAAGAATTGATTATTTCACATTGCAAATTTCAGAACATTTGCACTAGTTTTCATGATCTTAGACTTGCACAAAATTACAAATTATAATTTTGTTCTTGTCTCCAGAGAAAGGTTCTATTCAGCCTCTTGTTGAATCCTTACTTGAATCCCTTTAAACCTTTTTCCTTTTAACCATTTAATGTAAAGCATTGCAGTTATTTAGAAACTGTAATATTTATATTGAAGAGTTAAATCCACCTATAGCGGCTGTCTTTCTGAGTAAAACTCGGTCACGTGACCTAGACTCCCCATAAACAAACATTGTATGCACTCACTGTGCATGTACATTCTGTCCCCAATGCTTCTATATGAGGAGCATTGGATTGGACCATTATGGAGGCGGCCATGCTTCCTTGATGACATCACAGGAGGTGGAGAGGGGAACACCACCGAAAGAGATTCTTTGCTAATAACACGTAAGTAAATTATTTATTTTATTCATTTTTATGGCAAACAGGGGTTAAACTAAATACAACTAGGGACAGGGACACTATTGCTTTAGGAATACAGGTTTATAATCCTAAAGCTATAGGGTTTTTTTAAGGTTACTTTTGAAATTTGGATGAAATGCAAAAGCTTTCTATTATATCAGTACAATATGTTTAGCAGAGTGTAGCTTTGCAGAATGGTATTTATAGGGTGGTAATAAGGAACATATTTCACACAGCAAAATGTTCTCTTACTAAATATGAATCAACTGCCTGTATTCTTTACATTTACAAGGGAACTTGTGCTATAATTGGTGAAGAGGCTATTGATTTGCTTGGTATCAGGCTATAAAAGAATATACTGTAAAATTAGGGTCAAAGATTTACTCTCATGCAACTAATGTCGCTCAGTTCCACAGTGGTTGCATTACAAAGTAGCAAGTAATGATGATGATTATTATTATTATTGGTATTTATATAGCACCATCTTATTCCGCAGTGCTTTACTATTAAAGGGGAATTTACCAAATGAGGCAATAACAAAATGTAACAGGAAAAATAGGTAGTTGGGGACCCTTCTCAAATGAGCTTACAGTCTACGTGAGGTGGGGTATAAAAACACACTAGGAAGGGTATTTAGAGAGACAGCAAATAGACATGGTGGGTAAGTAGCAGAGCTGGAGATGAGAGTGGAGTGTGGCCCTATATCAGAGAGCAAGAGGAAGGTTTGATTGATAGAAGTTACTCTCGGAGGCCATAAGCATTCCTGAAACAATGGGTTTTGAGGGACTTCTTAAAGGATTGAAGACTAGGAGAGAGTCTGACAGGGGTAGGCAAGCTGTTCCAAAGGAAAGGAGCCGCCCGTGAGAAGTCTTGCAGGTGTAAATTTACAGTAAGGGTGCGAGCAGCAGACAGGAGAAGGTCACCAGTAGAGGGGAGAGACCGAGAGGGGGCATACCTATGAATCAGTGAAGAAATGTAAGAGGGCTAGAGTTGGTTAGAGCTTTGTAGATTGAACAATATTAGACTATGTTCAAAGATCCTAAATACCTATTGATCTTCTATCTTGGTATTGTATCTAGACATACATTCACATGTGTATCCCACAGGTGTATCTAGCTGTGTGTATTTCTGACAGAGTGTGTCTTTGTGTGTGTCTGTGAATAGGCATCTCTGTGCCTATGAGCATGTGTATGCATGTGCCAGGGAGCTTAAAGCTGCATGTGGTGTGTATTTGCGGCAAGACTTTGTTATGTGTAAAGGGTGACTAATTGTGACTGGTTGAGTGTGACCATGTGGGGGGCTGAGTGTGACAGGGTGACTTGACAGGATAACTGTGACAGGATGAGTGTGGGGCTGGATTTGGAGTGACTGTATGAAAGTGAGTGGGAGTGACTGTGTTAGGGATGATTGTGTGTGGGTGGTGAATGAATTTGTAAGGAGGTTATTTGGAGGTGACTGTGTGGGATGTGAGTTGGGGGTGACAGTGGGGGGAGTGAGTTTGTAAGTGACTGTTTTGGTGGTTGAGTTGAGGGGCTGAATGAGTGTGAAGTGGGAGAGTTGGTGTGTAACTATGTGTGTGAAGGGGGTGAGTTAAGGGGCTGCTATGTGTAGAGAGACTGTGTGTCTTTGTTCAGTCTGTCTGAGAGTGCATCAGCAGCGATCTACACCCATGAGGAGTTGAAGACCTGCTGAGTGAGCAGTGCAGTACTCGGCGGGTGATCTGTAGATCTCCCCACCAGCTTGTATAGCTGCAAAGGAGCTCAACAGAGCTGTCACTATACTGGTAGCACAGACTCTGCTGTCTGGACAGCAATTGCAAATTAAATTAATTTTCAATAAATGAATACATTTGAAATTGTTAAATCATGTTTATACGATTCTTGGGTATGGAAGCATACTCTGGGAATAATGTGTGCACAATTGGAATTGTGAAGGGATTAAAGTGTTTTCATTTCTAAATAAAGCAGATGAGTTGGGCTGACTGTGTTGGGGATGATTGTGTGTGGGTGGTAATTTAATTTGTATGGAGGTGATATGGAGGTGACTGTGTGGGACGTGAGTTGGGGCGACGGTGGGGGGAGTGAGTTTGTGAGTGAATCTTTTGGTGGTGGAGTTGAGGGGCTGACTGAGTTGTGAAGGAGAAAACTTGGGGTGTAACTAAATGTTTGAAGGGGGTGAGTTGAGGGGTGACTATGTGTAGGGAGACTGTGTGACTGTGTTCAGTGTCTGTTGGACTGTTAATCCAGTCTGTGACTGTGAGAGTGATTCAACAGCGATCTACATGAGGAGGCAAAGACCTGCTGTGTGAGCAGAGCAGGACTGGGCTGGGTGATCTGTAGATCTCTCCACCTGCATGTGCAGCTGCAAAGGGGCTTAGCAGAGCTGACACTATAGTGGTAGCACAGACTCTGCTGTCTGGGCACCAATTACAAATGAAATTCATTTGCAATAAATTAATTATTTGCAATTGTTAAATCATGGATTTATATATATATATATATATATATATATATATATATATATATATATATATATATATATTATATATATATATATATATATATATATATATATATATATATGGGAACAAGCCTCGCCACTGGGCATTAGAGAAGACTGATTGCCAGCCTCCTGTCATGTGACTATGGCCCCTGGGATGTATTCCCTTTAAGGAAGTGATCTGGGGCTTATGGACTTGTATTGTACTGTGTATGGCTCTTTAAGAACGGTATTTGGGCATAGTGTATGTGTAAAAACTGTATTTCTCTGCCTGTGATAATTACATTAACCCATTGTGTAAGGTAATTGTATCACAAGCAGAGGGGAGGATTTTGTGTGGGAGTGTCTGCATGTATTGTACGTATTGATTGGTTGTACTTCAAAACCCTGTGGGCGGTATTATGGTTATAGAATGGGCATAAAATCAGAGTGTTTGAATAAAAGTTCAGTTCTACTTCACCCTCAATTTGGAGTGCCATCTCTTATTGGCGGAATCTGCTACAAAGGATTGCTATGCTAGGCATACTCCCTTGCTATAATTACTCCTAAGCTCTTTTAAGAGCTTGTTCCTGTTTTGCTCGCTGAAGGAGTCTACGGTGGTTATGGTGTCGGCTTGATTGCTTGGAGCCCTCACCAAGCGCCAAGAGCATCCTTCAACGGAGGTACCCAGCCAGGGTGCCAGGAGATCCATTACATTGGTGGCAGCGGTGGGATGGCATCCTAGTGCGAGGTAAATTAGCTTGGAGACACCGTTCGTGGAGTTACAAATTGAGGGTAACGCTAGTACTCGTGCAGCGCCCCTAGGAGCAGAGGTATCCAGTGACTTGGAGCAGACCAGTATGGAAGGCTCTGGCTCTGAAGATGATTGGCTGGCCGAGGTGAGGCAGCTAGTGGCCCAGTATGGGGATGATGTACCCATGAAGATATGCCAGGTTATCTGGAACCAGGTCACGGCAGAGCGAAACACAAGGATGGACCGAGAATTCTGGCTGGTGAAAGAGAGAGAGTATGCTTAGCGGAAGGAGTGTTACAGCAGCCGAGTAGAGGCTGCATCCGAGGAGGTTAGCCGTCTTCCCCTGAGGCGGCCAGAGGAACCCAAAGTAGGGGTCCTCATAGACTGGTCATGTGAGGAACCACAACAGGCAAGTGGAGATGGGACCGAGGTCTCTCCACCGGGCCCAACGGGATGCTGGGCAGCCGGCCCAGATCCCCAGCAGCAGCCGGAGTTACCAGGTGCGGAAGCCAGTAGTCCTTATTTGCAAATGTTGAGGGACCTCACAGACTGGTCCTGGGAAGACCCACCGATGGCAGGTGGGGATGGGATTGCGGTCTCTCTACCGGCCCTACAGGGATGCTGGGTGATCGGCCTAGATCCCCAGCGGCAGTATGTATCACAGGGAGCTGAAGAGGAGAGGAGAAAGTTGGGCCCTTTCCCCAGCAGTCCAGTGAGTCCCAGGGAGCCGAAGGTGCTGTCCTTCCTCCCCAGCGGCAGTATGTGCCACAGGGAGCTGAAAGTGTCGTCCTTCCTCCCCAGGCGCAGAGTGTGTCCTTAGGAGAGGAGATAGTTGGTCCCTCTCCCCAGTAGTCCAGTGAGTCACAGGGAGCCGAAGGTGCCGTCCTTCCTCCCCAGCGGCAGTGTGTCCTGCATGGAGCAGAGACAGTCGGTCTCGCTCCCCAGCAGTGGGACAATATATTGAAAGGGGAGACAGTTGGTCCCCCTCTCCACCCGCAGAGAGAGTGTCAGGGAGAGGAGCCTGCTACCCCCTCTCCCCAGCGGCTGAAAGTGTGTAAGGTCCCCCTCTCCACCCGCAGAGAGAGTGTCAGGGAGAGGAGCTTGTTACCCCCTCTCCCAAGCGGCAGCATAGCCCACCAAGGGGAGACACTAAGCTCCCCACCAGCGCAGATGGGACAGTGGTCTCTGCTCCCAAGCTACAGGGAGTACGGACAGTCGGTCCTGCTCTCCAGCGGCAGAGTATTCTACCGGGAGGGGAGAGCCTCATTCTCTGCCTGTGATAATTACATTAACTAATTGTGTAAGGTAATTGTATCACAGGCAGAGGGGAGGATTTTGTGTGGGAGTGTCTGCGTGTATTGTACGTATTGATTGGTTGTACTTCAAAACCCTGTGGGCTGTACTATGGTTGTAGAATGGGCATAAAATTAGAGTGTTTGAATAAAAGTTCAGTTCTACTTCACCCTCAATTTGGAGTGCCGTCTCTTATTGGGGGAGTCTGCTACAAGGGATTGCTATGTTAGGCATACTCCCTTGCTATAATCACTCCTTTTTTGCTCGCTGAAGGAGTCTATGGTGGTTATGGTGTCGGCTGGAATGCTTGGAGCCCTCAAGAAGCGCTAGGAGCATCCTTCAACGTAGGTACCCAGTCGGGGTGCCAGGAGATCAGTTACTATATATATATTATATATATAATTCTGGGGTATGGAAAGAAGCATACCCTGGGAATAATGTATGTACATTCTGTTTTTTAAAGAGATGAAAGTGTTTTAATTTCTGAATAAATAATTATTAATGCCACATTTTGAAAAAAAATTATCCTTTAAATAGCAGAAATTAGTGTTTGAGAAAGTTGTTCTTTTCTCCTGCTAACATCTGCGGAATTCCATCATAGGTCTACAGCCATGGGATCATTTCAATATCACTATCTATCAGTCGGTCTATATATATATAAATGTGCAAATTACAGAAAGAAAGCAAAGTGCATAGCACAGTGCATAGGTGAGTATTCAGTGCAATTTTCGATGTAACGATAACTACTATCCAACATATAACATATGACATATAGAGTTAACCCCCAAGTGTTCCATATCTTTAGAGGAAATATACAGTAAAAGCAGAATATCATAATGATTGAATTTAAAATAATGCATATATTATTAAAAAAGTGAGACGAAAAGTGTTTACATATATTTACATGCTAGCATATGCCAATATGTTTTATCATAGTTGCACCTATGGCTAAATCCAAGCACCTACATTGTGTTTTCTTTGAAGATTTGGCCATGAACTGGATTCCCATAAACAGTTAATAATTCCCAAGTAAAATGAGAAGAATGTTTTATTTAAATTGGAGATAAACATGACTTGAGTTAAATATTGAGCAGTCCAATTATTTCACAATTATTTATTCTGTTTGGTCAAATGCCAACAAGACTTCAGGATCAAATCTTCCTTTACCATATACCATTTTCACAAGGTGCGTCTTTTTATTTGGCACTGAATGCGCAGTCATTATCAAACCCATGCTTCTTTCATCATTAACCACTTTTCAAAGTGCTGCATTCGTTTGAATCCATTATCTTCACAAGAATAAAACAAATGTAAAAAAAATGTCTGACTGAAAAGGAAACAGATATGATTCAAGTATCTGTTAAAAGCGATAAGCATTTAATTTATTATCAATCCTAAAACTTCACTGTACAATAGTAATCCACCCGTAACACAAATTAATGCAGTCAATCTATTTGTCTATTCAACCCATTCCATCCTAATATATATATATATATATAGGTGTTCTGTTAAATCAGTGCAGAACAAAATATAACCAATAAAGCTCCACCTAGCATTTCATTTGCTCCTACACTAGTTTTACCTTGTGGAATCGTGGCTCTGTTCCTTAGCAGCTCTGCAGAAACACTGTAAAGAGTTTTATACGTGTTGCACTCTGTTGCAACCTTAAGTCAAACGATAGGTCAAACTTTATAGCTATTAGACTTGGAGAATCATGTTCAAAAGAAACTGAATTCTGAGCCACCATATAACGATACCATCGAATACACAATATGGCCAATGAACAAGCTATTTTGTTTGTTTTGTGATTTGGAGCTAATCATTTGACAGCTAGTGGCCTTAGCAGGCAGTGGGCAAATAGGTAACAACAACCTGTGGAGATCACTATGAATCCTTCATTAGTACAAGTGAGGTTTTATACCTCCCTCATGACCCCACTCACCATGCCGTGAGCATGAGTGGGAGCATGTATGCTAATCAGTATAAACACTAGACAGTTCAATCAGTGTGCCCTTCGATGGATCACCGCTCAGTTCAAGCTGGTTTTAGATCTTTTTGTTTTTTGCTCTCCGTATATAAAATTCTACTATTTCGAGAACATAAACAAACAGAAATAGATTTTCAATATAAAATATTAAATATGTTAACTTATGATGAGTTACATCTGGCTTAGGAGTGTCTGGGATCCTAGGATCGACCCAGGATCATGCCCCAAAGTCCTATATTATTAATATTATTAGTATTTATATAGTTCCAACATATTCTGCAGCACTTTACAATTCTAGAAATGGATATTTAGTGATCAAGAAGGTGCTGCTGAAATGAGTTTACACTCTATTATTATTTTCACTTTGAGAGGTCTTCAAATTTATATTACAATTTGTGATGCTAATTCAGCCTCTAGATGTATCATATCTTTCAGCTAAATTTGCTCTGCTTTTGTTCAATGATAATTTTATTAATTTGCTGGTAAATTAGATTTATATAATGTAAAGGCGATACAAGCCGAACTAGAAATGAATTATTTTTAACCCCTCGAGGACCAAAAGTTACACTTTCCATCACATTCTGTACCCTTAAATTTGTACAAGCGCATGGGATGTCCAACTTAATGGGCCTTGGCAGCTCTGTACAGTTCTGTGATCATTATTTGAGTAGTTAACTCCATTTTAAAATAGTATCCTTGAAAAAAAAAATATGCTTATAAATAATATAATATTATTATTTATAAGCACCAACAAATTCCGTAGAGCTACACTATAGGTGGACTTACAGACATGTATTTGCAACAAGGTGAGCTGGATGCATAGGAACAAGGCCGTCTTTAATATTGACAGGACCCTGGGCAAAGCATTTTCTTGGGGCCCCCTGGACCCTGCCCCCCCTCCCAAGGCATGCAATCACGTCCTCCACCCCAACACAGTCGCACAGGTGATTAAAAGGTAGATCCCCATTTGTCGTGTAACTCCAGAAATGCATTGACAGCTGGGGCTCTACCATTTACCCATGTTTGCAGGTCTGTATTTAGCACTAAGCAGTTTTTGTGTGTTTGAATGTAAACAGGTTTTTGTATGGAATATGTTTGTATGTGGCGTTGGCGTGATTGCAAGCATATATTTGTGTAGTGTTGGTTTTTGAATGCAGGGGTGTATTTACATATAATTTTGGTGTGTAACACAGACATGTGTTTGTACGTAGTGTTGCAATTGAATGCAGGGGTGTATTTGTGTGTAGTGTTAGTGTGTGAATGCTGAGATGTATGCACATATACACACACACACAGATATATACATATATACACACAGATATATACACATTGAAACACACACACACAAAGACATACTGACATACTGACACACAAACATACTGAGACACACACACATATATACTCACACAGACAGACATACTGACACACATACATACTGAGATACACACACACACACACATATATACTCACATACTGACACACACACACACACACACACAGACATACTGACAAACACGCATACATACTGATACACACAGACATACAGACATACTGACAAACACACATACTGACACACACTGACAGACATACATACACACACACATACTGACACAGACATACATACACACACACACACACATGCTGACACAGACATACATATACACACACACACACACACACATACTGACACACAAAACATTTACACTTTAAAACCCACCCTCCAGTTTCCTACTTTTCCTGCTGGTGGCTGAAGGTGTTGGGGTCTGGTTCTCTTGGTCAGCACCCCTCCACTCTGCCTACTCTTCTTTCCCGCGCTCTCCTTTCTTTGTGGGAGGAAGTGACGCGCAGCCGTCACTTCCTCCCAGCCGGCTGCCGAAAAGCAAGGGTCCATGCACAAAGGGCCACCCGGTGGGCTTCTGTCAGCAGGGGCCCGGTCGCTCTGTTCAGCAGGGGCCCGGTCGCGCACTGAGGTGCTTTAACAGCACGACTGGGCCCCTGCTGAACAGCGCGACCGGGCCCCTGCTGACAGAAGCCCATGGGGTGGCCCTTTGTGCATGGGCCACCCAGGGGGCCTTTTTAGTGTGCGGATTACCGGTCAGGGGATGAGAAATATTTGAGGCCAGCGGGGCTCACGGTGCAGCTGCTTCGGGCCCCCCAGGAGTAACTGGGCCCGGGGCAGCTGCCCATAAAAGACAGTCGTGCATAGGAACAGAGGGTGTTGAAGGACCTGCTCAAACAATCTTATATTATAGAGGGACTGGGGTAAAGTGACACAAGAGGTAAGGGTAGGATGTATTTAATGTTCAGGAAAAAGTAGATTGCTAGAATAGTTTACAGTGAAGTGTTAGTTTATTGGATGACGTGCAGGAAAGCAAGCAAGAGGTGTTACCTAGATGCAGAAAAAGAGGGGTGTGGGGGCTATTAACTGTTTAATTGAAATGCTTTCCTAAATTAACTCATTTTATTAATGCTGTGACATCAAAGCCTATTGTTGGTCCATGAGAGGTTAATAATATGTGTGATATTTATTTATCATTTGCTAAAGAGTAAAAATGGGTCTAGTGAAAGAGAGATAAGATTTTCAACAAACAAAAAAAACTGAATGGAAAAATATCATATTCAGATATTTTTCTAAGTATATCATTTTATCTGCAATCTGCAGTTTCATTTTCAAGCCAGTGTTTAGAAACAAACCCTCATGTATTCAGCATTTATTTCTAATCTGTGAAAAAAAAAAAAGTCAATTTCAATGTGTAATTGCAATTAACTAGCAGTGTGTTATAAATATTATATTTTTTCCATTAAAAAAAAAAAGAGAACAATTATATGACCACTATATGCTAATATTAACATTGTAATTGCAATTTATCAGAAACGAGTAATTTGTAGACAAAGGTCTAATGCCGGAGTTACATTCTGTACCAGAAAAAGTGATTTGTAATTTATTGCACTCGATTTGCTCTATATATCAATCTCCAGGGACAGACTCAACAAAGAAAGCTGAACATGGACAAAAAGGTTTCAGAATATTGCACCTTCAGAATATTGATGACACAGTTTTAAGATAATTTTAAATGGTGGACATGTCAACAGTTTGAAGAAGTAATGGTGAAGATTCTTGAATGTAGAAGAAAAAACTAGCACGATATCTGTATTTTCATGGTATATGGAACTTTCATGAAATTGAAAATATGATTGGATATGTGTTTCTGCAAATTGAAAGGAATATTGTTAACTGGAACATTGGATAACTAAAACGATGCTGCATTTTCAATAAATATATATACATTCCTAAAATCAATTGTTATTCACAAGTTAACAGATTATAATATTTCGGTTGTTCCTTTATTATTTTTTACAAGTTAAAAGAACTTAAATGAAATATTTTAGAATAATTTTTATATAAAAATAATAATAAAGTAAAAAAGTATTTTTTCCTGCACATTCTATATTAGCCTATATTATTCTGTTGATTGATAATGACAATTACTACGATTAATGATACTAATGATAATAATAATAATTATTATTATCAACACAGATTACCTGTTGTTTTAAAGAGTAATATTTTTATTTATTTCTTGACTGTTTAGTTTTTAAATAACCATTCGTCTCTTGTTTTAGTTCATTCAAAGGAAACAAAAGTTTGAACATTTTATACAAATGTACTCTTCTATAATCAGGTTATTTTTTTAAGGAAAAAGGAAGCACTATGCCTGAGGTAGTATAATCTCTGGCAGAAGACTTGTGGCACAGTAATATATACCACAGAAGCTTTTAGCTTCTTTTCCATGAAATTTCTGCTTGAATTTTGCATAAATATCAGGAATCGTAGGGGACAATTTAGCAAATCTAGGAAAGTTAATGAGATTTTCTGGATATATCGAGAGTAGATAACAAACAATAATAAGTACAAATACACATGTGTGCAGGTAGAGAACACACTTGGTGGGTAATAAGTGAAAAATCCCAACAATTACCCTTCATTAATAGTATTGTAGACGAAAGGACTCCTCTTTTGTCCTCAAGACAATATTGACAAAAATACCAAAAGGCAATCTACAATACAAAAATAATAGAGACAGACATAGGGCAATAATGCTGCAAAAATGTGAGTTATAAATATAAATTATCACACTCACAAACCCATATTGATTGAAGGCATGATATCACACTCACAAACCCATATTGATTGAAGGCATGATATCACACTTACAAACCCATATTGATTGAAGGCATGATATTGTAGATTGCCTTTTGGTATTTTTGTCAATATATCGAGAGTAGACAAGACTTAGATCAGGTTCTGTCCATCTTGTCAGTCAATCCTAGGATATGCAGTAAGGAGCACTCATATAACTGGAAGACTCAGATAACTGCGCATGATTGTGCGTAAATGATTTATAGCCATGTCCTCTTGTTTAGGACAATAACACACATTTGTAATGATGAGTTTTTGTTCATGACCACGAGGTTTAGTAACGGTCTCTCATGTAGGGTTTTTTGGTCAAAGATGTACCCATTTCCCGTAGAAAAATGTATCAATGAAATATTCTGATGTACAAAATTAGAAATATCTGTAGTAAGGATGAGCACTTTTGATTGGGGAGGACATTAGAACCTTCCTCCTGTATATTATAATTAAGGCCTCAATAGCAGTTGGAATATGGTCATTTTCATTAGATTTTGTCTGTCTGGACAAAATTTGGTGTTTAGTGAATAACTCTGATAGTAAAAAGTGCACAGCTCAATCATATTGCACTCACATGCAGAGATTTCTGAATATACCCAGAGTTTTGATATAGCATTTCAAAATATATACAATAAGGCACAAGATGTTTGCCACTCTTCTGCGGCGTCTGCAGCTCAGAGTCTTTCACCTCATTGAATCTGATCTCTGGATAGAGGAAAGTAGCAGTACGCTATGGTTTTTAGTATGCCACGGGTATTGTCAATATGTACACAAGCTTTCTTTGCTCCTATATCATTAATTGTTCTGCCGCAGATAATTTGGTAAGGTCCATTTGTATAAGCTCTTGTGGAGGAAAAGAAGGTCCTGGGTTGGAAAACTAGGAACCTATCTAATTAAGGATGTTTAGGTCTCTCGCTGTTATTATGCCTCTCCAATAGTCTATCAACAAACACTAGCTGACATCTCTCCAGAGCTCTCTCCATATCACTGGGATCATTCTGTTGGCATGTGTCATTTTTTTCATCATTGAATTTGGCATTGATCCACTACTTGTTGAAATGAGGTAGAACTACAGGGTTATTTACTAAACAGCATATTTTGGCCAATGGTCTTATAGTTCAGATTTTATATATATATATGTATGTATAATTCTTGATTTGAAGCATTAGGGTCCAAATTTGAATTATTTGGGTCCAGATTTAAGCCATCCAGAAGCATTCAGTCCAGCAGATCTCCCCACCACTTGGATTTAAAAAAACCATCTAATAATAAGCTAGGAGAAGGTAGCTCCCACTTTTTAATTAACTAAATAACGAATGGATAAACTGAATATACGAATTTTATTCCAGAAAGTAATTTGTTCTTTGTTTATTTTGTCAGAATTGCAGTTTGTCCATTTGTAATTCATAAAAATTGACAAATTGCCTGAAATTCAGATTCACATTTGCCTGAAACCAGTGTTGTAGTTAGTTAACTATTCTTAGTCCTTTTTTTGTGGGAAACAAAAAAAAAAAAAATTCACGTTTCAGTGGTAAATAAAACAATGCCTGCAAAAAATTAGATTTCATTACCAGAAAATCTTATTTGATCAGTTCAGCAACATCATAATAAAAGCTGTGCCCTTCACTATACTAAATCAGTTTATAGGACACTTGCTGAGCTCCTAAATAGCATGTACGATGAAAGCTGAAGAGTAAGCAAGACTCAGACAATGTGCCGGGTCAGAGAAAGTCCACTTGCAGAGAACCCTAACTCTGCAGAATTACCTAAACACTAATTGTTTAGATTTCTACAAAAGTACAGCAGCTAGAACTAATGAATAATAACTTATAACAAAGGTCATCATTAAAGCAGTGTGCCAAATTATCCAAAGTGCAGCAACTTTCTTTCTCAAGCTTTGTATATTTGCTCGAAATGGCTTATTACAGAGTGAAATTACCTTAAATTGATTGTTCTGTAAATCACCGATTGTGTGTTCTTTTTCAAATTAACACATTGAGCGTCTAGCGTTTTTCTCTTATGTTGCATTGCACTAGACTAAATTATTAGTTTGTTAATACATATGTATACATTCTATAGGTCAAAGGATCATTGATATTTAAGATACATTTTATTAATGTATTCACAAGTTGTTTGTTACATTATACATTTGCCGTAAGAAACTGCAGGATAAATTTCATTTAAAAAAAAGTATCAAATGTGAATGGTTAATTACAGGAATTAGTTTTAGTATAATGCAAATATAAAGTGGTCAGATGTTTGGTACATTTTAAAGCGGGACTGTCATGCCGAACTTACCTTTCCCTAATCGCTTCCTCTTCTCTTCCTTTCTTAAGTTCTGTTCTTCATTTCTTCCTATCTGCTCTACATAAGACAAAGTAGAGACTACTTTGTCTTATGGAGGTTTCCAGATCCTATTATGACTCCAATTATAAAATTAACTCCACTAAAAAAGCCAATGGTCTTTCTCAGGGTAACCTTACCCTCCATAGCATGATTTGCCATTTTCTGTTACTCTTCTCTATGACCAGCGGAGAAGCAAAGTGTGCTCCATTTCCTGTGGTCAGAGAAATTTTCCCACAATTTTTTCTCACCTGTCCTCCATGTTCTCGCAATGCCTCCTTTCCGTATTCCCGAACACGGCATAACTACCACATTTCACACTAACAGAAAGATGGTGGGTCATCACTTAACTAGCCTGGGGGGACATAGTGTCCCCCCGAGCTCCCACCCACAAGCAGCCGATGGGAGCCCTAAATGGAATCCAACCAATCAGAGTGCCAGTCATTTTACACAGCATTGGAAAGTTCTTTGGAAATTTCCCACGCTGTGTAAATTTACTCAGAGCACTCTTATTGGTTGGATTCCAGGTAAATGATGAAACTTATCTGTCAGTCTCTTCATTTTCCTGTCAGAGCACTTTGATTGGTTGGCTTAAACCAACCAATCAGAGCGCTCTGAGTCAAATTGCAGGGTGCCTGAAGGTTTTAAAAGCTCAGTCTGTATGGTGCCCTCTCTGGGTAAAAACTGAAAAAAAAAATTACTGTCAGGATTTTTTTTTGCGGCTGATTTTTTTTTGCTCTCTGGGTTTTATTTTATTTGATAAGTTCGAAGGGTATTATGTTTTTTTTTTTTCCATTTGGCCTTTTTTGGGGCTGGAAAAAGAAAGTTTAAGAAAAAAGAAGACACCAAATGATAAGTATTTTATTTATTTACAGGGATTTAGTTTCATTTTCTCCCGCCTCACTATTTTTAAGGTGAGGGGGGTAGGTAGGACTTTTACTTTTCCTGGGGGAGGGGTCTTTGACATTTAGCCCCCACCCATCGCCCATGGGTGGGGGCCGGGGAGGGAGGACAATAGGTCCCCCCATTTTCATTTAGGGCCCCTACTCACCATTCATGGGTGGGGACCGTTGGGGAAGACAATAGGCCCTCTCCATTTTTTCAATTAGGGCCCCCACCTGCAGCTCATGGGTGGGAGGACAATAGCTCCCCCCTCATTTTCAATTAGGGCCCCTAGCCACCGCTCATGGATGGGGCCACCGCTCATGATATTTAAGATACATTTTATTAATGTATTCACAAGTTGTTTAAAAAAAAATGTATCAAATGTGAATGGTTAATTACAGGAATTAGTTTTAGTATAATGCAAATATAAAGTGGTCAGATGTTTGGTACATTTTAAAGCGGGACTGTCATGCGAACTTACCTTTCCCTAATCGCTTCCTCTTCTCTTCCTTTCTTAAGTTCTGTTCTTCATTTCTTCCTATCTGCTCTACATAAGACAAAGTAGGGACTACTTTGTCTTATGGAGGTTTCCTACACCTGACAATCTATGACCAGCGGAGAAGCAAAGTGTGCTCCATTTCCTGTGGTCAGAGAAATTTTCCCACAATTTTTTCTCACCTTTCCTCCATGTTCTCGCAATGCCTCCTTTCCCTATTCCCGAACACGGCATAACTACCAAATTTCACACTAACAGAAAGATGGTGGGGCATCTCTTAACTAGCCTGGTGACAATTGACAAGTCCAAGCTTCGAATATACTCCACTGCCTTACCCATTCAACAATATTTGAATCCAAACTTAAAGATTGCAGTTTATTGATAAGCCTTCTATGTGCAACAGTGTCAAAAGCTTTACTGAAATCTAGGTAAGCAATGTCTACTGCACCACCCTGATCTATAGTTTTAGTTACCCAATCAAAAAAATCAATAAGATTAGTTTGGCATGATCTCCCTGAAGTAAACCCATGTTGTCTCTGATCTTGAAATCCATGTGTTTTTAGATGTTCAACAATTCTATCCTTTAACATGGTTTCCATCACTTTCCCCACTACTGAAGTAAGGCTTACTGGCCTATAGTTGCCCGACTCCTCCCTATTACCTTTCTTGTAAATGGGCACAACATTCGCTAACTTCCAATCTTCTGGGACTACTCCTGTTAACAATGATTGGTTAAATAAATCTGTTAATGGTTTTGCTAGTACACCACTAAGCTCTTTTAATAGCTTTGGGTGTATTCCATCAGGTCCCATTGACTTATTTGTCTTTACTTTTGACAGTTGAAATAGAACCTCTTCCTCTGTAAACTCACGTGTAATAAATGACTCATTTATCCTTTTTCTCAACTGAGGTCCCTTTCCTTCATTTTCTACTGTAAATACAGAACAAAATATTCATTGAGGCAGTCAGCCTGACCTTTATCCTCTTCTACATACCTTCCTTCTTTTGTTTTTAATCTAACTAATCCTTGTTTTACTTTTCTTTTCTCATTTATGTATCTAAAAAATGTTTTATCCCCTTTTTTACTGACTGTGCTATTTTCTCTTCTGTGTGTGATTTGGAAGCTCTTATAACTTGCTTAGCCTCTTTCTGCCTAATCTTATAGATCATTTTGTCTTCCTCACTCTGGGTTTTTTTATAATTCATAAATGCTAACTTTTTGTTTTTAACTATTTTGGCCACATCTGCGGAGTACCACAGTGGTTTCTTGAATTTTTTGCTTTTACTGACAAGCCTAATGCAATTTTCTGTTGCCTTCAATAGTGCAACTTTTAAATAATCCCATTTCTCTTGGACTCCATTTAAATTGCTCCAGTCTG
Source organism: Pelobates cultripes (assembly GCA_933207985.1). Lineage (NCBI taxonomy): Eukaryota > Metazoa > Chordata > Amphibia > Anura > Pelobatidae > Pelobates > Pelobates cultripes. The sequence continues at coordinate 31,299,724 of OW240919.1, read as the reverse complement.
ATAATGACTCCTCTACCCATATTCTAATTTTAGAAAAGTCTGTTTTTCTAAAGTCTAAAACTTTTGTTTTTGTGTGGTGTGACTCAGTCACTGTTCTTATATTAAACCACACTGACTGATGATCACTGGATCCTAAACTTTCACCTACAGTAATATCTGATACCAAATCTCCATTTTTTTAATTACTTTTGGTTTGATCACAAATTTTTTTTTTGCAACTTAAGGGGACTGCGATGGGGACCAGGTTCGCGCCCAGCTACGCTAACTTATTTATGGCGCATTGGGAAAACCCGTTTTTAACGTAGGAAGGTAGCTGGGCGCGTAACCTGGTCCTTTATCGTCGTTTTATAGACGACATTTTTTTCATCTGGCGCGGAGATGCAGAATCACTGCAGCCATTTTTGGAATTCTTGAACCTTCAGCATCCAGACATTAAATTGACAAGTGAGTATAGTGCATCCAACATTAACTTCCTGGACTTGAATATCTATGTAGACAATGAAGTGATTAAGACCAAGACTTTCTTTAAGAAGGTCGACGTCAATGGTTACATAGAAACGTCCAGTTGCCACTATGAATCCTGGTTACGAAGCATCCCTAAGGGCCAGTTCCTTAGGCTGTTTAGGAACTGTAGTGATGCTGAAGTGTTTGAGGAACAGGCAGTTTGCTTGAGGGACAGGTTTGTAGAGAAGAAATATGACGCCAAGGAATTGGATAATTGTATTAATTCCATTAAGAAGATGGACCGAAGTAAGGTTCTGAAGAAAAGGATACCTAGGGAGGAGAAGAAGGGTGCAGACCAGGTACCAATTATTTTGAATTATAGTGAAGATGCCAAGCAAATTAAGCATATTATCAATAGACATTGGCGCATCCTTAAACTAGATCCGAATCTGAGGGAAATTATTGGTGATAAGCCACGTATTATTTATAGAGGGGCAAAAAACTTAAAACAACATCTAACTACAAGTTTTATTAGGGATAAAGGGGAAGGGAAAAACTTCTTTGGACTAGAAAAGGGTTTTTATCCCTGCAAATCCTGTCTAGCCTGTAAGAGAACAATATTTGACAAACATAAACAGACAGAATTTACCTCTCACTCTACTAATCGCATATTTAAAATTCATCAGGTTCTAACCTGTAATTCCACTAATGTCATATACCTCCTCTGGTGCCCATGTGGTCTGCAATACATTGGAATGACCACCAGGGCATTTAAAACCAGGGTTGCGGAGCATGTGGGTAATATCCAGAGGGGGTATATGAAACATAGTGTATCGGCACACTTCACTGAGAAACATGGTGGGGATTCTTCCCTACTGTCATATATTGTTATCTTTAAGAAATTTAAGAATTGGAGGGGAGATAATAATGTTAAAGAGCTAGCGAAGATAGAGGGCAAGTGGATTTTCGATGTTAATACCCTATGCCCGAAGGGATTAAATTTAGATTTTGAGTTTATACATTTTTTATAGGATCTATATATTGTTTATAGTATTTACCTTATTTGAACTATTAGGTTTAGAAGGTCATACTTGCTTCCTGTCTAATTGGTATTTATGTGGGGGGTTCTGTGGCCACATATTGCATTGTATAATTTTTCTAAGAATAGATTATCTTATACATCTTTAAATTTCTTTCTAGATACAAAGAGATTGATGATAGCTAACAAATATCTGTATTGTGTATGCTATATATAGATTATATCTTTAACTTTTGTTTTTTCTTATTCTGTTATGATATTTTGCAAATATGGAGGTTAAGGTTGCTATGGGGACTTAATCATAACAATCTACATCCTGAACGCCGCGTTTCAGCGTGCGTTCCAGCCGGCCGAAAAACCGGAAGTGACGTCACCCGCTAAACCGGAAGTGACGCGACGCCGGTACGAAATTGGATCCAGGTGAATGGGACAGATAGGACTTATAAAAGAAGACTCAATAGGACATGAAGACAAGCACTGGAGGAAGGCTGTTGGCCGAAACGCGTCTGCTTCAATCTTCTGCATTTGTATTTGTTATTTTATGTGTATTTCTGACACTCTGGGCTACTATACAGATAGGGGTAAGTGGAATTCCAATTTTTGTTTTATATATATTCTTGTCTGTTTTGGGTTCCACTCCCATAGTGCCCAGTAGTGTATACACTTTTTTATATATTTTTATAAATAAATATATTTTGTATTTAACCTTTGGAGTCTCATCTATTTGGATCACCTGGATCGTTAGCCAGTTATTGGCACCCCTGAGCCTGTCATACAGAGCCTGGCACGGCTCTGGAGAATGTGAGTGAGAGTCACACATCTATCTATTACTTATTTATCATCATACAGTTTGCACTATGTTGTTGTTTTTTATTTTTTTTCTATTTTAGTTTATACCCCAATCAAGTTCTACGCTGTTTACATTACAGTCAAGTTCTATATTGGTAATATTACTCATTTTTGTTGTGATCACATTGGGGAGGTGTATATACTGGTATTTGTTTCTTTTTATTGTATTATGTAAATCTGGTGTATAAGGGAAGCACTAGGGTACCGGTTACACCATCTATTGTATATTTTCACTATATACAGAACTGTCACAATTACAGTGAAGCGCCTACGCACTATCCTTTTTTTTTCTCTCAAATCTCCATTTGTTAACACTAAATCTAGTATGGCCTCTTTACGAGTTGGCTCCTCAACAACTTGTTTTAGAGACAATCCCAGTAGGGAGTTTAGAATATGTGTGCTCCTGGCACAAGTAGCTAATTTTGTTTTCCAATTTACATCAGGAAGATTAAAGTCACCCATGATGATAACTTCCCCCTTCATTGTCATTTTAGCTATTTCTTCAACTAGTAGATTATCTAACTCTTCAATTTGTCCTGGGGGCCTATAAATCACACCTGCACGAGTTACTGTGTGATTACCAAATTCTAACATAGCCCAAACGGACTCTATGTTTGCCTCACTAACTTTTATTAGGCTAGATTTTATGCTATCCTTCACATACAAGGCCACCCCTCCCACTTTCTTGCCTTCTCTATCTTTCCTATACAGAGAGTACCCTGGTATTGCTATGTCCCAGTCATTTTTCTCATTGTACCATGTCTCAGTAACAGCGACTAAATCTACACTATCAGTTGCCATTATTGCCACAAGTTCATGGATCTTATTCCCTAAACTGCAAGCATTTATTCCATAAATAGTGATCTAGGTGAGGTGAAATTTGCCAAGTTAAGATAATGCTTCATTGACTTGGAGACTCTTACCGAACTACAGTTTATCTGAATTTGGGCTTATTGGGTGATCATACAAATTCCTGAACTCTGAGCCAAAATGTAGCTGAATTTTGGAAAAATGAATTGTGCAATGGACAATCATGTTCATTTTGATTTGTGATTCGTAATTCCACCCATGGTGATGAAAATTAGATGATTGTTGATAAGAAAAAAGATTATTTCTGGTTAGGGTATAGCCCCTAAATATTGATTTAATTGTATTATCAAGCAAATAGTGACCAATGGGAAAGTAGGAGCCATGAAAAAACCTATATATATATATATTTATATATCTAATAAATATATAATATCTAAAAATGTGAATAGAGATTTATTTTACTATTAATTCACCCCCTCATTTAGTTACCTTTTTTTTTTTACTTGATCTGTGAACAAATGCTCATATCAGTGTACTGTTATAATATTTATATTATGTGTATATTTTGCTGTACAGTGATTGAGCCATTTTCACTTCCTTTTGGTTTGTCATTTTTTTTTTTTATTCAAATCTTTTTTTACTAGCAAAATTCAGGCAAGTCAAACCATCATGTGGTTAAAATCATGTGCTTCCCCCAAAAAAATTGTGTTTTGGTCAAAACAAATTGTTTTTGCCTTGTACAAGTCTAAGCTTTATATTAAATAGATATTTCACCAGGAATTTTGTTAAACAAAGACAGTAACTTACAGAGGGAAGTTGGCTACCTTTGTCATGCGGGCCCATTTTGACACCAATTAATATAAATATTATGTACAAGTACTGCAATTACTGGAATAAAGTAATTACAATAAAATAGAATGTTGTTGCATAATATATAAAATTCTCCACTGTGAGGCAGCTTTTCACAAACCTCTCTATATGGGTGGCCTAGGGGGCAAGTGTGCCCTTGCCAGCCCTCCCCTGGCAGCTTAACATACCGTATACTATATATTTTGTCTGTTAGTATCTGCCCATTAGCTTGGCACACTTACTAGGCTCCTACCTAGTTACCAATGACCAGATTTATCCTGGCAAATAGTATGAATAAATAGAAGTATTCATCAAAAATACATTCCATTGGGACCTCCACTTAATGTTTTTAGAGGTAAGGGACTGTTCTAGACCTCAAATTAGCTAATTGCTAGAGATTCCCTGATAAGTTGTGGTGTGTTTGTCTTACGCACATGTATATTTTATTTTAGTGTTATTATTATTGACATTTCTAAAGGGCCAATATATCGTGCTGTGCTGTGCTGTACAATTGAGATCAGAACTAAGGTATTTTCTAGTACATCAATGAAAGTTTTAGCTACAGCTGAATTATGCAAGGGTTATGGAGGATTTATGATGTTAAGGAGCTTGGAGCAGCTCTACTCAAATTCAGTTGAGCCAAATTTTGTTTTCAGCTTTGGCCTGAAAAGACAGATCAGAAAAGGACTGGTTTTATGTACCTGTTTGTTCCCTAGCCTAAAGTACAGAAACTGGAAAATGTATCAGTACCATTCATTACAGTAAATGCAAATGCCATCTTGGCATAGTTTATAAATTGAATTATTTTCTAGTTTCTGTAAAGACAAACAGTTCAGGGAAGATGGGATTTTTTTATTGTTGTTATTATAATTTTTTTTTAACTTTTATTTCTTTTCACTGTATGTTTGTATTAGTACATTCACCCCAGAATAATGCTTCAAGGCTTCCAATTAGTATTTTATAAACTCAGCTCAATTAGTCTGTTTAGATTTATTGTAAATGTAATACTCATTAATTTGAGAGATTTTTAATTTCAATCTAACATAGTAGTCTTTATGAAAAAAAGCAAATTGTGCAAACATTGTTAATGGATTTGTGAAAAATATCAAGTTCTGTAATCTCAAATTAGTGCTAATATGGCAAATAATTATTTAAATAGATTTTTAATTAGACGTTTAATGTCTGAAAATGGTTTTAATAAGGTTTTACTGAAAGAATATCAGGCGGCATAATTTTTTTGAAAGTTGACTTCACAATAATGAGTGATTTGACGAGAACCATATCCCTTCAGATATATTAAAACGGCACTTTCAAAATATGTTCCAGAATACAATCAGCAGGGGGCACTCACCCAATCTTATCTCTGCATATTATACAAACAGAAAAGTGTGATATATCTGCAAATTTTACCCCACAATGAGAAAATGCATAAATACTCTCCTTTTGCCTAATGGGAGTTCAGCAAAATTATATTTGTTATGGGAAATGAAACAGACATAGAAGTATCATAGTGTATACAATAAATAATAGCAAGAATATTAATAATCAGATCAAATCATGCGATCCAGAGCTTTGGACAGGCTCTGTATAAATGGTATAATGGTGCCCCCATCACAGGCTAAAATGAAATGGAGCAGGAACCAAGAAAAAAACAATATTCCAAAACAAGAGTATATTTACTGCACATATGATTAATAGGCATACAATAACAATAAACACAATATTAAAATAGTGCTGGACCAGAGCAGGAGAAAAACACACTTTTAAAATCTCACCACTGGCTGGGAAAGGAAAATTAGCATAACGCCTCTGCTATTTCCTTGTTCCCAGTAAAGTATAAATAGTCCGCATTGTAAAAACAGATTTATGCAATTTCTGGGTTTGAGGGATGTGATCACAGGATCATGGTCGCGTAACGTCACTTCCGACCTGGACGGCCTCTCAATACCTACTTTCTTCCCATAACTGCAGTCATGTTACTGCAATATGACATCCTTGGATCTGGCTGTGTAATCAAAGACTCAGGCATGCTATTGTTAACACCAACATCAAGGTTTTCGCTTTACAGTCTTCACTTCACTCCCAGCAGTCAATCTTTGATGATTAGGACACCATCTTACTTTTGGACATAGTCCAGAATCCAATATATGTAAATCCTTACTAACGTAACATTTTGCGAAGTCTATAAAACCCAGGTATTTTCATCTAATTAACATAAAGGTACTGATAATTCATTTTTATATAGTACATCTAAACTTTTCCCTTTGTCCAAAAATGTTTGATACTTTTTTTTTATACGTTTTTTTTTCAACTTTTTGGAGAGGAGGTGATAATTCTGAGAATTATGTAGGACAGAGAGTGAATGGATTTTTAAATTAAATACATTGTCTCCAGCTGGTTTAAATTTGGATGTTGAACTTAAACATTTCCTATAATCAGATTCATGAAATGTCTCCTGTGCCTTTCACTTATGTTATTTTCCTTTATTCTGTTTGCTCTATAATGGAAATTGCAGTAGAATATATACAGTTACAATCAAAATTATTCAACCACCATTGAAAATTTGGTTTATTGTCAACATTTACAGACTTTCAACTGTTTGCAATGAACAAATCAAACAAAAGCAATTATATATTATATATTATATCAAATAACTCAACACAACAAATGCTCCAAATTTAACTAAAATGCAACTTAAAATGCATTCTCCAGTCTCAAAATTATTCAACCTCTTCATGCCAAACATCTTTTTTGCTGTTATGACCTGCTGCAAATGATGTGCATAGCCAGACACCAGCTTCTGGCAACATTGCTGAGGAATCTTGGGCAATTGCTCATGAGCAATGGCCTCCAGTTCGGTAATATTCTTGGGTTTGTGTGCTGCAATCATCTTTTCAAATCCCACCAGAGATTTTCTATGGGGTTCAAGTCAGGTAACTGTATTGGCCACTATAGAACTTTCCAGAACATATGGGGTATGCTTTGGATTATTGCCTTGTTGGAAGGTCCAATGATCCCCAAGCTTCAGCTTCCTCACATATGGCATGATGTTTTCTCCGAGGATTTCCTGATACTTCAGTGAATCCATCTTGCCTTCCACACGCTACAGGTTTCCAGTACCAGAGGATGCAAAACATCCCCAGAGCATCACTGAGTCGCCAACAGTGTCTCTACGATCATTAAATGCCTCTTTTTGTATCCTGTTCTTTGTTTTTGAAGAGCAATGATCTCTTCTCTTAACTTTGTGGACGTTTCTTTTAACTTAGTCATATTTCTAACATGCAGTCAAACATGACACTCATGACACCCCTAGCCAGTTCAGGTATTTCAAGGGTTACAGCCCAAGCACACCTGGCACAACTAATGAAGCCCTTGATTAGTTGCATCCCCAGAACATCATGTAATCGCATCCCTCAAAAACGGAAATTGCATTGATCTGTTTCATATAGTGGACTTATTGGGACCCTATTTATGCTTCAATGGGAACAATAAAATATCAGAGGCATCTGAAGAGCACTTTAAGTCGAACACGTTATGATTATTTTGTTTAGCTGGCCAGAGGTGAGATTTTGAAAGCTTGTTTTACTCTACCATTCTTGTTCCGATCCAGCACTGTTTTTAAATTGTTTTTATTGTCATGTTATGGCTATTTACTGTACATGCAATAGATATATCCTTTTTTTGGAATATTAGTTGGTCCCTGGTTCCTTCTCTGTTTCATCTTAGCTCATGAAAGTGGCACACTTACGCCATTTAAACAGAGCCTGTCAACAGCTCTGGACCACGTGAGTGGATCTGATTATATTAATAATCTTGCTATTATTTATTGTATATACTACACTATGAGAATTCTATGTCTGATTTATTTCCCATAACATATATAATGTTGCTGTACTCCCATTAGCCAAAAGGAGAGTATTTATGCATTTTTTTCAATGTGGGGTAAAATTTGCAGATAAATAACACTGTGTGCACTTTACTGTTTGTATATTGTATAGTGTTTTTTTGTGAGAATCTTGCATGTATGCTCACTTTAAAGCGTCAAAAGCACTTTTTTTGTTTTTATATTAGTGTATCGTTCTCTCTTTATACGTTGGAATGAGCAGAAACCCTGGTTCTGCTATAACCAGCAACACAGTACAGATAACTTAACAATGATCATTGATTAATCAAAACATTGCTATAAGAATGTGCTATATAAACACATTAGACTAGTGCTGGTCCCATTTTTATGGCAATCAATATATACTAGAGAGATACATGGAAACAATATTATAACTTTTATCTATAATTATTTTGTATTCACTAACACCATTAACCCATTCGACTCCAGGAGACTATGCATTTCTTGTACAATTTTGTGCATCTCTTGAGCCCTTTTGGAAGCCATATGCCTTCTGTGCCATTATGTGCTCTCTATTAACCACCACCTCATAATTCATGTGGTGAAGAAAGAGGAGAGGTCACTTGCCAGCCCTCTAACTGGTTTTTATGGAGTATTTCAATTTTTTATTTTTTTATTATTTAGTTATTTATTTTTCTATTATGTTCAGCAGCTGATTATGCCCTCTTATTATATTCTGAGCATATAAAGTATATGCTTAGCGTGTGTAATTCATTTTACTTTCAGTACTACAGATGGTACTGCTGTGCCAGTGAAAGGGGTAATTGTACTGATATAGCTTGCTTAGTGAGAATTCATTCCAGGTGTCATATAACTTTGCAATTCTGCCTGTAAAGATTTTCTGAGCCCCTAAAATTACGACATAATTTATAGAATAACAAAAAGCTTTGCAGTTTCTACTATTTCCTGTGGAGCACCTGCACTATGACTAGGACCCATTACTAATTGGTGATGCAGGAAAATCACGCCAGTTAGTAAACAGGAATTGTGGCATAACGTTTTTCGCACACCTTTTTCGCAACGCCAAAAATTTGCCTGTTAGGATCCTAAAGCAAAATGCTGGTTTGATGCTGACTTTTCTATTAAGCTGGAACAAGTAGGTAGGTATTCATGCTCTCAAATAAGACATACAAAAGATACAAAACATACATACTGAATTCTGCTTCTGAAAATATTAAAGATTTTTATAAAATGTATGTAATCATTTGGAACCAGTAAAAAGGAAAATTAATCATTTGGAATCAACTGAAATCAGTTGTCCCCGTGATCATTTTGCTCTCATTTGTGTTCAATTTTAACCTAGTGAAACTCAGCAATATATCACAACTGTAAGAAAATGTATTATTACGAAGCACCTCTTAAAATTGTATTATTTCTGGACTTTAGGTGTTATCAAAGGAATAAAAAATACATATTAAAGTAATTCAGTAACAATATTCTCTTATTGCAATAAGAAAATAGGTTCTTGAGGGGACTGAATGGAATAAGTTTTGTTTTCGTTCAAAAACATTAGACATTGTATGAATCGGGCAATGAGATAAATACTATGACAATATTATTTATGCTGTTGTGAATTTAAAATGAAAGCCCTGAGCAATCTTAAAATATGTTTTATTGCTCTATTTCAGACACAGAAGACAAGAGTCAACACTAAAGAAGAACTAAAATTATTTTTCTAGTATCATTTGTAGCCTGAAGAATAGGGGCCAATGAGATTAACTTCACCAAGCAATCCATTCATGTCAGGCCATTAGAAGCCAGTGACGACACAGAGCAATCATATTGTGTTACGTGTTTATAACTTTGTATGTTCTACAACATTTGTGATTTGTAAATAATAATAATAAAATAAAAAAAAAAGAAACACAATTGTCAGTGCTTTATTCTATCCCATCATTCTATTGCATTTTTTGCTTTATATTTCATTTGGTAATACACAATATCTAGTGGTATCACCTCATTTTCTCCGATTGATAATCCTCTATTTCTTTTGGTCCTGTATTCAGCTCCTAGTCCTGTTTCCCACTCGCTAACCCACGTTTATCTAGCAGTTGGCCTCACCACCAGTTTTCTCTTGAGTCTACCCAACGTTACAGTCTTTTTCACAGTCTAAACTCTCAAGCTCTGATGACGATCAAAGGGAGGAGGGAATAAAAGAAACAATAAAATGAAGTGTGGAACAAGAAACAAATTAAGGGAGTATATGATGATTGGAATGTAGAATGATGCCTGGAGATAAGAGAGATCCTACTCTCTTGCTCTCCCTTCAAGTTAGTGGTATCTACATAAGTTCATCCTTGCAAGCACACTGTTGGCGTCATACTTTGAGCCTCACATCCAGTATGTTGCCAAATCCTGTAGATTCTAACTTAAAAACATCCCCCGCATCTGTCCCTTTCTTACAAAAGATGCTACCAAGGAGCGTGTCCATGTTCTAGTAATTTCCTGCATGGATTATTGTAACCCTCTCCTGATTGGTCTTCCCAAAAGCTGTATTGCCCCGCTGCAGTCTGTAATGAATGCAGCTGCCAGACTGATTTTCCTCTCTAGTTGGTCCCCTCACACCTCACCCCTCTGTCAGTCCTTACATTGGCTATAGGATTCAATTCAAAGTGCTAACCCATTGTAACGGAGTCTTACCTGATAGGGAGTCCAGCTCGCAGAGTTATACGCTCACCCTTGCAAAGTAGACACAGACCAGGGTGACCAGGCAAGACGCCACCTGGCCTGTGAGTCTGTGCACGGGGGCTTTCCAGGAAAAGTGCTCCAAGACTCAGTACAGCAGGGATTAGCAGAAGCGTGGTCAAGGGAAGCCAAAATCAGGGAAGCCAGAGGTCAGAGTAGTCCAGGAGGAAAGCCAAGGTCAGAAGCCGGAATTAGTCAGGAATCACTGGAACGCAGGTACGGAGTAACAGGAACCAAACAAGGGAACCAGAGTCAATGAACTGACACCCCTCCCAGGGTGAGGCAGGCTTTTATACCTTGTTAATTAGGTATCTGATTCAGCTGGAGAGTTACTGACAGATCTGAGCCTTTGGTGAAGTCCAGCCCCCAAGTGCTGCAGGCAATACAAGAATAAACATGAGTTATCCAAAGTCCTGAAATGGCTCAGAGGAAGAACAGCAGGATACAGTCCAGAAGAACCACAGTTCAAATCCCCTATCAGGCCCTTCCGGAGCGACCACGTCCGGCAGACTGGATGTCACGGCATGGACCGTGACACCCATACATATAAAGCATATATACATATAGTCCCTCTTATATCTCTTCACAGATCCATAGGTATGCCCTTTCAAGGTTCCTCCGCTCTGCCTGTGACCTTCTCCTGTCCGCTGCTCGCACCCGTACAGACAACATCGCGCTTGCAGGATTTCTTGCGTGCGGCTCCCTTCCTATGGAATAGCCTGCCTACCTCCATCAGACTCTCCCCTAGTCTTCAATCCTTTAAGAAGTGCCTTAAAACCCATCTCTTTAGGAAAGCTTATGGAACTCCCGGAGTAACCTCTGCCTTACCTACCTGTCTCTTGCTTTCTCCTAAAGGGCAGCACTCTACTCTCTCCTCCAGCTCTGCTTCACTCCCACCTTATTTGATTGATATTTCCTGTCCCAATGTGTTTTATACCCCACCTACTATAGACTGTAAGCTCGTTTGAGCAGGGTCCTATTCAACCTATTTTTCCTGTAAGTTTTCTTGTAATTGTCCTATTTATAGTTAAATCCCCCCTCTCATAATATTGTAAAGCACTACAGAATCTGTTGGTGCTAAATAAATGGCGATAATAATACTAATAACCATCTGTCTCCTTCCGCTTGCAATACTTTCCCCAACCTCACTCCCTCTGCTGTTCTATGTTCATTCGCACCCACCACAGTGGAAGAGGTTTCTGCCCTGCTCTGGTCCTCCAACCTCACCACCTGCTTCCTTGATCCTATTCCCTCGCATCTCATTCGTAGATATTGCTCTCTACTGGTTCTCCTCCTACCTCTTCCAGCGTTCTTTTAGTGTTTCATTCTCTGGCTCTCCCTTTCCTTCGCTTGCTCTGCCTCTCACTAAAATTCGCAATCTCTCTCTCTCTCCTCTGGCATATTTTCATCATCCTTCAAACATGCAACTCTAAAAAAGCCAATTCTAAAAAAAGCCCAACCTTGACCCTAACTCCCCGTCCAACTACCGCCCTAACTTGCTACTGCCTTTTGCATCCAAGATCCTTGAAAGACTTGTGTATGTCATATTGACAGACTTCCTTGAGTCCAACTCTCTGCTTGATCCACTTTAGTCTAGTTTTGGTGCTCAGCACTGTGTTGAAATGGCTCTGACCAAAGTATCCATTGATCTTCTCACTGCAAAATCTTGTGGTCACTTTTCTATCCTAATTCTCATTCACCTTAATGCTGCTTTTGACATTGTTGATCATCAACAGCTTCTTCTCATCCTCCATAATCTCAGTCTATGAGGTATTGTTCTCTCCTGGTGCTCCTCCTACCTTTCCCAGCATTCTTTTAGTGTTTCTTTCTCTGGCTCTGCCTCTTCCCCCCAACCCATCTCTGTTGGTATCCCCCAAGGTTCAGTCCTTGGACCTCTACTGTTCTCGATCTATACTGCCTCCCTTGGTAAACTCATCAGCTCCTTTGGCTTCCAATATCACTTCTATGCAGATGATATGCAAATTTATCTGTCCTCTCCTGATCTCTCCCCGCCTCTCTTGACTAGTGTCTCTGACTGCCTCTCTGCTATTTCTAACTGGATGTCTGCCCACTTCCTTAAGCTCAACTTGTCCAAAACAGAACTTCTGTTTTGCTACTCCCGTTGCTACTCCTGTTTCTGTTTCTGTCTCCCTCCACGTTAATGGTGCTACTTTCAGCTCCATTATGAAGGCTTGCTGCCTAGATGTTCTCTTTGACTTTGACCTCTCCTTCACCCCTCATGTCTAGTCAATCGCCAAATCCTGCATCTTCCATCTCAAAAACTTTGCATGTATCCGCCCCTACTTAATGCTAGATGCGGCTAAGGTGCTGGTCCATGCCACTGTCATCTCTTGCCTTGACTACTGCAATCCTCTTCTCAGTGGTCTTACATTCTCCCAACTTGCCCCATTACAGTCTATAATGACAGTAGCAGGAGTTTTGAACTATTGCTCTGCAATATTGCTCTGCAATAGTTCAACACTTGCATATCAATTTTATTAAGGTTTATCAACCTTAATGCTTTCACCAAAAAATGCTTTTTACCTTAATTTATTTTTTAACTCTTGTGCTACCAATAACATGTATATACTAGTCACAGGCAGCTCTCTAGTAGATGAGTTAGGTGGCCACCTAAGACCTTGCTCTCCCTAGTGCCATAGAAACAGAACAGCCCTCAAAAAATCCTGCAGATGAGAATTGGCACTGCAGGAACAAACAGATGTCACGAAAATGTTGCTCACAGAGTTAAGGAAATGGGAAGAGCTGTATTTGTTGAATAAATAGATTTCCGTAGAGAGGAGTAGAGTTAATGAGGGCTTTATAGGCCAGTGCTAGCAGGTTGAATTGGATTCTGGATTGGATTGGTTGATGTTTACAGGAAGCCATTCACAAACATACTTTTCCACCACACCACAAGCATCCTCATCCATGCAAACAAGCAACATAAAACCCCAAACAAATATGCAACTCCACAAGCTGCATCTCCAAAAACATGCAATACCACAAGCAGGCTCCCCTATGCAACATCACAAGAGGCATCTCAGACTTCCACACCACAAGCTGAATCCCTATGAACCTGCAATACCACAAGCAGCCTACTCCCACAAAAACCACAAGAAGCACATCCCACAAAGCCTCTACACACCCATAACCTCGTCCAGTCCTGTCTCTTGTTTGTCCCGTGATATCTACAGAAATACACTCTCACATCCACACTTCACAGATATCACATACAGTCAACATGCACATCACACATATCACACCGCAGACACTAAAATTATTATAAGGCAAATAATTGAAGCTTTGTCTAAGGCCTCAAAAAGTCTAGAATCATCTCTGATACTAGTACAACTAGTATACCTTCATATCTTCAGAATTGTGTAATCATACCTGGTGCCATTGCAAATTAAATCAATTAATTACAAATAATTTTGTTGACTTTATTTGTACATTTTGTAGATAACCCTCTTATAAGCAGATGTCAGAGTGCATACAGCTGTTTCTCATACACAATGGACAGAGAGAAATATGTAAATACATGTGTCTCTCTGTCTGTTATATGTATAATCCTCTGAGTGAGTGTTTCTCTGTAAATGTATCCTCCTGTGTGTCTCTGGCTTTGTAAGTGTTGCAATATATGCGGAGACAATGAATTAATAGTGTAATAAGGGTACAACAAAAGAACATCATATAGTGAAATGTGCAGTGAAATATAACAATATAAGTGGAAAATTTTTGAGAAAAAACACTTATAGTGTCATTTACAAAAGTGAGAATTGTTGGGAATTCAAAGTGTATGCAAAGAGAAATCTAAGTTTCAAGCCTAATTAGATGAACCGGAAGCATAGCTTTTCAAATTACAAGCTTGAAATTCACTTTCAATTCCCAACAATTCTTACCTTATTAAATAACCTTATAGCAAGGTAATAGAAGGTGATATTCTAAATGTTATATGATGAGTTCAAGTAAAACAAGGAACTTGCATAAATTAGCAAAGATTCAATGCAATCTGGAGGCTGTTGCATAAATATGGAATATTTTCGATTTGAGAGAAAGCACAATGCTTACTTTTGTGAGTATAAAAATAATATTACACAAACTTTTTTTTTACAGTCAAAAAAGACTCAATAACATAATCAAACGGAAAAATGGATGGGACAGAATAGTATTGACCCATTACAATTTTTTTATTTTATTTAAAGGCTCTGTGACCTATTATTTTTCAAAGTGCATTTTATAAATAATTCATTAAACACATGCAAAAAAACAACCAAGACAAAATAAAATAAAAGTTAAAAATAATTTTGAAATGTGCACTAAGCTCCCAGGCTTTATATCAGATGCAGCTTTACATTGCCCAAACAAGGAAGTAATTAGCCAATCAGGATCCTTTAAAAAAAATTTTTAGGATATTTCGAAGTTTTGACCTTATCCAATAAATCTCAGTTCAGTATGGATGAAATCTAGTCCAAAGTCAGTGTTGTGGCTGTGACTTAAATATGAATATTAATCATTTAATTACTATATTATAATTAAGCAATCAGTAAACAACATTAATATGTTTCATAGTTTGTAGTGTTTTGGTCAAATATGTGGATAGAAAATACATAAATAACATTACAAATACACTTTGTAATGTTAAATGTATATTTAATATAATTATAGTAACAAGTAAGCAATGCTATCAGTATGTAAATTTAATACAATAATTATATAATATAAAACTACAACATATTCCTTACAAATTCATATGGTACAATACAAGACATGAACAAACTTACACAGGCCCCAGCCTGTAGGGCCAGGGCTAAACAGTCAGCTGCTACATTCTTAGGCAGTCAAGGGGGGTAAGTCAAAAGAGAGAGCCTGAATCCTTCCTACATCTGATTTTTATTCCCAGTGTATTCCTAAGTAGGCTGGCCTGTGATGTCACTGCCAGAAGCACATGGCTTAAGGATTCCTACGCACTGTCCCTAGTGGTGCCTCTAAAGCATTAAACTCATTATGCTTTATTTTATGATGTAAATCATTATATTAAAGGACCACTATAGTGCCAGGAAAACATACTCGTTTTCCTGGCACTATAGTGCCCTGAGGGTGCCCCCACCCTCAGGGTCCCCCTCCCGCCTGGCTCTGGAAGGGGGAAAGGGGTAATAACTTACCTTTTTCCAGCGCTGGGTGGAGAGCTCTCCTCCTCCTCTCCGCCTCCGTTACGCCCCGCCGGCTGAATGCGCACGCGCAGCAAGAGCTGCGCGCGCATTCAGCCTGTCGCATAGGAAAGCATTTACAATGCTTTCCTATGGACGCTGGCGTGCTCTCACTGTGAAAATCACAGTGAGAAGCACGCAAGCGCCTCTAGTGGCTGTCAATGAGACAGCCATTAGAGGATTAGGGGGAAGGCTTAACCCATTCATAATTATAGCAGTTTCTCTGAAACTGCTATAATTATGAAAAAATGGGTTAACCCTAGAAGGACCTGGCACCCAGACCACTTCATTAAGCTGAAGTGGTCTGGGTGCCTAGAGTGGTCCTTTAATACCATTACAGTCAGACTCCTTACAAACCTGCTTTGCAAAACCTAGACAATCTCTGGATTTTGCAGTCTGGATGGCAGGTACAGCAGAATGATTTTTCCCCATTTGGTACTAGGTCAGTTGTAGTTTAGGAAATAACCCCAGAATGTGTTTCAGAAACAGATGCATTCTATATCATTCTATATAACTTTTGAATAAAATGCTTCAGGAAAATTTTCCAATATTATCAATTTTAAGCCCTTAGGTCAAACTATAGTAAAAAAATGTGACATAAGAAAAGAAACGGTCTTTTGGGCATATTTTTAAGAAAAAATATATACTAATAGGCAATATTACAACATGTTATTTTACTGATACAAATTATAAACATTAGAAACACCTACCAGTAGATAAATGCAGTTCCCAGGAACATTCTTTTTAAGTGAAATATTTTTTCTTGAACGATAAATAACTCAATTCTAGAAGAACTAATGAAACTCTTTTAATTACAGTTTTTAATTGTACTCCAGTTTTAGCATCTATCATACATAGTGGTAACGAGCATGCCACTCAGGCCTGGAGATTAAATGAGCATACATCAGATGATGTTAAAGTTAGATCAGACGAAGAAGGGCTTTTAATACAATACATCAAACAAATTAATTATGATCATGAATCTTAAACTCCTATATGGCAAGTTAATAATTAGGCAAGATAATTCAATTAGCTGTGAGACAGAATACAGGAAAACAAAAGAAATAGAAAACCAGTAATATATTGCATTAGATACACTTAAATAATTGTATAAGAGATTATAGAAAGAACTATTTCTGCTATAATGAATAAAAAAAAAATGGAACAATAGAGACTATTCACAAAGGTCTGACGTGTGGATACCAAGTAAAAAAAAAATTACCTACGTCAGCTCTTCACTAAAAGTGAGCCAAATGCAAAGTCAAATAATTGCATCACAGTTTAAGTTTGGAATAAGTACAATTAAAAAGATCAAAGAAAAAAAATGTCACCTGCACTCTCTCCTTAATCCCTATGTATATTTAGACAAATGGAGGTCATTTTTTTCTTTAGAAACATCAGAAAGGTATTTATCCCATAGATTTGCACCATTGTGTCTTAATATAATAAATATAAATTCATCATATGTTATTATATATAATTACAATTCTATTAAAATTTTACTTTATTTTATTGGACGTAAGACCGGCTATAGGGTATCAGAATCTATCCTATTGTACCTTCGTAATCTATATCAGCCAGTATGTTGAGACCTTGCTTCCTCTATAGTCATGCCTTATAAAACGTAACATCTAATACATACAAGACAAACTATTCATTCAAACAGTGCACCAAAGCTATTAGAGAATATCTGATGAAAGTTTCTAACTTTAAGGACCAGTTTTATTAGTATGCTCTACATTATTGGTTAATGGATGTCTCAGTTATCCAGGGTTTCCATATCTTGGTGTGTATATTTGTCATGTTAAAATTTCTATATACCCGTTTCTCCATTAATTGCTGGTATCCTATTTGAAATTCCACCTATCTCCATGAAGGAATATTTACTTTTTTTCCAATATCTGGCGATGCAAATTTTAACCGCCATTAAGATATGAATAATTAAATATTTTATAAGTTTAGTTTTAGTAGGAATATTCATTTGTAACAAAAATAATTGTGGAGAGAGGTTCATTGTTTTTTTTTTTTAAATATTCTTCATTTTTGTAGATGTCGCTTGCTTTAATGAGTCAAGAATATAACAATCCCACCAAATATGTTTCAGAATTACTGATGCTGGTTAAAGCAGAGAAAGAAGGCAATGTTTAGAAACCTTCTTCTTCATCTTTGCTGGCATCTAAGATGGCTTTATTGAAAATGTCCAGCGGGGCAGTGCTTATTATTGACCAATCCTTTAATTACATCTCAAACATTTGCAGAACTCGCTAGCTCCATGCAGCAGGAATGTCTGAGCTAGCTCCTAAATCACATAAGTTCCCAAATTTGGAGGATTCTTACCTTTTTGGTACCTCGTTGATTCAAGAGGTTAAAGGCCGTTATAAGACAAGGAGATCCTTTTTCGAGCTCAAAAAGTCCTTTCCTGGCTACAAGAAGCCCTTTCGGACAGAGGACGCCCCTATCGGGCTGTAGGAGCATCCCGAGAAGCATCTCACCAGGCCCAGTACCGCCACTACAATGGAAAACACAAGCTCCCAGGCGGTGGCAAAGGATCTCATTCCAGATGTGGTCCAGCTTCCAAGAAAACCATTCAAGTAAATGTGCCTCCTCACACACCACTAAATTGGAAGGATATTTCTTCAGACAAATGGGTTGTAAAGATTTTTCAAAAGGGTTTACAACTCCCTCTTTTCAGGTTCACAGTTCAGAGGTTTGCACCCAGCAGAGAGGTGAACCCAGTGTTGAATGCCTCCTGTTCCCTAGCTTTAAATCAAGAGAAGGTAGAGTTGGCAGGCATGTCTATTACAGGATGGGTCAGTCCATTGTTCTCAATCCTGAAATCAGTTCCTGGAGACCAGTTCTAAATGTGAGGTCTCTGAATGCTTTCATCAAAAGAAAAAGGTTTAGGATGGAGGGTTTATGAGATCTTCCAGGCTTAGTATAGAAAACATTTGCATAAAATTAGACCTAAAAGATGCCTTCCATTCAGTCCCTATAGCCAAGAGACACAGGCGTTTCCTCAGGTTTCAGTGGAAAGGAAAGGTGTGGCAGTGGATTGTTTGGCCTATCCAATGCACCTTACACATTCTCCAGAATACTGAAATCAGTGATAGCCCATGCCAGACTAAAAGGTTACATATATCTGTACTATCTAGGTGACATCCTGCTTGTGTACCTAGATGGGGAAGTCCTTGCTTCTCAGAGAAATTATTTTGTTTCCCTTTTAAAAGACCTAGGATTTGTAGTGGATTTACAGAAATCAGTCCCAATTATCACTCAAAGCATTCTCTTTCTGGGTTCTGTACTAAACACCAAGACTATGTAACTAGGAATCTCTCAGGACAAATGGGACAAATTATTGGTACATCTGGCCTCATCTCTCAGGCACCAGAGTTGGTCCTTGAGAGATCTGGCAAAGATTATCAGGAAATTAATAGCTTTAACACCAGCCTACAATGATTTCCCCTTTACTTTGCAGAAGAAGTCAGCTGTTTTTAGAGAATTGATTAAGACAGGGTGGCCATTGGGAATCAAAATTCTTTCTCCCCAAGAAGGTCAGAAAACAGTTGAAGTCTATTCTAGGGTTAGAAACCCCACTTCCTTGTCCCCTGTTAGAGCAGCCGTTTGCAGTTACTCTGACATCAGATACCTCCAATCATGGTTAGGGTGTGTTTACAGCCCAAAACGCGATAAGAGGAATTTGGTCAGACCAAGAGAGACTTCTTCATATAAACATCTTGGAGTTAAGAGCAATAAAATTAGCTCTTCAGAGCCTAGTTTCTCTAAACCAGTTACCGACGTTGGTAAAAGTCCAATCGGACAACAGGACAGTGGTGGCTTATATAAACCATAGAGGGGGCACAAGATCAAGGGGTCTTTGTTTGGAGGCTCTAGATCTTTGGTCTTGGGCTTTAGAAAATAAAGTTTGGGTTTACGCAGAATACGTTCCAGGAGAGGCGAACAAGCTTGTAGATTCTCTCTCTCACCAGAGTTTGTCTCTGGCAATGATTCAATTGCGCTATTCCAATGGATAGAAAGCAATTTTGGCCAGAGACAAGTAGATCTGTTTACATCCCAAACGTCTGCACAAACTCCAAGGTTTGTCTCCAGGATTTGGACAAAGGGAGCTTGGAAAATGGATGCACTGTCTTTTTAATGGAAAATTTTCATCAATGTCTTTTCCGATTGATGAAAGTGCTGGAGAAGATCCACAGGGACAGGGTACAGAGTTTAGTTCTTGTTTACCCAATATGTGCCTCCAGACCTTGGTACCCCTTGATCCATCAGTTAGTCAAGGGAACAGAGATCCCACTGGGCATGACTGTGGACTGCTTTCAGGGAACCAGCGATCTTTTGCTCCAGCTTCCAAAGCAAATGTGGATCGCAGCCCTGGTAGGCTGCATCCGCATCCCCTTTTATCGGATCAGGTCCTGGACATCATTAACTAGTCCTTAAGACACAGAACTAGGGTAAGATATAGAAACATGATTGAGTAATTCAAAGAATGGGAGGTTTCTTTTCTATCTACTTCTCAGTAGTGATGTCGCGAACAGTTAGCGAACTTGCCGCAAACGGTTCGCCACGGTTCGCCACGAACCGTTCGCGGCGGACTCTGGTCAGCTGACACATCCCTGCCAATATCCGGCAGACCCTCCCTCCCAGACCCTCCCACCTCCTGGACAGCATCCATGTTGAAGCTGCCTTCAACATGGATGCTGTCCAGGAAGTAGGAGGGTCTGGGAGGGAGGGTCTGCCGGAGATTGGCAGGGATGTGTCAGCTGACCAGAGTTCGCCTCGAGTGGTTCGCAGCGAACCGTGGCGAACCGTTCGCGGCAAGTTCGCGGACGGTTCGCGACATCACTACTTCTCATGGATCTGATACCATTCTATTGGCTTTAGAATTTTTTACCCTTAAGTTCCATTCTGGTTTAGCAGTCAGTACCATCAAGATCTATGGATCTGCTTTAAATTTCCTTATCCTTAACCTTACTCAGGATGCCCTCTACTTGAGATTACTAAAAGAGTTAGCAGTCTGCCGCCCATATACTCCATGTTACACATCTGCTTGGGATGTAGACCTCTTATTAAATTTCTTTAATTCTTTGGATCATGCTAAAATCGATTTAAGATGGACTGCTATTAATTTGGCTTCTCTGCTGTCTTTGGCCTTGGCAGCTAGAGGAGCTGAGTTAACACAAATCCATATTTCAGAACCGTGGTTGTCACGGACTCCGGGAGGGTTCCATATTCAAAAATATCCCGTATTTCCCCAGGTCCAGTTGAATAGATCCTTTTGAACCAGGCTTATGTTTAGTCAGTCTGTTACAATCGTACCTTGACCTTTCTGTGGTGTTTAGAAATGATATCAGTCAATTATTTATTACATCAAGGAATCCCTTTCATCCAGCCATGGCTAATACAATTAGAGGTTGGATACTTTCCGCCATGTCTGGTATTGATGTTTCTGTGTTCAAAGGCCACTCAATTAGGGGCACTTCGGATACTAAAGCAGCAGCAAAAGGCCTTCCCCTCCCTATTATCTTGAAAGCTGCAAGGTTGCTGTCCCGTAAAACCTTTGCTAGATTTTACTGGAGACCATCAGAAGTTGAACACCTTCAGTTTCTTAGGACCACCACCAGTTGTGTGCTGTTCTACCAACTAGCTTTGCTTGGTGGTTATGCTTCCCGGAGAACGAATCAGAGTTTGCAGGAATCTATGATCTGCAAATGTTCTTTGTCTTAGGGATGAGCATAACCACCTAGCAATAGTGCCCGTCCCCTAGTGTAAGGGTTTTGCCTGCTGGTGGTAGTTTGTTTTTCATTTCATAAGGTTATCTTGTGGTTATTCAGCTTATTTCTAACTGCTTTCTGTTTTTTACAAACCATAACCGTACTCCAAAATTAGACCAACAAACCAAAAAGTAGGAAGATTGGATGCTAGTAGTATCTGAAATATGAAATTCTCATGGGCTAGATAGTATCTGCTTTCAGAGACTTGTTACAACATTTAATTTTTCTTTACAGAACTTATTTTGTTGCAATTAATCGATGTTTCAGTTTCAGTGTCTATTTGATACTTTCTTAAGCTTATACACTTGTAACATACTGTACCGCCTACCCCACGTTCCCAGCCATCCCTTCAATCCCGTTGTCCCAGCCCACTTGCTTGCCTTCCCAAAGAGCGCTCTCTCTGGTGCTACCCAAGTGGAGATAATCACCAGAGAAACACGCAAGCTCTAGCCGACTCTCTGGAGCTATGAGGCAGCTTTACAGCCGCAGAGTCCCGCTGGCCGCCTGAAAGTCAGTACCGACCAATAGGAGAAGGAGCTACCATTTAAATGGTTTTGTGCCCTTTCTCCCAATTGGCCCGCGAAACACCTCCCCTCCCTGAGCAGTGATTGGTACAAATTGGTTTTGCGCCCTTTCTCCTGATTGGTCGGGGCGTTGTTTAAGCGCGAAATTTGAATTCACAGGCCTAAACCAACGGATTCTGTGGAACTATTTTTGGGTATGTACAGAGCCTCAAGCCCAGATTTTGTTTGACGATTTCTTGGGCTCTGTACATCCAAAAGCTTCGCTATTTGCAGGGATCCTAGCTGGGACCAAGAGCTATTTGGGAATGTATTATGTGTGGGGTTATGTTATGTCTTTGGTATGTTTTTGGGTAGGTTTATGCATTGTGTTCCATATGCTCAGCCGGGTTGGGGGAATGTTTTGGGCAGGCTGGGGGAGTGTTCCAGGGCAGGTTTGACTTTGTCCAGATTTTGTATAAATTGGCTGTACCATGTCCCAATAAATATATTCCTGTTGTACTCTTCATCAAGTCTAGGCTGATGTTTGGGTAACCAAGAGCTCTAATCACTGATTAACTTGGCAGTTGCGAGAATTAGAACAGAAATACTCAGTTGGAGTATAGGGGATCCGTTACAACATTGTTGCCTTGTTATCTTTTAAGCTGTGTGCATTATACAAAAGTTTTCAAGTCCATTTCATATGTCTTTACGACGTATTAAATATTTTCTTGTTCCCCTTTACTATTGGGTTCTTGCATTCTATTTTTGTTTAGATGTTAAATTAAATTAAGTTTCTCTACCCTATGGGAAATGTGTATTCTCAGTGCTTCATAGGATGAGTTAACCATCCGCAGTTTCACAATTTTAAAAATCTGAAGTAATCAGGATTCCCGCACTCAGCATGGCTCTCCTAATTACCTGATTGGCGTTTTTTCAGCTCTAATATTTGACTCCGGCAGGCTGCTGCATACCCACTAGCTTTGCTAGGTGATTATGCTCATCCCTAAGACAAAGTAAGTTTGCAGATCATAGATTCATGCAAACTCTGATAGAGTTGAGTTGTGTAAAAGGAGACATGTAAACATTGACATTAATCAGAAATATCAATAATTTACATTGTCTGATTAAAGTGATAATACCTCAGCAACAATTGTAAGAAAAACGAAAGGAACACCTGGGAAAACCATTTAGAAGGTAAACCCTTGGTGGCAAAGAGTAACCCAAATATTAGGTAGAATAAAACGTCACTTTTAATATATTAATTAAAATAGTCTAGAAAATCTAATCATGAATAAAATTAGTATCCAAAAAAATAGGAAAAAGGAAATCCTGAGGAGATTTATTGGTCCTTAGAAGGACTATGATCCATTAATCTGGATTCCAATTTCCTGTATGACAAAAACGTCAAAAAGAAAAAAGAAAATCTAAACTAATACAGTGATCCCAAGAAAATAATAATAATAATAAATATATGTATAACAAATCTATGTGAGATGTATGTACATAGAACAAAAGCAACACATTTATACAAATAGAAAAAGATTGGTTAAACACCATACAAAAGTTGTATGTAACCTGAATGTAACAAGATGTAAATGTTACATTTATATCATATCGTATTGGCACGGAGGAGAGCTGTATAGTGTGTCAGATAAGGAACAGAGCGGCAATCTTATCCTGCAGTTTATAAAATTCTCTACTCTGTTGTGCCTTAAGGCACCCCTTAAAAAGTTCTAAATACCCTCCTCCCTCCTCTTGTAGCAATGCCTAGTCTTCTTTGCAGACTAGTTGAGAGTCTACCTTGTGGGACTAGGTGAGTATAGTGGAAAAACAATCTCTCCGACGAAATTACCATACAAAATGAAACAAATAAATGAAAATATTTTTTTAAAAAATAAGATAAAAGAGGAGAGTATGGCTGGTAATGTCAGGAAAATCTCAGTGCTTGTCGTCCCATATCAGTTAGAACAGCTTGAGACTCTATAAATGTCCCGACACGCGTTTCACCGTTAAGGCTCTTCCAGGGGCTTTCTACCTCTGCAACAAAATCAGTTCATTAAGCTGAAGTGGGTTTGGTGCTTTGCGTTTTGTTTTAAAGATAATCCAACAGTTTTTTTTTCCAAACAACCATTAGTGCAATCCTGTTGACCTTTGTTGACCTTTGTTGACAGAGCTCATTGACAAATGGACAACTATCAACAAAATCAAAGGTTTTGTTGATGCCAAATCATAATCTCTGAAGTCAAGAGACTGGTCATCCAATGTACAATTATTTAGGTAACTGTGAATGAATCAAAATTGTATGTAAAACAGTATTGATCATATATGTTATTGTATTTGTATGTTTTATGTTTATTATGCAATGGTAACCTATGGTAAAGAACAGTAACTTGGATAATCCAAGCATTCTAGCAAACACGTTGCAAAATGAAATTCAATGTTTCAATATTTTCACTATCCTATGTTTCACTTATGCTCATCATTAAAATTTTCTAAAACAAAGTATAATATACATATCACAGAATACCTTTATTATACAAATACAAAACAGATGTATGTCTAAATGTAAAGAATGCAAAGAAAAAGCATCACCTCATAAATATGCACATGCATGCATGTATACATAAAAATGTATATTTAGATTTCCATTCCAAAACACATTTGCTTATTGTTTAAATGTGGGGAGTCATATCATATGGATTTTACTTTCAATAAACGAAAAAAAAAAAGTAAGAAAAAAGCATTTTAAATAATGGACCTGGTGAGATCAAATCCAGATACAATGTCAGTTTGAGAACCGTTGTTTTAAGAAGATGTGCTCTAGAAATGAAATTAGGATGCCGAAATTATTACATTGCTTAAAAAAGTAGAAAAAAGTGTAATCTTAATATGTATTTAAGAATTACACTGATTTATATAGCTCTGCTTTTTTAATGCAGGCATGAGGTGAAGTCCGGATAAAGACAAGTAAGTTGTGATTCGGGATGTTTACATGTAGATAAAAGTCTGATGACGTGCAATGAGGAAGTTCACCACGATGTGAAGAAAATAATTAAATTTTATCAGAGTAAGATATTGGTATTAATGAGTGAAATAAAGGTATGATAACACACATGTTGAGTGTCTGGTCTTTTCTGTGTTCCACTTCATTTTGTATATTTGATTTAAATTCAGAAGAGAATGTAACAAGATACTGTTGTAAAAAACACCAAATATATGTTTAAAGAAGTGCACATAAATATTAACATCTAAAAAATTTAAATTGCATTCAAATGAAGTGCTAAAAAAACCAATAACAATACTGTCAAGTGATTTCCTTCTTTGTTTCTCTATGGAATAGAATAGTAGACATCCAATTGTTTGCTTTTTCTGAGTCTGCACATTAGAAAATGCATTCCATTCATGGAATGCAGAATTCAAACATCTATACTAAACATTATTTTTGGATTTTAATCCACTTTATCACACCAACATTACATTACATGTAGACATTTGCATTCGTTATTGGACGAATATGATTTTGTATAAATTTTCTGACTTTTTCGTATTTGTATACTATAACGTAAACAAAAGTCCTATATACAAATTATATACAAAACGAAAGGGAAAATACCAAATGCATTACCTTTTCGTCTCAGTTCTTTCGTTTAATAGACTCCATGCTGCAGGAGAATTAAAGTGGCACTGCCATGCTGAATACAATAAGGGGGACCTACTGCCTCCCCCTGCCCCCACCCATGAGCGGCAGGTGTGGGCCCTGGTGACAATAGGGGGGAGGACCTACTGCCTCCCCCTGCCCCCACCCATGAGTGGCGGGTGGGAGCCCTGGTAACAATTGGGGGGAAGGACCTATTTCCTCTCCTTGGCCCCCACCCATGAGTAGCAGGAGCCAGAGGGGAGGCAGTAGGTCCCCTCAATTGTATGTGAGGGCAGACAATTTCACTGGTGCACATGTCTAATTACATGCGTTCCACAGATATATCTATATGAATACTTAAAATACTAAATATTAAGAGCCTATATAAACCAAAAATAAAATATCTTCCCTGAGGAATCTCCTACTACCTTAATACAATCCCAAAATCACAACGTCTTCGTTAATTGTTCCAGTGGGCTAAACAGCATTCATCTTATAATTATATCAAAATCCATTAAAGGACCACTGTAGGCACCCAGATCACTTCAGCTCAATGAAGTAGTCTGGGTGCCAGGTCCATCTAGTGTTAACCCTGCATCTGTAAACACAGCAGTGTCAGAGAAACTGATATGTTTACAATTGGGTTAATCCAGCGTGTGGCTGTCTCACTGACAGCCGCTAGAGGCGCTTCCGCGCTTCTCACTGTGAAAATCACAGTGAGAAGACACTGACATCCATAGGAAAGCATTGAGAAAGGCTGTTGTATGGACTGTTTGCATGTTCGCGTAGCTCTTGCCGCACATGCGCATTCAAAGCTGACGTCGGGAGGCATTGCCATGCATGCGCATTAGGTCTCCCCGGCTGGCTGGCGGGATCAGTCTTGCTCACCGGCTGACATAAGGAAGGGGAGGAGCGGCGGCGACCCGAAACCACCGCCTTCAGCAATCGGGGATTGGGGGTGGGAGGGAGAGGGGACCTGCAGTGCCAGGAAAACAGATTGTTTTCCTGGCACTGGAAAGTCCCTTTAAGAGGAGGATGCATTACATAGATCATGCATCTACAGTCATGGGGAAAAGAAAGCACACCCTCTTTGAATTTTGTGGTTTTATGTATCAGGACATAATATCAATCATCTGTTCTTTTGCAGGTCTAAAAATTAGGAAAATACAACCTCAGATGAACTTAGCACTTAACATATTACACAGTGACACGATTTATTTAACAAAAAATAAAGCCAAAATAAAGCCATGTGTGAAAAATTAAGTACACCTTAAGATTCAACAGGTTCTAGAACCACCTTTAGCAGCAATAATTTGAAGTAATAATTTTCTGTATAGCCTTATCAGTCTCTCACATCTTGGTGGATGACTTTTGGACCACTCTTCTTTACAAGATTGCTTCAGGTCATTGATGTTTGCTGGCATTTGTTTATACACGGCACTTTTAAGGCCCTGCCACAGCATTTTCCCTGTATTGAGGTATTGAGGTTTGGACTTTGATTGGGCCATTGCAACACCTTGAGTCTTTTCTTTTTCAGCCATTCTGTTGTAGATTTACTGGTGTGCTTGGGATCATTGTCTTATTGCACAACCTAATTTCTTTCAAGCTTTATCTGTCAGACAGATGGCCACACATTTGACTCTAGAAAACTGTGGTATACAGAAGAATTAATTGTCAACTCAATGACTGCAAGGTTCCCAGATCATGTGGCTGTAAAACCAAGCCAAATCATAACCCCTCCACCACAGTGCTTGGCAGTTTGTATGAGGTGTTTGTGCTGATATGCTGTGTTTGGTTTTCATGCTATGCATTATGGTCAAACATCTTCACATTGGTCTTGTCTACTCAAAGGACATTGTTCCAGAAGGTTTGTGGTATGCAAATCTAAGCCTTGCGGCCATGGTCTTTTTAGAGAAAAGAGGCTGCCTATTGACAACCCTTACAAACAAACCATACTTGTTTAGTCTTTTTCTGATTGTACTATCATGAACTGTAGATGTAACTCTTTTTTTTTTTTGCAATTTCTCTGAACATTGCACGGTCTGACCTTGGGGTGAATTTGCAGGGAGGTCCACTCCATGAAGATTGGCAACCGTCTCGAATGCTTTCCACTTTTGAATAATTATTCTCACTGTAGAATTATGGACTTTAAATTGTATGGAAATGGCCTTATAACTCTTCCCAGTTTGATCGGAAGCAACAATTGCTTCTCTAAGATTATTGTTAATGTCTTTCCTACTTCATTGTTAACATACTCCTGAATAGAGATGTCGCGAACTGTCCGCCGAACTGTTCGCGAACTGTCCGCTGGCGAACAATAGCATGTTCGCGTTGGGCGAACATATCCGATTTCCGGTCCGCCCCCTATACGTCCCCTATTGAGTAAACTTTGACCCGGAACCTCACAGTCAGCAGACACTTCCTGGGAGGGAGGGAGGGTCTACTGCTGATTGGGTGGAATGTGTCTTCTGGCTGTGAGGTTCCGGGTCAAAGTTTACTCAATGATGACGTATAGGGGGCGGACCGGAAATCGGATATGTTCGCCCAACGCGAACACGCTATTGTTCGCCGGCGGACAGTTTGCGAACAGTTCGGCTGACAGTTCGTGACATCTCTACTCCTGAATGCTCCAGACCAGCAAACTCCTAAAACTCTTATAGAGGTGGTCACACTTGCTGCTGATTAATTAATCATGGGCATTGTATTCGGAGCATATGTCTGCTACTTAACCTTCTAATTCATATGAAAGTAATAAGGGTGTACTTCACACATGGATTCTCCATTTTGGCTTTATTTTTGTTAAATAAATTAGGACACAGTGTAATATGTCATGTATTGTTGTTGATCTGAGGTTGTTTTTACCTAATTTTAAGACCTCCTAAGGAACAGATGATCGTTATTATGTCCTGATGTGTAAAACCATAGAATTTAAAGAGGGGGCACTTTCTTTTTCCCAGGACTGTGTATATAGAATATTTTCCCAACAGTATAAAATAAAAGTATATTTTTCATCCCCCAGATCATTAAAGGTCATTATTAATATTACGAAGTTGCATCTCAGAGGTATAAATGTACAGGAAAAAATAGTTACGCCTGCAAAAAATATATATGTGTATAATTGAATATATATTTAAATAGAATTTATACAATATCTTGTTAATAGCTTCAGGTTGCAAAGAGAGTGAAATCTTTCTCCTTTATATTTACTTATCGGTTTTTGTTTTATCATTTTCTCTAAATAATCTGGGCTATAATTTATTTCACTCTGTGTTCAATGTCTCCCTCAGGAAAGAGTATGAACCAATTATATTTTATATCTATGAACCTTAGGGTGTCTGTGTTGATCTTACTTCTGTTATTATTACTTTGCCGTCGTTCTGTACTAGTTCATACAATTTGCTAGAGAATGAAGCTGCCTTTTTATTTTTCTTCATCTAGAGGTAAAATTAGACCACTTTCAATTTCATTCAAATTGTTTTCGAATAATAATTGTATTTTTTAGAACGTGCACAAGACAACTCAGGCAAATATGCCTTTGTGAATAATCATGACCTCTTGTATAGGATTAGGAAAGTTATAAAATAAAAAGTAAGTGTTTACAGAATTTCTAGATCTCAGTTTGGCTATTAGAAATATCCAAAGTAACCTAGTAGAATATTTTGATACCAACAAAGTCAGAAGAGGTCCATTATATCAGTAAGGCCTCAATTTAGTTAGAGTAAATTCGATTTATGGGAAGTTTATTGGATCATGACCGGTGTATAGTCGCCATATGGGCAGTCGGACTCCAGGACAACCCTCCCACATACCTAACCCAATAATCGCACTGACACTCGGGTATATGGGAAAATTTGTCCACAGCTTTATTAAACAATCTTAAATAATAATAACAATATATTCATTGTAACATAATAATAATAACTCAACAAATAAACATGGGTCATTGCCCCCATACTCCGCCCTCGCATCCGACTCCTTCTGTTATATAAAAGGCAATGACCCCCATATAAATAACACACATATATATAACACATATATATAACATATACCGACATTATTCCAACATACCAACTTAAAGTGCCAAACATAAGTTAACCATGGCAGGGGTATACCCGGATACCCCTACCCCACCAGGTTCTGAGCCACCGACAGGACTCGAAACCTACCAACCACCAATGACCACAGTTTCCTTTTCTGTCACGTTCATCCTAGGGAGCCTATTCCTTCTCCTTTAGCTCCCTATCCCGCCACAAGCTCAGACCTTGATCCCTTAAGCTGTCTGAGCTCCGCCACCAAAAGAAATAGGGCTCTCTGCATTCCTTCCTGCCAACCCAAGTTCAGGAGATCCCACCCTACCGGTGAGAGATGGACTCCATCCGAGCGGTAATACCCTGGCAACCCGCCTTCCAACTCACCGTGCCGCACAACTACTCCTCCCTTTTTCTCACAAAGCTCACCATCAAACTGTTCATTTTTTTCCTGCACCTATCGATAGCCACTGGATCCCGTGTGTGCCACCACCGACGCCTCGGGACCATCTCAGACCACACTAACATGATCCTGGGAAGCAGGTCCCTCAATTTGTTGAGGTCCTGCTTCATCCACTTTACCAGCTGTCATTGCAGTGTGAGGCCCAAGTCATTGCCCCCTGCATGTAGGACCAGCATGTCTGGCGCCTCCCCACTCGCTATCCTCCGAAACACAGCCCCGCAGACCTCCCCCCAACCGAACCCCCTGAACCCAAACCATTGCACTGCCAACTGGTCCCTCGGAAAACCCAGCTGCTGGCCCTGGGCTCGAGCTGCAGCCCTCCTTGCAGCCCAGAAGACAAAGGAATGGCCAACATCCATGCAACACGGCCTGGGAAGGAGAAGAAAACAAACAATGAAAGAAACATGAGGAGAGAAGACCCCCTTCCCCACCCCTACCCGGATCCCCCCGATAAGGCCATTCTCTCTTTTTTTTTTTTATCCAATAGACCCGACCGCACATAGGAACGGAACCGCACCGACTCCCATCTCCCTATCCGCTTCACTACCTCATCCCCAAGACCCAACCGTGCGACCTCCGTGGCCGCCCCAATGCGAAAGGAGTGTCCGCCCATAGCCCCATCCTCACGAGGCCCAACCGAAAAACCTTACCAAATTGAAATCGTGAGAGGGACGAGCCATCCGCATGTACCAGCAGGGAACCCCCTACCGCCGGTCTCCGGGCCATGTACTCCGCCACCACAGCCACCGGGCACAGTGCCGCGCCCGGTAAGGCCCGTAGTGTCACATCCCGGCCCGTGCCGTTGACGTCCGTTTTGGATTTCACAAAATAGTGCCAAAGACATACAATGGGGGTGTCATTCTACTAAGCAGATGTAACTGAACACAAAATAAAACTTTGTACAGGAATAGCACACACCAACTTTACAAAATACACATGAGAATTTCTTTGTTAAGTTTGTGTGCCAAAAAAACACAATTTTACTCCAATATTTAGCAGAGAATGGCTATGTAGAAAGTGTCAAAACAACCCTAGGTAAATAGCCTGTGATGTCTACTTTATATAAATATATACTTTTGTGTGGCGATTTTGTTTTCTTTTATGGCTATTAAGCTTACAAGACAAACATACCAAATTCTAAAATCGCTCCACATTAAAAGTTTATTTTACTCCTTGTACTTTGTGACCTGTAACTATCAAAAAAAACTTAAAATCCCAGACACATTATATATTCTGTAAATCAGAACAACTTAATGAATTTATTTTTAATTATTTTCCTTAACCTGCACTAATTATGCACACATTATTATTGCAAAAACTGTAAAAAAAACAAAAATGTTCATTTTTTTGCATATTTCTGTATTTTTTATAATAAATAAGCATTTATATATATATATATATATATATGTCTTACATCAAATTAAAGCCCTTTCTGTCCTTTAAAAAACAATATATAATATGTGTCGGTGCAATAAATTAGTAAAATGCAGTTGAACGCAAACAGCAAAAAATGAAAAAAATGCTGTTGTCATTAATTGAAATACAAGCTTCTGAAGCTCTGTCTTTAAGGGGTTAAAAGAAGGCCCCTATTAGTGTCACTGCAGTTTGTGGCTGAGGAGAAAAGTTCCAAGGGAACTCTCATAGCGAAAAAGCGCCCCTACCCCAACACAAAGGATGGAGGAAGGAGTGCGTGGAGAGATAATTCTCATGGCCCCCATTTTTAACCCAATGCCTTCCTTACCTTGCATACAATAATGCTTAATATAAGTCACTCTGATATTTTTACTCTACAGAAGTCCTCATAAATAAAGAAGAAAAGGTAATTATTAGCCAACCGTATCTTAAATATAGGGAAAACACATTTTAATAGATACCAAATATGGGGTGAAAATAATTAAATTAATTTGGAAAATAGTTGTGTTTTCAAAATCTCATGCATTTTCTTCCCATCAGGGAAACTGATTAATACAAGCTGAAGCGTGTATGTAAAATGAAGAGAAAGGTAAGAGTAAATATTTTCCATTATGACTGTTAGTAAGTAAATTATATATTGCATTTGTCCATTTTTATAGCAGCTGTCAGAGAAAACATATACTGACAGCCACAGTTAAAACACACATTATAAAGAGACATGCCAGTAAATATCCCCATGTCAATAATAATTAAAAAGTAAACATGTACAGAGAATTAAAGAAAGAAAACAAAAAGAAAAAATTCTTTGTTATAATACAAAATATGAAAGGTAAGAAGAAAATAACTGAATGCTGTGAAAAAAATTGATTTTTTTTCTAAAGTTTTTCCTGCTTTAAAAGATTTTTTTAAAGTGAAATGTTTGATATCCTTGTCACTTTTTGCTTCAGAGTATAAGTGAATAGGTTTGAGACGTTTAAGTGTTTAAGTAGAATTTTTTTTTTTAATTTGATAGCGGACATTGTGATGCATTTACAAAAAGTTGTTGATCAGAAAAAACAACAAGGTTTACTTAAAAAATGAGCTATGTGAAAGCTAAAATAACTTGCAAAATTTAAAAAAAAACATGATTACCCCCAAAACAACTTAAATGGCCCCTACCAGCACCATAATGTTATGGACAAATGCAAATATTACAAGTTTTAGAATGGAATGTTGTATTTCTTAAACTGTGTACTTTGTCTTTAAGAGATATTGCAAACTGACAAGGTGTTAGAAATGGAACACATTGTTTTTCATAGATGTTTCTTTAAGCAATAACCTCAGTGCACATTATGTTTACACCATTTTGTCCCAGACGAATTACAATAACAATAATGCATAAACAAGCTTCAAGGCTATGCTATGACTCTTTCAGTACGTAAAATACTGTGGTAACCTTAGTAGATAAGGATGTTCAGACTTTAAGATGCCATCTTGAACTAAGTCAGGAAAATTTCCATGACGTATACACCCTTTAGTTATGGACTATTTTTGCCAAGTTAAGGGAGGTCCTAAAATGAATAAAGTAAAAGAAGTGTTACTTTTTCATATATGAACAACAGTAACCCTAAAATGGAGACACCTAAGGTATAAATAGGTGTACTTTTAAATGTTAAGAAACAGAGGAGAGACTTGGAGACAGACGCTGCTCCATCTTAAAATGACAGAGAGGCTGACATGATGACATGTTCAGAAGGGTATGTTAACCTATTAATGATATTTGCAAGCATTTAGTTTAATCTTATAAACTCTGCTATAATGGATTTTATATGTCTATATTTATATTTTTATATAATAAATATCTAAAAGACAAAGCTTTATTGCTTCCAAGACAATCCTTATTTTATATTCTATTCTCAATTATTTATATATGTTAAATAAGGGATCTCTTACACTAACTATATAAAATTATAGCTAAGATATCTGTGTGGTTAGCCCTACTAAGTTCTATGCTTTAAAGGACCACTATAGTGCCAGGAAAACATACTCGTTTTCCTGGCACTATAGTTCACTGAGGGTGCCCCCACTCTCAGGGACCCCCTCCCGCCCGGCTCTGGAAGGGGGAAAGGGTTAAAAACTTACCTTTTTCCAGCGCTGGGCGGAGAGCTCTTCTCCTTCTCTCCTCCTCCGTTCCTCCTCCTGGGCTGAATGCGCACGCGCGGCAAGAGCTGCGCGCGCATTCAGCCCGTCGCATAGGAAAACATTTACAATGCTTTCCTATGGACGCTTGCGTGCTCTCACTGTGAAAATCACAGTGAGAAGCACGCAAGCGCCTCTAGTGGCTGTCAATGAGACAGCCATTAGAGGATTAGGGGGAAGGCTTAACCCATTAATAAACATAGCAGTTTCTCTGAAACTGCTATGTTTATAAAAAAATGGGTTAACCCTAGAAGGACCTGGCACCCAGACCACTTCATTAAGCTGAAGTGGTCTGGGTGCCTAGAGTGGTCCTTTAAGAAGTTATAGTGGTAAATAAGTGAACCAGCCGCGGTTACAATTGGCGACCACGAAGGGACATTGTACTTGGAAGCTTTAAATATAAAATAATAAATACTTAGGTAACCTCTTATACGTAAGAGAAGACACAATACTTTGTCATGGCACAAGTCTTGAAATATCAAGAATCTATTGAGCTATTTGTAGCCCAGACTCAGAGAGAGATCTTCATCATTAGAGATGATTTTAATGTGAACTTGGGCACTTTGAGTTTAGGCGCCAGGTACATTGTAATTAGCATACAATGCTGAAATTGTGGATCTTAATATCATAAGAGAGCAAATATACATATTTGGTAAACTCCCTAATATGCCTAATACACCAGCACAGCATGGTCCATTGGTTCCAGGACAGTGGATTGCAGGGAGGGGAGTATGTTCTCTTTGTAGCTGCTTAGTATGCATGCGCAGTAAAAAGATTAATGTTCTCAAAAGAAAAGTGATAAGACAGAGCGATTAAAAACTATTATATTACTAATATAATTTGAAGTCTAATTCCAAGAATGCAAAGAAAATTGCATTATGTCTTAATGAAAACATTCATGCAACAGACAGACAGGATTTTTAATTATTGCATTACTGCATTCTGGATTCTAATGTCCACTATGTATGAAAAGTTTTATAAAACAGTGATAATTTACATATTGTCAGTTACGCTAGCTGTTGATTGAAAATCAGGAATTATAACAGCATAACTATTTTTGGAGTCTGGAGTTTCCAGCCAAGGTTGCGAAGATAGAGACATGTAAACATTCCAAGGAATTGAGAAGTCGTTGTTTTATGTTCCAAATTATGAACAACATTATTACATACAGCCATAAAGAGAAAGACATGGCTTTTAAATATATTCAGTGCAGTACAATGCAGTATACTGCAGCATATATTTTATATAATATATGCTAACTAGCTCATATTTTTTCTTAAACAGAGTTGAAATGATACTATCCTCCTAGAAAAAAGGGCAACAGGTGGTTATACATCCTTTGCTTCTCTAAATGCTCTGCAAAAATAAATATTTATTAAATGATTAAAAATAATATATATGTAGGATAAATCTGGGCAAAATGGAATTGTAACTATATAGGATCTCTGATAATTTTTAAACTGAAATTATTAAAGGCTTATTTAAATAAAATGTTAAATACATTTACAGCTTTAAATGTGACCAAAAGATACTAAATGATGTGTTAAGCAGCCAGCCCAATTCACTAGAATAGCATAAGTATTCTACTATTTAAAGTGCACAATTCCTGCACATAATGACTTTGCTTACTCAGGTACAGTCTTTAGTCTATGGCAGACGGATTTGTCTATGGCAGTCTTTTAGTCTATGGCAGACGGATTAAAGTACACCAATTTTAAAAGTGAAAGCTTACTTAAATAAGTGGTACTATCCCACTGTACCTGTAGTGCTAGCAGTAAGGAAATTAGAACAATGATCTTGTACTACTGTCTGTAATCAGATCAGACACATGTAATCTTAGTGAATTTCATAAACTAGTTTTTCATAAAATAAATAATATAACATAAGATTAAATATCAAAGTTGTTTATATATAAATATATCAATGTTGTTTATAAATAAATTTATATAGACTAGGCAATAAGAGCATTTACATGCATTCAGCAGCCTGCTCTTCAGAGCCAGAAACGTGTTTATAAAAAATAAAAATAAAAAGTAGGTTTTAAAAAGTCCACAGTCAACCACACATGATGAGTGAAATAATTGCTTCTTTAAAAGCTATATGCTGCCGCAGTTATGTATATAAATACTGATTAGGGCACAGCGTAGAAATAAAAATACAGTTTCAAATCTCATATATAGGGATTCAGTTTCACCACATATTCTGCAGCACCCCAAATATTGGTATATCCTACACTAATTCCAGTGGTAGATAGTGCTAATGCTGAAAGAGGCTAATTTGAATAATGTGTTGTAAGAGCATGTGAATATATATACTGCAAAATTAATTTGATATTGCAAAGCCTGCAATATTCTAAACAGACATTAAAATTTAAGAAAAAAAGAAAAATAATAATGCATAAAGAATAATGCATAAAAAAAATGCAGTGTCAATTAAAGTGATAATACTCTGATATATTAAATCACATTGCATATCACATATCTGCTGTATGAAAAGTATAATTAAGGTATACTTAATTATAGAATCTATACTTTTCCGTGGTCACCTCCAAAGAAGCCTCTGAAACTGGGGGCTAAGGGGTGCTCATCCCAGAAGGCATCTGATTCCAGACTTAAAGAAAAATAAATGATAGAAAAGGAATCACGGGAACACTCAGAACATGCATTTTTGTATATAATTTTAATTTGCAGATCATTTATGCCTTGCAGATTTAAGTACAAGTACTTATGACAAGAAATATACAGAATATATTTATAACAGGCAGGTTTAGTATAAATGCAAAGTTGTTTTTTGGGGATTTATTATTGCCCAAGAAATCTCTGAACATATTCAGAATTTTTGAGAGTAGTAAGTATTGATAGCAGATTGCAATGGACACCATTACAATATTGCTTTGCCGATTGAGGTCAGAGCTTTAAAGAATAAATAAATAAATTTCTTTTTTATAAAATAAGCTAGAAACATTTTTAAGTTTATAAACGTATTAAGTACAGGTTAGCTTTGCATGTCTATTGTGTTTGTCACGGTGGGGTCGACGAGCTTAGGGCAAGAATCATACCATGCTTCCAACGTGCACAGTGGCTATTAGAAACGATTAGGTTGTGCCTAACTAGCTACGCACATTTTTATCAAATAACATTCAGCTCGGTTATGTTGTTTGCATGAAATCCTCCACACTAATGAGCTGCTTAATTTCTAAGCTTATATAGAGATGGGCATGGAATTATGTAGAGAAATTCTCAAGAGTGCATATATGTCTAAACTCTGATCACCATGGATAGTTATTGACAGGTTATTTCTAGACATGAATTAATTTTGTGAAGGTATAGACCACTGGCTTTGTATCTATACAGCGTTAGAGTATGTGAGGCACCTAGAGCATAGAAGGCATACAAAATACAAACAATAGAAACATAAAGATCAAATAGCCACAATGTGCATGCATATAGTAGGTACGGTTAGGCTGATATGTGTATGGGAAACAAGAGTCTTAATATTAAGACAGGATCTCCATGGCAGGCAACGTGTTGTCAGTCCTAGTCCCAGGAGCTCTCGCTCAGCCCACGCCGATACTTGGAAACAAGTGAGTGTAGTCTTGAGGTATTGCTGGCCAGGGGCCTGTTATGGTCGCTTTCCAGCCCCAGGCCTTGTTTTGGGCCCACCTGATGACACCGCAGACTTGATGGCTTATGACAGGATTCTCTCTAGAGGTGGCGTGACCGGGTCTCCTGGGTGTTTGACGCCGCTTGTGGCGAGGAGTCTTCTGCTTTTGCGGTCTATGCGGCGGGTGAGTTCCTGGCCTGGGGTTTCGGTGTGTTGCCTGGGTGGGTGTCCCGCGCGTGGGAAGTTTACCCATCAACCGCAGTGGGCCTCTCTTCATACCTCGTGTGGGGTGGGTGATAGTGGTACTTGCCTGCAGCTTGTCCCAGAAGGCTTGGATGATTGCCTCCAGCCTGGAGTCAAAGTAGTCAAGGTTTGTCTCATGCATTTGGCTGGGGATTTGCGATGTCTGCATAGGGGCCTCCGCCATCTTGTGTGGT
Source organism: Pelobates cultripes (assembly GCA_933207985.1). Lineage (NCBI taxonomy): Eukaryota > Metazoa > Chordata > Amphibia > Anura > Pelobatidae > Pelobates > Pelobates cultripes. The sequence continues at coordinate 31,261,889 of OW240919.1, read as the reverse complement.
CTGGGTTCCGCCACGTGTCTGCTATGCTTTGTATGCGGTGGCGGTCGGGTGGGATCTGGGTTTTCTGTGGGGACCGGGATGACCCCCACCGGTCCAAGGGAGGGGGGGATAGGAGACCATCAGTGTCACTTGCTTGGTCCGGCCCCAGGGAGAGCGGCCGCCTCCATCCAGCTCCATCGCCATTAGGCTGCATGCGGCGTGCCGGCTACCCGGTTCCGACGGGCATCTGTGAGGCATCATTCTGTTCAGTGGTGCACCCCCGGTGTGGGTAGAGCACACTGGTTGTGCTGGGGGTTTAGTAGCCATCGATTTAGCCTTGAATTCCACCTGCTCGACAGGAGCTCGCGGCATGCACGTCTGTGCAGCTCCGAGGTCAGGCTCCGCCCCAATTAAGAGCTATTTTGAGCTATCCTTGGTTCCTGAACTTCTATCCAGGCAGAGTTAAAGTTTTCCTTTTCCTGGGGGACCATCATCATTGCTGATATTTGTCGTATTGGAACTACCTACATGCTACTACAGTAGAGAGCCGACTTATATAGCTCCCAAAATTGTGAGTGCTTCCAGTTACACTTATATTTGATTATCTTTTTATATATGAAGCCCTGTGAAGCTTCTGTTATATTTATTACAGATTTTTACTAAGCTATCCATCGTGTGCGCCAACCTCTCTCTTTTGTATCCAACTTGGATGCAATGTGTATACCAACACTTTTCTGTGGTCACTGGATCACAAAAGCATACCCTATCTCTCATGATGCAGAGTTTATGCTTGCAAGGATATCCAGACCTTATCCTCCTGGTATCCGCATAAATACTCCTATCGTTTAGAGGGGTTAATTACATAATAACCCTTGAAGGTAATATGTTGGTTGTTCTTCCTATAGAGGAAAGATAGACTTGCCCTAAAAGCTTTTTCATGGCTAGGACAAGCTCTTATAGAGAGAGGTAATGTACTTCTGACTCCTGAAAAGGAATATTGGTGGTCCAGTATGGGAAATACTGTAATTTTTGTGTTTAGTAATGATAAGCATTTGCTTATTGCCACATTACTGATGTACTGTTTATTGGAATATTAGTATTTAATGTACTTTTTGAATTACTATATATTGGAAGTTTGCCAACATCTCATGGTTATAAATATGTTTTTGTATGTGTTGATGCATGTACCAGGTTTACTTGGATATTTCCTGTGCAAAGTGCAACCTCTGATACCACGTTTGTTAGTCTCACTTCCTTAGTATGCATTTGATAATCCCAGGACCATCCATTTGGATGGTGGTCCTGCAGTTACTGAAAAGGAAACCTAAAACTGGGCAACCACATTTGGGTTACTTTGGGATTTCAGTGCTCCAACCACTCCCAAAGTAGTGGGGTTGTGGTCTGGGAAAATGCTGCGGTTAAATTATTATTAACCAAGTTACTAGTTGCTTGCCCCACACAGTGGTATCTATTTATTCCTATGGTACAGATGAGCATTCACAACATACCTGATGATACAAATGGTGAGACACCATATGAAATGTTACATGTTTTTCACTGACAATCATATTTCTGCACCAGGGAGAGCTTAAAACCATTGGTTCTATTAGAAAAATTTAGGGGATTTGTTTTCCAGCCCACCTCACCTTGCACCACCAACTTTTTCTTACTGTTGGCCAGTTTGTCCTGGAGAGGGTGACTCTGAGAATTTCTACAACAGAGAACAATCAGAACCAACAGAGAACAGTACGTTTTGATATTTTACAACTTGCTAAATAATTCCAGGACGTTTACAGAACCACTGACTAATACAATGGATGTTGTTAAAGATGACAAGATAAAACAAACAGAAGACGACAGAAATGCCACCAGTACACAGCCACCATAATCATAGCCACGTAACAGACTGAATCATGATCTGACATCTGAACCTGCAAATGTGAAGGCGAATGATGAACAGACAGACATGATACATTCACAGTTAACATGGAATATATGAAAAATGAATCATCAACATCATTATCAGAAAAACTCTGGAGAAAACAGACTGTACCTGAATTATCTTATACAGTAAGAAAGAAATGCAAAGATGCAAGCAAATGGATCCAAGAAAATTGGTTATGGTGTCTCCTTCTTACAATCTGCAGAATTATCAAAACATCAACCCTAGCTGTCGTTTTAAAACTGCATTGGGATTATGTTAACAAGCAGGAAGCACCTGAACTGAATTGGACTGCAGATAATACAAGTTCTGTGATCGTGAGGACTACCTCCAAGAACCATCTCAAAAGGAGAGACACAGCTCACAGTGAAATGATTGCTAATGTGACCTACACTGGTATTTCACAAGGAACCTATTGAGATCATTCCAAAAAACGATTATACATGAGAAAGATGTGAATGGACTATTTAAAATCCTAATAATGGACTCAACGATGATGGCAAAGCATGCTGAAAACAGAAAAAGATGGGACAGATGCGTGTGAAAGACTTTGGATGCACCTATGAAGGTGATGCAAGAAAAGACTTTGCCATATAGTTTATCATCGAATGACTAGCGCAAACAGCCTTCTTATGCTAAAAATTAGTGCTATGCTAATTCTAGACATTGCTATTATGTTTCCAGACAGAAGATGACCGGAAAAAGAAATAAAGGCTGATAACTGTCAACACCCAGCTGTTTCTCAAGATGGAACATGGTTCTGAGAAAATCTGATTGACTATCAAAGCACCTCACAGTACCAGACACAGATTGTTGCCTACAACTCAGAAAAAGTGGTTAATAGGAAGAAGCAGAAGAAGAGGAATATAGACTTCCTACTGGAGTGAAAAACCATCCTGGAACAATATTCTGTAACAATGAACTTTACAATGACATTTGGTGGCATATGAATTTGAATTTGGCAGAAACACATCAATTAACGAAATAAACCTTGATGCAATTAATAAATAATAACAACACAGGCCTACTAAGAGCAGATGCCCTGCCAAGAGAATGGGATAAAAAAAAAACAAAAAAACAGCAAAACCTGTCAGAAACCTGACATCATGGGACACTTGTACTAAAGCACGATTTGCAGCTTTTCTTAACCCCTTCCCGACCGAGGATGGTTCAGGACCGTCATCGGGATTTTCCCACTGCGGACCGATGACGGTCCTGAACCGTCCTAACGGTTTCCGTTACTTACCTGATCGCCGTCGTTCCCCCGGCGGCGATCAGCGTTGCTCCCGGTGTGGGGAGACTGCCTGCAGCCCAGACAGTCTCCCCACACTGATTTAGGACCCCTGGGGCCATGTGATCGCTTAACACAGCGATCACATGGTCACAATGGGTGTCCATAGTGCTGCCTGCAGGGGGACTGCCTGTACTGACAGGCAGTCTCCCTGCTAGTGTAAAATAAAAATAAAAAATAAAGTTAATGTTAATAACAAAAATAATAATAATTATATATGTGTATATATGATATATAGACATATATTATATCTATATAATATATGTCTATATATCATATATATAATGCCATACTAAGTGTATTTTTATATTAATATGTACTTATATTAATATAAAAATACACTTATAATTAAATTACACACGTATATATATATAATATATATAATAACTATATAGATTGTATATATATATATTATTATAAAATATAAATAATAAGTAATTTAAATTAAATAAATTTTTTTTAAAATAATAATAAAAATTTTAAAAAAATTATATAGCTATATGAAATTTTATTCTAACTGTATTTTAAAATTAATATATATATATATTTATATCAAAATACACTTAGAATGAATTTGTATATATATCTGATGTTTTCTCGAAAATAAGACCGGGTCTTATATTAATTTTTAGTCACAAAAACACACTAGGGCTTATTTTCAGGGTAGGGCTTATTTATTTACGGTACCGGTATGTACATTGAACCCCCCCTTTAATTAATCCACCCCCCTTTAATAAATCCACCCCCTCTAATTAATCCACCCCCTCTAATTAATTCACCACCCCTTTAATTCACCCCCTCTAATTAATCCAGTCCACCCTTTAATTAA
>OW240919.1:31212777-31257475 GCA_933207985.1 Pelobates cultripes | reverse complement strand
CCAATCAGAGTGCTCTGTGTCATTTTACACAGCGTGGGAAAATTCCACTGAACTTTCCCGCGCTGTGTAAAATGACACAGAGCACTGTGATTGGATGACTTGAAATCCATCCAATCACAGTGCTCTGTGTCATTTTACACAGCGTGGGAAAATTCCAAAGAACTTTCCCACGCTGTGTAAAATGACACAGAGCACTGTGATTGGACGGATTTCAAGCCACAGGCTCCTCACTTTTTAATAGACATGCCCCTACTCGCGGTATTGCGAGTAGGGGCACAATTTACTAATACTAAGTAATTTTTAAAAACAATACAAGAAATGGTGGATTGGCGCTATAGAGCCAGAGAATATGCAGCTACCCCCAGTGCCCAAAATCACTAAATGGCACTCAAATACAAAGTGATAGAAAAAAGAATATAAGGGGGGTGCACATAGAGCAATAAGAAAGTATATTATACTTAATATAAGTAGGACACCTCCTGTTAGACCTATAATAGAAAAACACATATATAGTGTAACACTGTTATATACAGAACATTAATTGGTCTCAGGTATTGGGTCACTCACAGTGTGTAGAGCCACATAAAGCTGGCTCTAGCTTAGGTGGCAGGTGAATAATAAGCTTATTCTGGCTTTCAATTTTCAGCTTTCCAAGTAGCTCTGCTCCTTTTCTCCGCCCTTTAATAACTTCCAGGACATCCAGTATCAATAATCAAAAGTGACTTTACTGGTAAAAATAAAGGATACAGAAAAAGCTAAAATAACATAACAAAATACACAGCACTAACGCGTTTCGACCTCCAGGTCTTTATCAAAGTGTGTGGTGAGTGTTGGTCTTCTTCCTTTTAAATGATATTCTCCTCTTCAAATCTGGCGCCGTTTTGCCGGCGTCCGTCCTTACTTCCGGTTTCGCCGTGTTTCCGCGTCACGTGACCTTCCGTCCGATCACGTGACCTTCCGTCCGATCACGTGCTCATGCGTCATGACGTCACTTCCGGATTTTCGGTCTTCCTTTCATTCCCTTTACATGTGTTAATAGTCCTGGCATCTAGCGCCATATTTGAAGTGGGAAAGAAACCTTTACATACAAAAACAGCTAGAAAGATCAATTTATAATGGATCTTTTTCTTACAATGTTTTTACACATATACATATATATAAATAAAATAAAATAAATAAGAGCCCATTTGCAATTGCACCATCTTTATAATATGAGGAGGGTAGCTTAATAAATTTCATTTGTATTGAGGAACATTTCATCTTATAGAGATATAACACACAGTATAATTCATAAATCTCTATATTAAGAGGGAAAAATAGAGAGAAGGGATCCTGCAAAAAATAACATAGTATAAATTAATTTCATTTAATTAACTGGAACAATTAACAAAAATCTAAATTTTATCCTATTCATCTTAAATCTAACTGTATGAAGGTATTTGAAAGAGCTTGTGTTAAAGATATAAAAGAAATTAAATCAAATAAAAGAAATAATCTTACAATTCAAGAAAAGAATGCTATGGAAGATTTTAAAAAAGATACAACCATAGTTATAAAACCGGCAGACAAAGGTGGAGGAATAGCAATTATGGATAGAGATAACTATACTAAAGAAATATATCGTCAACTTAGTGATATAACCACTTACAGAAAACTTGAAAAAAATCCCCAAAATGATATGAAGAAGAAATATGAAAACTATCTTAATCAAGGATTAAATAAGGGTATCCTTTCTCAAAAAGAGTATGCCTTTTTAAATGTTAACCAACCACGAGTACCGGTTATCTACACTCTACCAAAGTTGCACAAAAACATACAGGATCCCCCAGGAAGACCTATTGTCTCCGGGATAGGATCCTTGTTGTCCAACTTATCAAAGTATGTAGATACCCACCTTCAACCTATTGTCAAAACTAATACCTCATATCTCAAAGACTCAATGAGTTTATTACAAATTTTAAATAATTTTAAATGGGAAGATGATTTTATCCTAGTGACTTGTGATGTCACTAGTTTATATACTAGTATTGACCACCTCCTGGGCTGTGAAGCTACTCGTTATTTTTTGGAGATATCTGCACTTTATCCCTCAGACCAAGTTGATTTTATTATGGAGGGAATCTTGTTTATTTTACAGAACAACTTTTTTTGGTTTGAGGGATAATATTACTTACAATGTAAAGGGACGGCCATGGGGACCAGGTTCGCACCCAGCTATGCAAACCTCTTTATGGCTTATTGGGAAAAGAGGTTTGTTTATTCTATGCATGACTGGTGTGCGAATCTGGTCCTCTATAAAAGATATATTGACGATATCTTTTTTATTTGGAAAGGAGAGGAAACACAGGTTTTAGCTTTTTTACGTTTTTTAAATGATAATCAATGGAATATCCAACTGACCCAAGAGATCAGTAATAAGAAAATTAATTTTTTAGATTTAGAGATCTATATAGAAAATCACCAAATTAAGACGAAAACTTTTTTTAAGAAAGTGGATGTGAACAGTTACATACATACAAATAGTTGCCACCATCGGCCTTGGTTGGAGAACGTTCCAAGGGGACAGTTTTTAAGACTCAAGAGAAACTGTTCGGATTTGGAATCTTTTAACGACCAGGCCGATATTCTTAAACATCAATTTTTACATCGAGGATATGAGTTAGAACATTTGAATAAAGAAATAGATAAGATAAAAAATTTAGATAGAAGTACCCTTTTAACATATAAACAAGAAACGGAGAAGACAGAGAAAGAAGGGGAAACGATACCACTTATTTTTAATTATAGTAAAGACCAAAGACAATTAAAACGAATCCTTAATAAGAATTGGCATATTCTCCAACAAGATCATGAAATTCTGCCTTTTTTAGAAGATAAACCTAAAGTTATATTTAGGGGAGCTAAAAGTTTGAAAAATATACTTACTAAAAGTTATATAGATATACCGAAAAGTAATTTTTTAGAACTATACAAAGATACCAAAAAAGGATTTTTTCATTGTGGAGATTGTATGGGCTGTAGGAACCATAAACAAGTTAAAAGGGTAATTAGTTTTAAATCGAGAGCAGGAAATCAGACATATAAGATAGATTCATTCATTTCCTGTCACTCAAAAAATGTGATTTATATGCTCACGTGTCCTTGTGGGCTACAATATGTGGGTAAAACATTGAGATGCCTAAAAACAAGGATACGTGAGCATATTTATAATATTAGGAGGGGTTTTCTGAATCATCATGTATCGTTACATTTTCTAAAATGCCATGGAGGGGACCCCTCTGGACTCCAGTTTTTTGGGATACAAGCAATGGAAGCCCACTGGAGAGGGCGGCCCTGAGCCGTTGCGAAATGAAGTGGATATTTAATTTGGACACTTTGTCCCCTGGGGGCCTTAATGTTGACTTTGAAATATCAGCATTAATTTAATTTTAATTTTAATTAGTTACATGGCTTTTAGATATATAAAAATATTTTCTAAAAATGTTTTATATAAAACAAAATTAATTTTTTAGATTTTCATTTTAGAATTTTTTAAATATTGTTCACAACATTTTTTAATATCTAATTTTTATATATTTTTAGATGTTTTGTTAATTGTTCCAGTTAATTAAATGAAATTAATTTATACTATGTTATTTTTTGCAAGATCCCTTCTCTCTATTTTTCCCTCTTAATATAGAGATTTATGAATTATACTGTGTGTTATATCTCTATAAGATGAAATGTTCCTCAATACAAATGAAATTTATTAAGCTACCCTCCTCATATTATAAAGATGGTGCAATTGCAAATGGGCTCTTATTTATTTTATTTTATTTATATATATGTATATGTGTAAAAACATTGTAAGAAAAAGATCCATTGTAAGATATAAATTGATCTTTCTAGCTGTTTTTGTATGTAAAGGTTTCTTTCCCACTTCAAATATGGCGCTAGATGCCAGGACTATTAACACATGTAAAGGGAATGAAAGGAAGACCGAAAATCCGGAAGTGACGTCATGACGCATGAGCACGTGATCGGACGGAAGGTCACGTGATCGGACGGAAGGTCACGTGACGCGGAAACACGGCGAAACCGGAAGTAAGGACGGACGCCGGCAAAACGGCGCCAGATTTGAAGAGGAGAATATCATTTAAAAGGAAGAAGACCAACACTCACCACACACTTTGATAAAGACCTGGAGGTCGAAACGCGTTAGTGCTGTGTATTTTGTTATGTTATTTTAGCTTTTTCTGTATCCTTTATTTTTACCAGTAAAGTCACTTTTGATTATTGATACTGGATGTCCTGGAAGTTATTAAAGGGCGGAGAAAAAGAGCAGAGCTACTTGGAAAGCTGAAAATTGAAAGCCAGAATAAGCTTATTATTCACCTGCCACCTAAGCTAGAGCCAGCTTTATGTGGCTCTACACACTGTGAGTGACCCAATACCTGTGACCAATTGATGTCTTGTATATAACAGTGTTACACTATATATGTGTTTTTCTATTATAGGTCTAACAGGAGGTGTCCTACTTATATTAAGTATAATATACTTTCTTATTGCTCTATGTGCACCCCCCTTGTATTCTTTTTTCTATCACTAAGTAATTTTTACTTAGTATTAGTAAATTAATAGGGGGTGGACTGAACATCGCATATGTTCGCCATCTGTGGCGAATGCGAACACGCTATGTTCGCTGGGAACCGTTCGGGACATCACTATTTAGGTCACCTATTGCAAGCTAGTGAAAAGATGTCAAAGATATGAATTCAACATCCAGACCACTCTTTGTATATATATTAAAATACACGTAATCAAATATTTTATCGGTTTTTCAAATACCAAGAAAATTTTATTTGGTTTGTGATGGTTAAAGGTACATATACCTTGTGGTAATGATCCTGCCACATCTATTGATTGTTTAATCAATACATCATGCATATGATTATTAATTCATATTCTGATTGTAACATACCCCCACTTCAACCAGTTATAGTTACAACAGATTCTGATATCTATTGTTATAGAAGTGTTAAAACCACTTATACAAAGTTAGCGTTAAAATATAAATACCTTCAATATTGTATCTGAGTGCTTTCTTAACTCACTTTTAAAAATAATAAAACATTCAAATCATCTTAAGCTACACCCAACAGCCGTTGGAAAATATACTTAAACATTTAAGTTTCTCATTGTTAAGCATCTAATCTTACGAATGTAACTTTCCACAATGTCTGTCAGATCTTGGTAAAAAAAATTGGTGTTTCTGGTATTTTAAGCCACTAATAACTGTAGTTATTATATTTACTAATTATAACTTAGGAAATAACTAAGTTGTCTTCTACCTAACAGGACAAAAAAAGATGAATAATATCATATTTCCAATTAGCAACTATTCTAAAAATATATTGAGAGATTTTGAATAAAGGAGTATTTTTAACATTTAAAGAGAATGTAATTTTACATATCATTATGAACAAAGGTGGTAAATACTTTGCTGCTTCAAATTATCCTTATATATCTAAATCATATACAAGGGTGTTTGTAGCGGAGAGCTGGTCTTTCACAGGTTAACTCCACTAAAGATCCCAGTGAGGCTCAGAAACAAGTAATAAAATACCATAGTAAGGTAATTCACGAATATCCCCATACAGATCCCAATGACTGGACGACACACAGCATCAGGAGCAGAACTGAACTTTTAATCCACACAACCTTCTTTTAAAGCTTTCTCCCATGCAAGGGAGGGATTCACATTAATCAGTACAGTATCCAATAGTATGCCTGTTACCTCCCACACATCTCCTCCCCTCAGTGTGACACATAATCCACTTATCCATAATGTAAATTTACCCGATTTCTGGATGTACCCCAAAACAGTCAGCTAGAATTATATACTGGGTACCCCCTGGTAGCCCTGATCTGGGTGACTAACATATTCATAATTCACCCAGATCGGACCAGGGGTTCGGGAGTTAGATGGAAGGTGAAATTTGACCGACCGCACATCAGGTGGTATCCGAAAAAGGCTCCATGTGTTTTGGCCTTGCGGTCGGTCTCCATTCGGGAGTTAAAATACATACAAATACTTGCCATCCATGGTTAATCTTACGTTCGTATTAATTCCATTGTTCGGGACATTGATTTCACCGAACGAGCGGCTGATTGGCCCCTCCGTTAGGGAGTTAGGGAGCTATGGAGGCCTCAGCGGTGTTCGGTTGTTTGAGTGTCCGATTTGAGTTCCAGACACTCGACGACCAAACACCGCTGAGATTTTCTTGCGTAAGATGGCCGCCGCCACGTGGTTCGTATGCTGAACGGCAACCACACACATACATACAAAGTAGCGATTTCACGGTCAATTAGGTTGCGGTTACAGAGTATGAAAGCTTAATGAGGTGCACACTTCTCACTGGGGTGGTCTGATGGTTCGGTAGTTTCATTCGTATGAAAAACGGAATGAAAACTACCAAACAATCAGACGAACACTATACAAAATACTTCTACACATAGCAATAATTACACAAAATACATTTGTAACACGAATCCTTGAGGACAGCCCATTTCCATCCGCCACAGTGTTTATCTTTAATACAAAACACTAGAAAGATTAACTATGTTACTATTTCATCTATCATTTTTATACAAAGTATAACAAATGTAAAGATTTTTCCACAGATTTTACCGGTTAACATTTTTAGCACAACAGCACCTGATGTCGTTATAGATCAGTGAGATGTAGAGATGTTACAAAGATTCCAATTACCGCAAAAAGAGGCATTCTTGAGAATCAACTTCGATTGCTGTATCAACATAACATTTAGGGAATCCATGTCCCTTAAGACAATGTATTGGAAATACTGTCAATAAATTTATTCCTTAAAAGAATATCGGAGAGTATCCAATCTATACACATCAAAAAGGATAATGTCCCCAGATGGTTCTTAAAGGGCCAACAGCAGCATAATAAAATACAATATGCCCAAATACTGTATTTAAAGGGCAAAATCTCCAAGGGGCCATAGTCAGCAGACAGGAGGCGGGCAAACAGGCTTCTCCAATGCCCAGTGGCAAGGTTGGTTTCGCCCTAAAATGGAGACACCTAAGGTATAAATAGGTGTACTTTTAAATGTTAAGAAACAGAGGAGAGACTTGGAGACAGACGCTGCTCCATCTTAAAATGACAGAGAGGCTGACATGATGACATGTTCAGAAGGGTATGTTAACCTATTAATGATATTTGCAAGCATTTAGTTTAATCTTATAAACTCTGCTATAATGGATTTTATATGTCTATATTTATATTTTTATATAATAAATATCTAAAAGACACAACTTTATTGCTTCCAAGACAATCCTTATTTTGTATTGTATTCTCAATTATTTATATATGTTAAATAGAGGATCTTTTACACTAACTATATAAAATTATGGCTAAGATATCTGTATGGTTAGCCCTACTAAGTTCTATGCTTTAAGACGTTATAGTGGTAAATAAGGAAACCAGCCGCGGTTACAATAATAACCCCAGAATTATGTTTTTATGGTGCAAGGATGTCACAAGTGCAGGCTTACCTCAAGGAATTTAACCATTTATGATGAACAGTTTAATTCCAAAGTCTTTGTTGTGGAGCCGTTATCTCTGCCCCTGAACTTCCTTTCTTCATCCGAGACTTCAAACAGCTAACACTATTAACCTATCAGTAGCTCTCCATTCACAGAGTGAGAGACATATGTATTTTTCTCACTACATTTTGTGAATTGGAATCTACTGATAGATTGAGAGTGTCAGCTTCATGTTTTAAACCTGGTAAGTCGAAAGGTTCAGGGGCAGAAGTAGCATTTGCCAGACTGAAGACTTTGGGGTCAAACCATTCATCAATGATTTACATTTTGAGATAAATGGGCTGACAGGGACACCTCGCACCATTATAACATCATTGTAATTAAGTGATTATGCTGCCTGGAGTGCCAATTTGAGCTCATTTAAATTGTGATTGGGACAATAATGCCTTAGCTTCAAAGTTTGAATAATTTTGCAGTAGATTCAATACCAAGTTTTCAGCTCCAACACCTGACAACGCAGCCCCCTGGCTTCATACCTCTGCAGTAGGATGAGCAGAGCAGTCGGAAATAGACTAAGTGACAGCTGATGCATTCAGGCTGCCATTGTCCTCCCATTGAGAGAAATAGTATTTAAATGATCTTAAGCTATGATAGAGGTTATAGTGTCTCTTTAAGAAAAAAAAATCCTTCTGTGTCATAGATTTTGTTGCCAGGAAAAGGTCCATTGGCCGATATAATCTTTCCATTTTCCATTGATTAGCAAAAGATTCATTCTTCATTCTGTTTCCTCATGGTAGTGGTGTTTTAACATGAATCCTTTCTAAATTCTCCCACTGTATTAGCGCCTATCAACTTTGCTGAAAGGCTATGCCATACGTCAACACTTTTTTATTACAGTGTTTTCTGGCATTATCCTTAATTCTACCTCAAACTCTTGTATTTTGTTAATGTAATTGTGATATTTGTATGTTTCTGTTGTAACCTTGATCCCATCGATTATCCACGCTATACATGTTTATGGCTCTATTGAAGTAGCTCTTTTCAAATTTCCTGCAAAACCTGCAACGTAATCTAGAAATTCTATTCAGCATCTCCGTTTCACTACTACTAATCTCTCTTGTGGCAAAGTAATATTACTATATCATTGAAACAAATATGCAATGCTACCACAATGCAATACTTGAAGAAATGCACAAGACAAAGAAAAAAAATAGGCATACTGAGAAAGTGGTACATTAAAGGGAATTACAGTCTTTTGTTACATTTAGAAATACATTGAAAACTGAAAATACAAACTCTGTAGCAATTTATCTTGGGAGTAGGGTCTCCATCATCACAGCTGTACCTCTAGATTCATGTACAGTATCTCACAAAAGTGAGTACATCCCTCATATTTTTGTAAATATTTTATTATATTTTTTCATGTGACAACACTGAAGAAATTACACTCTGCTACAGTGTAAAGTAGTAAGTGTACAGCCTGTATAACAGTGTAAATTTGCTGTCCCCTCAAAATAACACAACACACAGAGACACATACATACAGACAGACACACATGCATACAGACACACACACATACATACAGAGACACATACATGCTGACACACACACACACACAGAGACATACAGACCCACACACAGACATACAGACACACACACACACACACACAGAGATATACTGATACAGACATTCTCTATCACACACTCACACACACACAAACTGTTCAAACATTTAGTGACTTTCCTGAGGTCCAGTTGCTGCCTCATGCTGATGGGAATCAGAGCTCCCACTCTGACTCCCTCCTCTCCTCCTACATGTCGCTGTTGGCTATGAGTGATGGCTTCCTCCCAGCTTTGACATCATCACTGGTCAGCGCTGTGGTGCTTTAAGAGCACGACTGGGACTCAGGAAATCCATTGCCATTGGGTGGCCCCAAGAGCATGGGCCACCCGATGGGCTCCTTCAATTCAGCCCTGGCGTTTTTTCAGCACAGTCGGGCCGCACTAAAATGTTGGCGGGGACCCCGGTCACAGGGATTGACATGGTGACTTAGCCCCCTGTGATGACGGGCCTGGGCGCAGCTGTAACCCCTTGCGACCGCGGTAGTTTCGCCAGTGTCTATACAAGTTTAAATTAAGTGTTTATTTGTTCATCTATACTTTTTTGTTTTTCTACCCTTTCTTCTCTATAAATTACAATTGAGAATGTAATGTAAGTAAAGATCTATAAAGTGAACACTTATCTGTATATAATGAATCACTATATCTGTGTATTATTATTATGTGTATTTATAGATGTGTGTGTTGTGTTTGGAGAGAAGGTATACTGTCAGGTTTCTAGCACTTGTTCACTGTATGAGGTAGGCAGCTTGAAAAACCCGAACCAGAGTCTCTTCATTCTGGTTGTAGATGAATACGTGTAGCAAAAAGGGGAAGGGAAGCAGAACCTTGAAGGAGTCCTCCAATCTAATTACAGATAGGCGAATATGTAAAAGATAGGATGCAAAATATAATGTAGCATGTTGAAGTTCAGGAGAATTAAATAAAAAGTAATGCACTTTCTGGAGCTGATAATTAGCTCGAAATGTATGAACCTGGGCGGAACAAACCCCACCTGTGGATATACTTGGTGTCTTGATCGAATGGGGGAACTCCGGATGATATAGAACATAAACAGAAAGAACCAATAAGTGTAGTATGTTTAATACACCAGAATAAAAAAGTATTTATGTGGGTGTACATTCACAATTTACTGAACCTACTATTGGGTCTCAGTGATGCGCATGTAATGGAGTAGTCCACAAACTTAGGTATACAGGAATTCCCACTCTATTGATTTACACAGCAGCAGATTCTCACTGGGGATATCTAAATAAAAAATAAAAAAAATGTGATGCATACTGTTAAAACAGGTAAACATAATAAAAGGAGATGTACTCACAAGTAGAAAGCAAAAGGGGTTTTGCTCAATCGGGATGGTGTAGGTGGCAATATATTCTATTTCTGTTTTTATTTTATATCTCTGGTGAGAATCTGCTGCTGTGCAAACCAATAGAGTGGGAATCCCCATATACACAAGTGTGTGGACTACTTTGTTACATGTGCATGTCACAGCAAAAGGACCGCCATCAGGGGGTGACAACCATGACGGTTGTCACTACATCCACTACACAAACACGCAGTCTGCATTCACTATTCACATACTACATCCAGTACACAAACACACACTCTGCATTCACTATACACACACAATACATCCACTATACACACACACTCTGTCCACTACACAAACATGCAATCTGAATCCCCTATAAACAGCGTATCCACTTTACTCACGCACTTTGTATCCACAAGCATAGGGGCCCCACCAAATTGCCCTGAGATCCTTTTATCTCTCCTCCTGTCCCACACAAAGCCCGCTTCTCTGTCTGCCTTCCCGGCCAGTGGGGAGATCATAGATCTCCCTCGCCGGCCTTCATGCACTTCATGCAGGAGAAGAGAGGGTGGACACAGGAGGCAGTTTGTTCCTCCCACAAGCATACTGTGTGGAGTGTTGCTGATGCGTTACCATGACAATGCTTTGACACAGCTTGCGAGAGAAGAGAAGTCAGCCGCCTGCAGCCAGAGGAGCTGCAGGATGAAGTTCCCGCGTCTCCACTGGCACACCAGGGTTTTGCAATTTCCCTGGTCCCCCCCGACCAAAGGTAAGCAGAAAGGGTGGGGGGGACAAAAACTTTTTTTATCTCAACTGATCTGATCCTTAATTTCGAGATGATATCATTTTTGTGTAATCTATTATATTGCAACACGCAGTCAGCATGACATTACATTTCACTCATGTTATGTTACTATACATATACATTGTTTCTGCAGTCAGTAAGCAAATGTTACTCTTAAAGGAACATTCTAAACCTCTAAAGCACTTTTGCTTGCTAAAATGGTTTGTGTGTGAAGAGTGTCCTCTTTTTAAAATGTTTTACAAAAAGTGCAGATTTTAATAGTAATTAGCACATTGATAAATTAACCATGTTAAACCTGCCCAGGGCCGCCATCAGGGGATGACAACCATGACGGTTGTCACTGGCCTGGCGGCCCGGGCACCATGTGTAGTGGTGGAACTTCTCCCAGTGCAACTGCATCGGGGCCCGCACGCTGATAGGGCCCATCTGCTGACCCAAGCATTTAGGATCACCCGGTGGGCCCTCTATCTTCAGGGGCAAGATCTGCTCTGCGGCCATTTGATATCGCACGAGACAAGGCTCTGTTTTGAGGGTAACTCGGGAACTGAAGGTTTAATGGGGCACACTGGCCTTTTATACAGTTTTCCCAACAAGGGCGCCACCCAGGTGGACCTTTTTGGGAACAGGGACACAAAATTCATAAAAAATGCAGCCGCAAGTAGTGCTGGGAGGAAGTGTCGGCCATGAGGAGGGGAGAGGCAGCGGACTCCCATCAGCCCCAGCCACCCTCCTGCAAAGAAAAGGTAGGAAACAGGCGGGTGGCTGAAAAATGAGCTATGTGTATGTATGTATGTATGTAATTATGTGTAAGTATGTATCTATGTATCTGTATGTATGTCAGTAATATGTATGTTGCGGCATTCTTTGCGGCAGTAACATCACTGTAAATTTGTGATTTCTGTGGGAAAAGCAAGTCTTCTGGCTTGACTGGTGTGCAGATTTTTGTTTAACATTGTATTAACTATCCACAGACTTCAGGTGGAAGGGGTTTTCAATCACAACTTTTTCCCCACCATAACCTTTTTGGTTTTTGCCTTGCAAGTACTGCCAAGCCTCAATAGCAGCCAGTAACTTACATCATGCTGATTGTAACGGACCGTTTTGCACACAATGGGTAAAACCGTTCAGGCGATCGGCCCCCTTTCCAGAGATGCAGGCACAGCTACTGCAGAACACCAAACACATGAACCGCCAATAAGTGAATGCTCCAAACTCCCGAACGGCATCCAATACAGCACTCCAAACACACGAACTGGAACCATACGAATAGCTGCTAGCAGACGAATAGGAAAAGCCTCCAAGCGGCTTACACTCCTAGCAATCAGTCTCTATCAGCATACAGTAAATCCCCCCAAAGACGAGACAAGGCTCCGTGTTGAGGGTCAAGCAGTGGTCTGTTTAATGAGGGCTACCTGCCCAGTATTTATGCAGGTCTCCCACCTGGTGGACACTCCCCTAGGGGACCAAATGGGAGACTGTGACAAAGGACAGACAAGTAGACAAATAGGACACACAGTCACAGTATATTCCTACAATGCATCCTGGCTTCCTCCCCTCTGCCCTGGGAGATAATTGAGAAGTAATTCAATTATCTCCCAAGACAAAGGCAAAAACTCCATTTCACATGTGGGGACACAAAACCAGTATTATACTTTAAAATACATAAAGTAACATTTATTACATAAAACACAGACATGTAACATATCCCCAGATAGCTCAGGTCTGAGTGCACATTATTAGGTGAATGGCACTCAGACCACACAAATAGTTTAATTGCCATGGAGCCAAAGTCTTTAATTACACGAATAGGATCCATGGCATAGCTATCTGGGTTAAAACATTCCCCGAACACAAAATACCGAATTTACATACATTCGGTAAATTGGTACGAATTAGAACCAGGGGCTGGAGGCTCAGCGGTGCTTAGCTGACACAGTGTCCAGATTTGGCGTAGGAAAGCCGGGCAGAAAAGAGCTGGCTGCCCGGGGAGCTCCAGAACTTCGCCATCGTGTGGCGGCTAGGTGTAACCGCGACCACCCAGTAACAGTCAATTAAGCTGTGCTTAACCGCAGCTACTGGGTGGTCAATTGCCGGCACACGCTCGTTAAGCCGCGGTTAACCGCAGCTTCAGGGAGGTAAATGGAGGGCACACGCCAGCTTCTGGGTGGCCAATTAACGGCACCGGCCGACTTCCCACGGCTCTGGGGAGGCTGATAGAAGGATGATTGTTCGGTAGATAGAATCTACCGAACGGCTGTGCAGAAAGGAAGGAATAAATCTTTCTGCACAGTAAAATTAACCGTTTAACTGCCGGTCCATAATCCAAAGGCAGCAGGCGGGCAACCAGGCTCCTCCAATGCAATGTGGCGAGATTGGTCTCGTCACACTGATGATTTGCATTAACAATGAAACAGCTGTCCATGAGTGGTTCACTGGCTTTGCATCTTTTCCTAGGTTGTGTTTCAAAGCTGTTGTATACAGCCAACACAGACTCAAAGGATTCCATGCTTAAAATGGAATGAGGCAAAAGTGTGATTCTTTGTTGAACTAATTTGCATATGCCCACCCAGAATCCTTTGCAGTAGTAACATCACTGCAAATTTGTAATTTCTGTGGGAAAATAAAGTCTTATGGCTTGACTGGTGTGCAGATTTTTGTTTAACATTGTAATAACTATCCACAGACTTCAGGTGGAAGGGGTTTTCAATCACAATTGTTTCCTCACCATAACTTTCTTGCTTTTTCCACCATGAGAGCGATGTCCTTTCTCCCCTGTTGTGAGGAGGAGGCTGTAGAGCAGAGCAGGTACAGCTCTTAGAAGAGCTAGTGATTATAATGCTCCAAAGAGCTATCCCGAGAGCAGGAATTATCGCTGGTATCGCTTTCCCTACAAGCACGAGACAAGGCTCTGTTTTGAGGGTAAATCAGGAACTGAAGGTTTAATGGGGCATACTGGCCTTTTATACAGTTTTCCCAACAAAGGCGCCACCCAGGTGGAACTTGTTGGGGACAGGGACACAAAATCAATAAGCCAATAAAAACAGAGTTTTACATTCAGACACTCCCATACAGTGTACACAATCCTATATTTAGGCCAATATCCAAAAAGGCCCACGTGCTGAACAGAGGGAATTGGTGCCAACAAATGTATAGAAAGATAAGAGTAGGGACATAGATAGAATAAGATACCGCACGTGTCTGGCATGAGTCTTGGCTGGTCACGACTGGCCTGATCAACCCTACTGATTACTTAATGTGCATGACAAGATACATGCTGGGCTGCACTGATAAGAAATCTTGGAAAAGTTACAAACTTGCTAAAAAGTATAAAAGACAGAGAAACTTGGCACTCACTTGGAGAACTACCCACCTGTAATGCGGACGTGTGTTGCTGGTCTCTGCTGTTCCCAGAGAGGGTCCCTCCAAGCCTGACTACCAGAGTTCTCCAGTCAGAGGACAACCAAGCCCCTCTAATGGTGATGTATACTTAAGCTGATATATCTGGATGCTAAGCTGTTTTGAGGTGAATGCATGCAACTGCTTAATGAGAATTAAGCTTACTCTGTATTGGGCCCCCTTGTGGACAATAAAGTGTGGTGTGAATTCTTATCTGCAACTTGGTCTCTGTGTGGTTTCTCTTTCCTATAGCCCAGGACACTCATCTCGAACTGGTTTGTGTGCCCGTCAATATCGCTATAAACCTTA
The DNA here is from genome assembly GCA_933207985.1 of Pelobates cultripes. Classification (NCBI taxonomy): domain Eukaryota; kingdom Metazoa; phylum Chordata; class Amphibia; order Anura; family Pelobatidae; genus Pelobates; species Pelobates cultripes. The sequence goes on along the minus strand of OW240919.1, from coordinate 31,242,478 downwards.
TTAGGTAATTGATTATTACTTTTTGGATATTGGTGCTTCATGAATTTAATGATTAGGCACAACAAGGAGATAATTGATTTAATTACTGTATCAACTCCATTATCTTCAAATGAAAAAATAAAAGTTTTTGCTAATAAAAAAAAAAAAAAAAAAAACATAGGAGACCCCCATAAAACATACATTTCCTGATTTGGGGGAACAACATACTTAAAAATCACCCAGATCGGTTCAGGGGTTCAAAAGTTAGCTGACGGTCACATTTTTGCCTGGCCGCCCACAAGGCTACTGCCCAGAATTATTCCATTAGTTCAGCTGGGTCGGCTGGTCTATTTCAAGAGTGTGAAAATACATCAAAATACCGAAAGAACTGTTCGTGTCTATGATTCCCTAGTGTCTCTTGTTTGCATGCTTCAGCATAACGAACGCCGCTGCTTTGGCATAAAGGAGAGACGAATTGCTGGAAGTCTCAGCGGTGTTCATGTGGTCGAGTTCCTGAAAACAGTTCCATACAATCGACGATATAACAACGCTGGCCATTCGACAGTTTAAGATGGCCACCGCCACGTGTTCATGCATACGAACGACCATCACCCAGCCGACCGCTCAGAACGTTGAGGTGTTTGCGGTTTACCCGAGTGTTAGAAAGTTTAAAAGGTTGTTCGGTATTTAGTTCGGTTTTTCGAACAAGGTCAGATTGTACATAGGAGAAGTTAAAACCACTGAACAAACCAACAAACTCATAGTTAGAAATACAAAATACAGGGACAGAGAGGTCTGTCACCATCTGTATGTATGTCTGTCAGTATGTATGTATGCATGTGTGTCTGTATGTATGTTAGTATGTGTCTGTGTGTCACTATGTATGTCTGTGTGTCTGTTTCAGTATGTATGTGTCAGTGTGCATGTGTATGTCTGTATGTGTGTATGTCTGTTTCAGTATGTGTCTGTTATGTGTGTGTGTGTTAGTATGTGTGTATCTTTGTGTGTGTGTATCTGTGTCCTTTTTGTATCAGTGCGTGTGTTTGTGTCTGTGTGTGTATTCCTGTGGGTGGGATTTGGAGGTGGGCCCTGGGGCGGGATTTGGGGTCAGGCTTGGAGGCAGTCCCACGGGTGCCAAGAACTTGAGCAGCCATGCACCTGCCTATCTATATTGATACATTAACCTTGTTACACCTCCCTGGCTGTCAAGCAGGCAACAGGTCATGTTACTTCCTGCTTTGGTTTGCTCAGTGGAACTAAACTCAAGAGGCAGCAATTGCTCACAGCACCTGCCCTGCAAAGTGTTCCGATTGAGATTGAGTTGCATTGGAAAGTCTGTGATTGGGGAACAACAGAAAGTCTAGGTTAGGGAAGAAGGGGAAGGCTTGCAAAGGCTTCATTAAATAGATTGGTTGCTTTTATTTTGGTTATATCTACTAAACAGTGATTTTGTTTTCGTGTTTGGTCAGGGGAGTGCCCCTTTAAGTACTGATGTATAAACATAGGATTTTACTCCAAATGCCACAACATATATTTTGCAAACCTTCTCCATCCAGCAAATAATTTCCTACATGTGGAGCTTACCTCAAAAAAGGCTAAATCTATTTGTGTTTGTACAAAAAAATATATTTCTACTCAAACACAGGTACAATTTTATATAGGTTATGTGGGTGAATAATAGCAAGAATTATTTTATAATTGCAGTTAGTTTAAAGAACAAAATTGCATTTTTCACTTAGTACTTATCATTATAACTTTCAGAAAAATATTACAAATGAAATCACATTTCACTGAAATTAGATCTAATTAGACCTTCCCCGTGTATCCTTCATATTATTAAGGGTCATGCTGGAAGCAAAGCTAATTTAATTCCTTGGGGGGCTTCCTCACCTACCGGGGGCGCTGCAATAAACAGGCTATCGCAATTAGAAGTGTGGGGGTAGAAATAGCAAAAACTAATGAGATATCCTTCATTTAAATATGGAACCATGTTCTCTACATTTCAGCTTCCACAGAAGGTGTTCTAACTGCTTCAAAAGATTCAATTTCCTGCATAGTTTTTAAACAGTGTTCCGAAAGTACAAGGAAGGAATATCGTAATGAAATTACTAGCGAGCGATGAAAAGTTATTATTACATTTTTTTTAGAGGGTGCACAGATTAAAGAGAGAAAATAATCCTCAATGTATTTCAACAGGCAAATGTATTGAACACAATTATATCTAGAAGAAATGTAACATTGATTTGTTAACATGATATATATTATTTAAAATATTCGATTTTTTTTCTTCACATTTTGCCTCAATTTTCCATTTCTCTTGCTTTCATTTATTTATGATTCCTCAACTAAATGCTTGATATGTTGTGTTTTTTTCCATCTATAATTGTTTGGAAAATAAACAGATAAATTTACAGCCGATCCCATGAGTTATATTTTACTTGCAAATTGGTTCTCAGCCTTCAAAAGGAAAGTGAAATGATCCAATAAAACATATTTCAAATAAATAATACAGTCAATTCCTCCAGCATCTGAAATGCTGGAAGAAAGAACCACTCTCTCAGATATCTGATGAACCACATTGAGACATGTGGTCAACAAAACATACCTCAGTGTTATATACTACCGAGATATGGTTCTATTCACAACATTATTTAAATATTAGAGATCTATACACCATATAGAAAATGGTGGTGATTTGAAATGTGATTTGCAACATCAAGGCAAAATTAGGCAAGCTAGAGATGTTTTTTCTATCTGTGCTTTTTTGGACTATATTTTGCAAACCAATAATCATTTCAAAACAAAACACTGTTTAGACTTACTTAGAGATAGATTTGTCAGAGTAAGAACAAGTGCTATTCAGCACAATGTGGAGTAATAACCATAGAAACCAACAAATATATTTTTAAACATTTGAAGGAACACTCCAAGCGCACTGTAGTGGTTATGATGCAAGGAGTCCCCTGCCGAACCCCTTCCCCACCCCACCCCACCCCACAACACAACATAAGTAGTCTAACATGGTTATTCAATTAACATAGGATGTTGTCCAAATGGAAATAAGCTGGAGGAAATGACCAAATTCTGACTGCAATGGGAATGCTCATATTTACTAAAGCTAAAGACAGTCAGAAATTGGTCAGTCCAAGCAAATTTGAAGCAATCACCCAGGCGCATTGGAGTGTCTAGATTAAAGGTGTTACCGGAACACACAGCAGAAGCCCCACATAGAGAGATGGACACAAGTCTATTCAGGAAGTAACAGGTCTTTTATTTACACACTGATGGGGTCTCAGATGAACTCCTGTTCCAAAATGTCTGAGAGGAGAGCACTTGGGGACAAAGCTTTTTGCAAACAGGATATTCAGGATCACCTTATATGGGCAGACCACATGGTTCACCTGAGACAAAGGAATGTGCTCTCCACTTTCGCACATGCTCAGTACACTGCTGACTCATCCAACTGTTTGTAATCAGATACTAATTAGCATATACCATGTGGAGATTTCGGCCTACTAAATTTTGACCATGCTGGAATCCCATCACATTCCACCCTTTGATGCTTCTGATACAAAGTTATTCCAGATGCATCACTAATCATAATTTGCCGACACCCCTCTTGCAACCACAAACCAGGACAGACCACTTAAGCATTCTACCTTAACTCTGCTACCTCTCAGAACTCATCATCCTGATTATCAATAATCTCTCCCTGGGCTAGAGGTTCATATTTTCAGATGGCCATTACATGAGCTGCTGTGCTCTCAATAATGCTACGTATAGACCGAATTACTAATGGAATCAGACAGGGAAGGAAAAGGCATAAGAAAATAATAAATACTATTCCTCCTACCAGTGCTTTAATCCCACCAAGCTGCTCATACCAACTCCCAAACCAACTATTTGGATTATACCTGTTCCAAATCTGAGTAGGTACATGTGTCAGTTTAACCATGTGGCTGGTAAGGTCAACCACTGCCTGCCCCTCATCAATTATATGCTGACAACAATTACTGAGGTTAAACTTTCCACACACACCTCCTTCAACTGCTAGCAAATAATCAAGAGCCAGTCTATTTTGGTAAATGGCTGATCTCATACGGGTATTTTGCTTAGCCAAAAGGTTAAGGGCCTTAGCTGTCTCACTGGTTATGATCTCAACCACCGGCTGTAATCTTATAATGCGGTTGAGCATATATATGGGGGTACGGTAACCATAAGTGCCATCTTCAGCCCAGGTAGCAGGTCCATAATAATTAATAATGCGCTGAGGGGGGTCACTCATCATCTTCCCAACTACCTATGTTCAATGATGCTCGCTTCTTTCTATGATTTACATCATAAACCTTAACTCCCAAGGTCTCTCCTGTTTCAATTGGCAACAAGAAGAGTAATAGTTTGATCATACCTAGCACACATGCCCCCTCCCAATCTTGTGGTAACTTCAAGTATGCTTTCTTACCACAGATCCAGTATAGATTCGCTGGGGCTTTCCAATTAGGCTTTCCATTGTTCCTTATGGCATACTAGTTACAGCCACATGTACATGCTGCACTAAATTTAGGTCAAAACTGCCACATGGAGGCCATGCGTTCACCAGGACAGGCCATTCTCTGCTACACAGAGTATTTGATTTATTTATTTATTTTTAACATACAAGGCAAAGGACCAACAGTTTGTGAATCAGAAGCACCCATGATTTCAATAGAGCGTCTTATTCAAAGCTGTAAAAATATGCAAACAGTTTCAACAGTCACACCAATCTCCTTATCACCAGCACCACATGGCACAGTTACTAGGCCCAAACACACACGTTCACTCACACACAGGATCCTTACACGTTTCATAAAATCACAACGGCGCCCACACGTAAAACAAAATAAAAAAATTAAAAAATCTATACAATTATCAACCTAACTATTAATCAAATCATACGATTATCTACACTATACTCAACTTAGACTAACCAATCACATAACATTTCAGCAATTTCGTCTCTACGGTCAGTGGTTATGGTATGGTTAGTAACAATTCTACAGCTAGACAATTATGGTCTTAGAGTTACAATCTCAATTAGTAATAGTGAAGGTGTTACACATACAATGTTAAACAGTAATTTTAGTATTGTTCACGTAATGTCAGTGGTTATAGTACATGTCAGTGGTTATTGTACTGTGCGCTATTTTACACTATACACACTTTTTACAAGTCCACTAAACATCAAACAAACTCAAACCTTTTAGCAGGATATACAAGTTATTATAACACATTTATACAACATTTACAGTATACCCAACTAATCTAACTGGCCAGCTCCTTGAAAGCTACAGAAAAGAATATACACCAAAATTCAGTTAGTTTACGCTGCCCAGGAACCAAGTTTGAGATCTAGCAAATTTAATTTACACCAAAATTGTGCTTAGTCTCTAGTTCCGCTATCAATAAGCTAGTGACCACATTTACACCAAAAATCACTTAGTCACGATAGGTTGAGAGCTAGCGAACGGAATATACACCAAAATTCGCTTAGTCTCGCCATTATCCCTGATCTAGTGACCAAATTACACAAAATCCACTTAGTCTGCCAGGACACCGGTGTCCGGCTGAACATATATACACTAAAATTCAACCTGACTACAATCCTCCTATATTAAACAGGTTGGCTACAGAGCGCTTAATTTCAAATAAGCGGTGCGCCTTTGCTTCTTCTCTCCGTAGGGAGTATCAATCAACCAATCAGATAGGGATCCTGCCCCTAGTGGGCCCACAATTTACCTTTTAGTTCCTGGACCTGGGCTCACACTTATCGACGGGACACCCTGGTACTCACTGCGTAGAAGCCAATGATCTCCTGGACAACAGGACAGTGGCGCTGAGACGAAAGGAGGTCCACGCAGTAGGTGCTGCCATGGAAGAGTTGGTAAAAGTTTACCGTCTCAAATCTCTGCGCAGGCTTCCATGCTCCGTGCGATAAGGTTCCAGGCCAATGTACCAGTTATGTTACCAGAAAACATTGCCAGCCACGCATAGAGAGATGGACACAAGTCTATTCAGGAAGCAACAAGTCTTTTATTTACACACCAATCGGGTATCAGATGAACTCCTGTTCCAAAATGTCTGAGAGAGAGCACATGGGGACAAAGCTTTGTGTTAACAGCATATCCCCTCCAATACAGTATAACCCCTCCTATATTCCTTAGACCATTTAGCAAACAGGATATTCAGGATCACCTTATATGGGCAGACCACATGGTTCATCTGAGACAAAGGAATGTGCTCTCCCCTTCCGCACATGCTCAGTGCACTGATGACTCATCCAACTGTTTGTAATCAGATACTAATTAGCATATGCCAGGGGAGATTTCAGCCTACTAAATTTTGACCATGCTGGAATCCCATCACAAAGGGACACTATAGGCACCCAAACCACTTCAGCTAATTGAAGTGGTCTGGGTGCTGTGCCCCTTTTGCTCTTTGTGCTGCACTGTAAAACATTGCAGTTCCAAGGAAATTGTAATGTTTGTAATGTTTAAATTGCAGCTATAAGTCTACCTCTAGGACTTCCTAGATTGAAACAGACATTTGGTCCGGTATCTGACAGTGGACGCCCTCACGCTCTGCATGAGAACCTCCAGCAATGCAATGCTTTCCTATGGGGAGGACTAAAGACACGCAGCATTTGCCACACATGTGCATTAGAGCCCGCTCGTCGTGGGATGCCAGAGGGGATGGAGCGTCGACCCAGCACCAAAGGCCATTGGGGCTGGGATAAGGTAAGTAAATGAAGGTGTTAACTCTTTCTTTACCTAGGAGAGGGGGCACGAGGGAGGGGGGAGGCATGACAACTGATGATGCCAGGAATACAAAATATAAGCTTTAGAAGATTTATAAAGCAAGATTTTTACACATTTTATGGACCAAATGCAACCAGCAGAATGCACATTAGAAAAGTATCATTCATTTGCTTTTTGCAGATGAATTATATTTTCAAGTATTGTTTGCAGATAAATAAGTTAAATAACCCTTTACAGTGCAAAGGCTATTATTGTTATTATTATTATTAACATTTATATACTTATTCTGCAGCACATTACAATATTGTAAAGGGGGAATTTAAAATTAAATTAGACAATTACAATTACAGGAACACCATGCCATTGCCACTCCCTCCACCCCATAAAAAACTAATAAAGTCTCTCCTTCTGAGTGGCTTGGGTTCCCCAATTTCCTAGTCACCCCCTAAACTAAATTAACTCTACCTACTCCCTCCCTAATGGAGGTTATTAAAAACCTTAATAAAATAAATAATACTACTTACCATTAGAAGTTTCCTTCCATGTAAATCTTTTTATTTGCAGCCCCATAACACATGACAGTTTTTGAAGAAAAAAAAAATAAATTCACAAAATAACCTGAAAAAATTTAAACCGCAACACACAAAAGTAAATCCAACTTCGTATGAACAGAATGTAACTTCAAAGTGAGAAAGAACACTTGATAAAGGCTTCCCACAATGTTCCCATGCTTTGAAGTCTCATTACAGCACTCTGAATTGTTGGCTTGTACACCAACCAATCAGAGTGCTCTGACAGGCAACTTTCACTTCTCTCTAGACTTGCTGGGCCCCGATTATATCATAATAGCCCTCACCTACCACCCAGGAGGTTGTGGGGCATGCTATTTCACTCCTGATATAGATTTAGCAAGCCCCACCTGCTGACCATGGCAAATAGTTTTGACTTGAAGCCTTCTGGAGGAGCCTGAATTGAGACATGCATACATTGTTAAATAGTGTGAACAATGCCCACCATCTGCAGTTCTGAATGGCCCCTTATCCATCAAACTATCTTCAAGTATTTTACTGGCACAGCCGGTATTTGAGGCTGCCTGGCCGTGCCAGTATTGCAGTAATACCGGCAATACAAATGCAGGTTTTTTTTCTCAGAATAAATGGAGATTACTCTGCAATACCAGCACCGGCCAGTAGGGGTCACTGTGTGTGGAGAGAGGCAGGGATAGGAAGTTACAGCATATCCCTGCCTGTCTCTACTACTCACTGATCCGTGGGGCATCAGCAACACAGCACAGAGTCCAGACAGCAGCCCTACAGCTCAGGTAAGTGAGGGATGGGGGGAAAGGCAGCAGGGACACATGGGGACACTGAGACACTAGGGGACACTGAGAAACTAGGGGACATATGGGGACACTGAGACACTAGGGGACACAGACACTAGGGGACACATGGGGACACAGACAATAGGGGACACTGAGACACTAGGACACATGGGGACACAGACACTGGGAGACCTGGGAACACTGAGACACTTGGGGACACTGGAAACATGGGGACACTGAGACACTAGGGGACACTGGGACACATGGGGATGCTGAGACACATGGGGATGCTGTGAGACATAGGGACATTGGGAGACACTGAGACATTGGGATACAGAGACACTATGTCCCCCTGTCTCCCAGTGTCCCTAGTGTCTCAGTGTCCCCAAGTCTCCCAGTGTCTGTGTCCCATGTCTCTCAGTGTGCCTAGTGTCCCCATGTGTCCCAGTGCCCCTATATGTCCCAGTGTCCCCATGTCTCCCAGTGTCCTCAAGTGTCTGTCTCCCAGCCAGTGTCTCATAGTCTCCCAGTGTCCCCTAGTCTCCCAATGTCTGTGTTCCCATGTCTCTGTGTCCCTAGTGTCTTAGTGTCCTCAAATGTTTCAGTGTCCCCATGTCTCCCAGTGTCTATGTTCCTAGTGTCTCAGTGTGCCTAGTGTCCCCATGTCTATGTCCACAACTGTCCCCATGTCTCCCAGTGTCCCCAAGTGTCTGTCTCCAGCCAGTGTCCCCTAGTCTCCCAGTGTCCCCATGTCTCCCAGTGTCTGTGTCCCTAGTTTCTCATTGTCCCCATTTCTCCCAGTTTCACTAAATGTCTCCATGTCCCCATGTCTCCCAGTGTCCCCATGTCTCTGTGTCCCCAGGTCTCTCAGTGTCCCCGGGCCTCTCAGTGTCCCCATGTCTCACTGTGTCCCCTAGTGACATGGGGACACAATGAGACATTGGGACACTGGGATAAATGGGGACACTGAGACACTGGAAGACCAGCGGACTGGGCGACAAGGGGACACTGACACTGTGATACATAGGTACACTGAGACACTGGGTGCTCTTAATCCGGCCCTGGCCTTAGGGCACTAGATTAGAGTGACCGGCAGGAGGTGGGTGCACAGTGCTCCCTCCTACCTGTCACTCAATGTAGCATGGACTGCGGCACAGGAGGATCTGTTTCCTGTACCCGGTCAGACTAACAGGAAGTGCTCACTGGCCAGGCTTCAAGGAGAGTAGGAGACACACAGGGGACCAAGGGGGGGAGAGAGATGAGCACTAAGGAATGGGGAAGGAACACTATGAGAAGTGGGGTGGGGGGATATACTATGGGATGGGGGGAAGAACACTATGGGACAGGGAGGAGAACACTATGGGACAGAGGAAGGGGAGAAGAACACTATGGGACATGGGAGGAGGTGGGGTGAAGACAATGGGATGGGGGGAAAGAACACTATGGGACGGGGGAGGCAACCACTAAAAGAGAGGGGAGAGGAACATTAGTGGGGGCACTAAGGTACATGGGAGGGAAGAGAAAATAAAAGTGGGGGGGCACTAAAAGAGGGGTGGTGGGAGAAACATTGAAGGAAATGGGGTGCACTAAGAGACAGGTAAGGGGGGAGAGGAACACGAGGGGACAGGAACACTAGGGGATAAGGGAGGGAGGGAAGAGGAACACTAAGGGACAGGGGAGGTAGAGGAGAGGAACACTAAGGGACAGGGAAGAGGGCCACTAATGGACAGGAAGGGGATGTGAGAGTATCGTCAAGGGCCAGGGAGGGGAGAGGACAACTAATGGACATGAAGGGGAGGAGAGAGGAACACTAAGGGGAATGGAGGGGAGAGTGGCACACAGGGTGGCCTAAGTGGGGAGAAAGACACACAGATGGACATGAGAGAGGAGAAATACACACATATGGGCCTGTGGGTGAGAGAGACACAGAGGGACTGGAGAAGAGGAAAAAGATACACAGATGGGGCTGGGGGGAGATAGACGGGCTGGTGGTAAAAGAGAAACACACAAAAGAGCTGGAAAGAGTAAAATACTCAAAGGGGCAAGGAGAGAAGGAGACAGACAAAGGGGCTGGGGGGAGTTAGACACACAAAGGGGGGTTGTAAGAGATACACAAGGGGGAACAATAGGGGATAATTGATACTAATGGGGGTAAGACATTTAAAAAAGAGGATAAGAAACAAAAGGTGGGTTAAGAGGCACACGGGTGAATATGCTTTTTGGGGTGAGGGAGGATGCATTAAAAAAGTGAGTATATAACTGTTTTATTTTTGTATGCCTCCTTTGGTAGGATTACCCAAAATACTGAACCCTGATTGTTACAAAGAGACTCCCTCAACCACAAAAGAAAGTAAAGGCTTCATAAGTGCACCCACATGGGTTTTTTTCCAGTATGTTAGGAAAAGCAGGTTAAGTACCTTCTATCCAGATCTAAGCCTGCCCCCTAATTGTGCAAAGTTATATATTATTAAGAGTTGTTTTAAAGTATATGGCTTTTTTAACCTGACTATTTCCATTTTCATTTGCTTGCATTTGCTTACAGAATGAGACAAAAATGGAAAACCTCAAAAGTTTAAAAAAGCTGAAGTAGTCATATAAAATATGGGTGAAAATGAATGTGTGATGGGAGTGAAAATCGTTTATGTCTCAATACGAAAGCTGCACAGCTGCACAGTGTGTGGAATGTAAGTAGGAGTGAGAGATAAAAACCGTTTGTGACAAGCAGTTAAGAAACAAAAGTGAAGATGTTCAGGAATGCTATGTAAGTGTTTTAAGTTTTTGATATATGGAACAGTAGCTCACGGTGAAAATAAAAATATATATGTTGATGATAATGTTAGCATGTAAGAAGTCAGGCAGGAATTCGCAACTGAATTATGTTTTTTAAGATTTGAAAAATAATTTGGGCTGAAAGAAAGAATGTTATCTTGACTAAAATGTTAGGAGGTAATGTGTTAAATAATGTACAGAATAATTAATGTCTAGCAAGCTATTAGCAGACAGGATATAAGGAGAAATTCAAAATTAAACATAATTTGCAATGGAAGGGTAAACATTAGATGACTCTTTAAATGAAGTGTTTAGGAAGGCTGTATAAGTCACATGCAGTGAAGTGTGACTAGGGCTGCTAAATGTCAAAGAATTGATCAGGGGTATATGATACTGCAGGAGTATGATCTATACACCAAAACTGCTTCATTAAGCAAAGTTTATTTTGGGACTATAGTATCCCTTTAATGTTTATGTTTTATATAATAATAGCTGAATTTAATATTTTGAATATGTTTTATATCTGTTTGGGAAAACAGTTTATGTATATTTGAAATGTGTGTATGCAGCTCAGATGGAAAATATGCAAAATTCTTTAAGAATTCTCTAAGAATTCTGTAATTGTTGAAACATTCTTTTATTTAAATCAGAATCTATCATTCTGTAAAATACCTGTAGAGTTTTGCTATGCTATGGTTGCATTTGCTGTTGATATAATTATTTGAGCCCATAGATTTAGGTTTATTGCCTAGATTATATCATCTACTATAGAAATAATATTCTCATATGTACACATTGATAACTGAATTAGTTTTATTTTTAAGTAATATAGTAGATGTATGTTACATTGTGTTGGATTATAAAAGTAAGTTGAAAATAGAGTGCTTGCCATGAAGCATTTCAGATAGACAAAGAGAGATATTTAAATTTAGGAGTGTGAGTGTGGGTAAGGGCTTTGTTGTTCACAGAAAATTCTAGTAATTTAATAATAATCAATAACACAACTCACAAAAATAATTTATGAACATCAGATGCAATACATTGGGAAAAGAAAAGCCAGAAAAACCTTTCAAGAGTTAAAAGCTACCGCTTATGGTGAATTACAATAAGGCATTTAGACTGCATGTGCATGAAATGCAAGGGAACTCAGTTTTGTGTGGACACTAACAGACCAGCAACCTACCTTTCCAAGCAGCTAAAGGGTAGTCAGCAAGTGTTAGAGCATTGACAGCCACAGTCATTAAGAATTGCTACCCTTGCAAAGTCTCTATATAGAGATGCTACCCTTGCAAAGTCTCTATAAGTACTTGCTAACCGTGCAGTATATCAACTGGCGAATAGTGTAATGAACAGATTTTAATCCCTGATATACCAGCACAGTGAATTTCCAGGAAAATCCTAATCTCACTTCTGATTCATGTACCTCTTAGAAATCTAGCAACCCTGAAGCACCAGACGTACAGCAGGAATGTGAAGAAATCGTGGGAATTATTATCAGTCCTTAAGAGAATTAGAGATGGACTAATCAAGTCACCTGACGGATGGGAAGAGCAAATCAGACTATGTGTTCAGAGTTCTCTTTCGGGGCATTGTAGAAAGAAAGAGGATCCCTTGCTGCAACAGGAGCCAAATATTTACAGAGAGTGCAGAATTATTAGGCAAATGAGTATTTTGACCACATCATCCTCTTTATGCATGTTGTCTTACTCCAAGCTGTATAGGCTCGAAAGCCTACTACCAATTAAGCATATTAGGTGATGTGCATCTCTGTAATGAGAAGGGGTGTGGTCTAATGACATCAACACCCTATATCAGGTGTGCATAATTATTAGGCAACTTCCTTTCCTTTGGCAAAATGGGTCAAAAGAAGGACTTGACAGGCTCAGAAAAGTCAAAAATAGTGAGATATCTTGCAGAGGGATGCAGCACTCTTAAAATTGCAAAGCTTCTGAAGCGTGATCATCGAACAATCAAGCGTTTCATTGAAAATAGTCAACAGGGTCGCAAGAAGCGTGTGGAAAAACCAAGGCGCAAAATAACTGCCCATGAACTGAGAAAAGTCAAGCGTGCAGCTGCCACGATGCCACTTGCCACCAGTTTGGCCATATTTCAGAGCTGCAACATCACTGGAGTGCCCAAAAGCACAAGGTGTGCAATACTCAGAGACATGGCCAAGGTAAGAAAGGCTGAAAGACGACCACCACTGAACAAGACACACAAGCTGAAACGTCAAGACTGGGCCAAGAAATATCTCAAGACTGATTTTTCTAAGGTTTTATGGACTGATGAAATGAGAGTGAGTCTTGATGGGCCAGATGGATGGGCCCGTGGCTGGATTGGTAAAGGGCAGAGAGCTCCAGTCCGACTCAGACGCCAGCAAGGTGGAGGTGGAGTACTGGTTTGGGCTGGTATCATCAAAGATGAGCTTGTGGGGCCTTTTCGGGTTGAGGATGGAGTCAAGCTCAACTCCCAGTCCTACTGCCAGTTCCTGGAAGACACCTTCTTCAAGCAGTGGTACAGGAAGAAGTCTGCATCCTTCAAGAAAAACATGATTTTCATGCAGGACAATGCTCCATCACACGCGTCCAAGTACTCCACAGCGTGGCTGGCAAGAAAGGGTATAAAAGAAGAAAATCTAATGACATGGCCTCCTTGTTCACCTGATCTGAACCCCATTGAGAACCTGTGGTCCATCATCAAATGTGAGATTTACAAGGAGGGAAAACAGTACACCTCTCTGAACAGTGTCTGGGAGGCTGTGGTTGCTGCTGCACGCAATGTTGATGGTGAACAGATCAAAACACTGACAGAATCCATGGATGGCAGGCTTTTGAGTGTCCTTGCAAAGAAAGGTGGCTATATTGGTCACTGATTTGTTTTTGTTTTGTTTTTGAATGTCAGAAATGTATATTTGTGAATGTTGAGATGTTATATTGGTTTCACTGGTAATAATAAATAATTGAAATGGGTATATATTTGTTTTTTGTTAAGTTGCCTAATAATTATGCACAGTAATAGTCACCTGCACACACAGATATCCCCCTAACATAGCTATAACTAAAAACAAACTAAAAACTACTTCCAAAAATATTCAGCTTTGATATTAATGAGTTTTTTGGGTTCATTGAGAACATGGTTGTTGCTCAATAATAAAATTAATCCTCAAAAATACAACTTGCCTAATAATTCTGCACTCCCTGTAGAGTGGACCCCAGGTGAATGAAATGCTAGATAGTGCTTCTACCTATGGAAGTGGCTGTGATACACTGCAAATCACAGTACAGCAAAGTGGGGAATTAGCAGCTGCAATGTATAAAACCATGGGTAAGTTAAAAGCTTCTTCACAGTGGACTGTTTCTGTACAAGGACTTCTCATGATTTGCAGTTATGTCAAGTTAAAAAAGAGCAAGACGTGAATTCATCACACCCATGTCAAAGCAGCCCATGGAGATTGTGAAGATGCTGATACTATAGTTAGAATATCATAGTAGAAGGGATAAGTTATCTTTCCAAAGGAAACAACAAGTAGGCATTTTGATGGGAATAATAATCCTTGACCACCTGCCAACAATGAAAAGCCAAGATTTCTCAGAAGGGAGTTTGTGAATTACCCAATTACCCAATATCCAAAGACATTGTTTGAAATGGTGTCTGTACACATGGATACTTGTCTGTACATTTGCTTATTTCTCATTGGGACCTGTTTTGTATTTCTCATCTGTGTAGCCATTGTCTACTATTCCAGCATCCTGATAAACAGGTCAGAACAGTTGTTCTTCAGAAGAGAATGATGTTAGATTACCTATTAGCAGCATAAGGATGGGTATGTAAGGTAGGGGGTGACCCGTGCTTTTAAAATGTTTAAAGTAATTGTTTGTTTTCAGTGGGTGTTTCAGCTGATGGCATGTTAGCACACCTCCTAGATGCACTGACCTTTATCGGTCATATCCTGATGACCTTATTCCCATCTAGCTACCCATACTGATGTATGCTTAGTATGCTGAGGTCTAGTTTTTCTTTCAGAATAAAAGGAGGGATTAAAATGGTATATTTCTGTTCAGCTGAAATCACAAGACTAACATAACAACCTTGTACATTGCATGGACAATAAATACAGAGTTTGCCACATGACCATCTTTGCTTCTCCCTCTTTTAAGATGACACTCTCCCTACACCCTCCTATTTTAAGAGGATTACTACTCTTACCTTTACCAGAACTCTTTTAGTGTTTCTTTCTCTGACACTGGCTCTTCTCCCCAACCCCTTTCTATTGGTGTTTTACAAGGTTCTGTCCTTGGTCCGCTACTGTTCTCTATCCTGACTCTTTTGGTAAACTCATCAGCTCTTTTGGCTTCTTAAATAATATCTATGTGGATTACATGTAAATCTATCTGTCCTCTCCTGATCTCTTGCCATCCCTCTTGATTCATGTCTATGACTTCCTCTCTGCTGTTTCCAGCTGAATAGCTGCTTACTTCCTTAACCTTAACCTTTCCAACACAGAACTCCTGGTCTTTTCTCCCTCAAGTGTTGCTACTCCCGTATCTGTCTCTCTCCAAGTCAACGGCACTACCATCAGCTCTACCTCGCAGGCTTACTGCCTAAGTGTTCTCTTTGACTCTGACCTCTCCTTCCCCCCTCATGTCCAGACAATCGCCAAATCCTGCCTCTTCCATCTCAAAAACATACAGTGAGTGCGATGTCATTGTGATCACATGGCCTGGAAGGGGTAGATTTGCAGTCTGGGTTGTCAGCTAGTCCCCCAGATGAGGATCGCCGCATGGGGTCGGTGAGTATAGCATAGTGAAGGAGCAATCCGGCTTAAGTGCTATGTCACCCTTTAGCGTTTTAGCCCATATCGACCTTCCTTAAGGTGTTAAACTGTTGTTAACATAATGTTGCATTAAACTGTTGTGTTTTTTTCACAATATTGTTCATTTTAACAATAAACCGATGCTTTTTCTAAAATAAATGAATAAAATCAGAGTTGAAAAAAAATATGTTTTTAAATTAAAGACCTAAATGTCTTTAGGTCAATAGAATTTTTATTTTCATACCTCATTAGCTTTAGATAATCTTGTAATTGTTTCTTTTTTATCTAAGTGTCTAATGATCTATGTCATTTGTCATTTAACAATCTCCCATATAGACAAAATATGCACGTAGTAATAGGATTGGCAAATTGATGAATTTATACTAATTTATACAAGTTTATAAAACTTAACCTTATAAAAAAACTGCAGTTACTTGAATTTATCAATGTGTTTATGGTGTCAAAGGTCATCTTCCCATAACTTCTATTTGCATAAATTGATGATAAGGAATGTTGAACGTTGAAGCCTTTTCATAAATGTACTTTGTGTGGCTTACTTATATTCATCAGGATTAATTTATTTATTTATTACTGGCATTTATAAAGCGTCAACATATTCCGCAGCGCTGTACAACTGGGAAAGACAGCACAACAGGAACAGGCCGATACAATAGGGAGATGGCCCTGCTCGTGAGCTTACAGTCTAAAGGTTAAACTGAGGAGATACGACAAGAGGTAACAGAGGGAATTGTAAGTGATGGCAGAGAGAGTTAATAGTATGACTGCAGAAGCTGATAACATGTGAAGGGAATGAGGAGGTGATTGGCTGTGGTTCCAAACAGCTGGAAGAGCATGCTATATAGTTAAATGGAACCAGGGTGGGCGGGAGGAGGGGAGCGTGGATGGGTAGAGCAGAGCAAGGAAATGAAATGGAGCAGGATAGCCATTTGTTATAAACAAGTAAATATTTACCAACCAAAATTCTAACAGCCAGATTATTAATAACTACATGTAACATCAAGTACAAAATATTACAATAGATAGTAAGCTATATGTAACAGTGGTAGCATCATTATAGTAAAGTAATAATCTAGAAACAAAATGAAAGCAATCTGGTTGAATATCTTCTCCATCTCAATCCGTACCTTTGAGCTGCAGTGCTCAAAATGAAAAGGCCTTGATGGAGGGATAGATGATGGTGATTTGGGGCTTATAGCTGCAGTCCTCAAAATTATCCATGTACTTATAAGAGAACATTGCAATTAAGTGTGTCTAAAAAACAATGACTGTCTTACTTCATCAGGTCTAAAGCCAAGGACATAGACATGTCCAAATCACAGTAAATGAGTTCCATTCTTAGATGATCTGTATACATATGAATCTTTCAATGTCATGTATATTTGTGCAAAAATATGTAGCGGAGTTCACTTCATTACAAAAAAATGTTCATATAGACTCCAATAATGTACACCGAATGAGAATTGACACATATAGAGAATTGATCTCATTATTCAAAAGTGCATTATTTAAAGTCTGAATCTTATAAAAATAAATGCTCAGCTGAATAAGCACTTTTTTTGCCTCTAAATAAATGCATATGTTATTCCTATTTTTTCCATTTAAGAACTTCTATAAAAAAGAGTGCAAAAAAAAAATTACAAGAAATTAACCTTAGGCCCAAATTTGCATCTTATTACTGCATTTCTGCACAAGTTCCTGCTGTGTTAAATTTACCAACTTGCCATTTAATGCTAAGTTGCAAAATGATATCCCTGTACAAGCAAAACAGACCAACATTTCGAGCAACCTACCAGCAGAAAATTATCACTTATTCTGAAAACAGTAATTTGAATCACAAAACAAAATCAATCTTTATGATAAAAAGTACTTTGCAAATCTATATTTATTTATGTTTGCAATTAGCAATGCAGTGGCATCTTTAGAAATAAATTATATTTTTTCACTGGTAATATGACTGTTATATGACTATAAAATCAAAGTAAAAAAGAAAAGGTGGTAGACCGCGCCAAAAGAATAAGTGATCAGATAATCATAAATGTACATACATGTAGTTCTTGAATTTTACAGCATATGGGAACCTCAAAAAAGAACAATAAACAATAATAGTGCAATATGCAAAAGTACTTTAGTAATGTATAAATAGGATACACTATGGGTAAAGAGCAAACTCACACTTTACCGAGCTGCTAGGAGCTCTGCCGTATAACGCCTGGACGGTACAATCCCCGTCTTAGGATATGTAGTTCTTGAATGTTACAGCATATGGAAACCTCAAAGAAAACAATAAACAATAATAGTGCAGTATGAAAAGGTATTGTAATAATGTATAAATAAGATACACTGTGAGTAAAGAGCAAACTCACACTTTACCGAGCTGCTAGGAGCTCTGCCGTATAACGCCTGGACGGTACAATCCCCGTCTTAGGATCTGAATATACCAGGAGGTCCAAATTCAACGGTCATATATATATGAAAAAAACAAAATATACAGACCAATGGTACAATATCATAAACTGGAAATAATATAGAAAAAAGTAGGTATCCTACTTACAGTATCCAGAGCAATGACTTGCTCTGGTGATGACAGCTTATGGTGGTATAATCCCCACCACAGGATATAACAGGAAAGCAGCAGCACCAGAAGATATGCAAAAGCCAAGGGATTTGAAAAAAGGCAATGAAATTTATTATTAAAAAAATATATTTTAAAATATATATAGGTAAAAGTATATAAAAAACATATATAGTAACTTCAAATCCTATCCTTGACGCGTTTCGCCCGGGTTTGGGCTTTTTCAAAAGAGAGCCTCTCTTTTGAAAAAGCCCAAACCCGGGCGAAACGCGTCAAGGATATATGATCCCTTGCCTTTTTTCAAATCCCTTGGCTTTTGCATATCTTCTGGTGCTGCTGCTTTCCTGTTAGAGGCACACACATGGCTTTGGGGGGGAGACACACAAAGGACTAAGTGGGGAAGAGGCACATAGAGAGACAAACAGAGGCTGGGGGGAAGAGGCACACAGAAGTAACATTTCCATTCATCATTTCTTTTGTTAATAAACTGGAGATCTATGAGAGCTGTATATATTGGACATCCACGTGTTTACAATGATGGCAATATTTCCCTTTGAAAGTGCCTTTTTTATTTTCAACATAAGCTATTCTAACTTATTCTTGTAATAACATTGCTTTGTTCCCAAAACAGCATAGCTTTAGAAAGCCCTTTAAGACATGTGATTGGTGACTGTCATGCCATACTTCCCTGTTCTAAACTATCATAAGACGTTTATTGAAGGCTTTCAGACATATTTTGACTTTTCTCCCCTAATGTCAAATTCTTTAATTAGTATTTCAGATCACTACAGCCAAGACAACGTTCTCTCAGATTTATCCAATAAGTCCAAAAATATCTTCAGTAAAAATCTTATCTTGATAATTGTCAAGGATTACCAAATCATTGGTTTTCTGGGGTAAACTAATTAGACAACCAACACTAACCCCATTTGCTCCTCCTTGACTTTTTGTGGACAAAAACGGTAACAACTATTTTTGAATTACACAGTAACAAACAAACAATAACAATTTTAGTACTAATAACTGTAAAAAATAGAGATGAAACAATTACATTTAGTAATAAACAATATTAATAAATAAAAACAGATGCTGCATAAAAATGATGACTACAAATTTGTTTTTTCAGCAAAATATACATGGTTGTCTACAAATCGTCAAATATTACTAATGATTTTAATTTCACTGTTATTATTATTATTGTTTTAATTAAAGTAGGAAAACCCAAAATAATTGAAAGATGATCTTTTCAGAACATGTAATTGTGTATGCAAATTTAAATAACACCTTCATTAATTCTAAAGTAAAGTACAAATTAAACAAGGAAAAAATATGCTTTCTATTACTTTTTCGCCATTGGAAACATTTCATAGCAATGTAAGAGTTTATAACACATATAATAGTTTATTAGGTTTGTGTTTCTTCTTTAGGTTTTTTTTTCCTGAAATTATTTTGTTACGTGAACCGTACACAAATATCTCAACGTTTGATATACAGTTACCAAGCCTATTATCACACAAATGCCTGCAAGGTATCAACATCAACAATCTACAATATTTTATATATACATGCTTGACAAGGTACATTTACGGTAAATTATCACTGCAAACTATATATTGGACTAATGAAACTGCTGGCAAATATATAGCAAGTGCCGGAATATTTCTTAAAACATGTACATGGTCAAAGTAATCACTTTCATATATTTTCATATTAGCATCAAATCTAGAATAATTGGGTATGGGCATTGTTTCTTATTTTCCTTGAAGTAAAAGTCATAAATTCAGAAATGTTAGTTTATCTTTCTTCAAGACGTTTGTTGAGCAAAACTTTTTGTTCTACATTTGTTAAACTCTCCTGCAGAAATGAATGAAACACTTAAGGATTCCAAGACAAAGTGATCAGTATTATCACAAATAATTCATAACTTCACTTCCAGTAGGAAGATATATTTTTTCTCTATAGATAAGATGTATATTTCATTTTCCTTCAAGTCTCTGGAATGTGTGCACATTTATGTACCAGCCGTGCGCTCTATGCTCAACATGAAGTGTACACCCGACTTAGCATCTGGATAATAGACTGAGATTTGTATAGTTCCAAACTGCAAGTCAGCCGAATTTGGACCTATCAGTTGATCATACAAATTCATGATTTCCGAACCATCATATAGACCAGTGCTCCTCAACCTTTTCCTAAAGGCACACCGACCAGTCAAGGATTTAGGGATTACCCGGGTGTGTCTAAGGTGTCTGAAAAAAATAAAATAATACCAAGTAGGTTTTATGTGTCAAAGTAACATCAACATGAATGCCACAACCAAAGGATCCCTAGCAGAAATATTTCCAAATAAAACACTGCCTCAGCTAGCATGCCTTCTTCCCATAGTGTTTCCTGCTGCCATCTCTTTCCCAGGTAAACAAATGCACACAAAGAAGGCCATCCACCTGATCTAAAATAAAATAAAATATGATTCATCTAATGAGGACAGCAACCTTCTTCCATTGCTCCATGGTCCAGTTCTGATGCTCACATGCATCAATGAAGGCACTTTCGGCGGTGGACAGGGGCCATCACTAGACCTCTGACCAGACTCTGCGGCCATGAGACCGATTCACAGCTCCAAAGATTCCCTGCTGGTGCGCATCCCACGCTCCGGTGGAAATCCCCATGCATGTATCCACTGGAGAGAGCGCTCTCCTGGGCAGCTATGATCCTAGCCTCGTAGCTCCCAGGAAGTGGGGGAAACAGTGACCATAGCTCCGTTAGGAGCGGGTAGGACGGTCTCCGACATGGGTACCGGAGACAGTGTGCATATGCTGGTTCAGGACACGAATGCTGCGCCTGGTTGGCGTTCAGTTATATGAACCGGCGGCCAAGCAGGGGAAGCACACCCACTTGTTTTCCTTGCATTCTGCAGTTTTCACACCTCGATATGAGTTTTGAACGTTCTAAATAGACATTGCAAATGAGGTGTTGGGGTGGTCCCCATTCGGGAGCCATACAGAACCATTTTTCTAGTTTACCTAAATCATCTGCCACTTGGCTTATCCCTCTTGGAACATCAACCCTGTTACATATCTTAGTATCATCAGCAAAAAGACATACCTTACCCTCAAGACCTTCTGCAATATCACTAATAAAAATATTAACGAGAATGGATCCAAGTGCAGATCCCTGAGCTACCCCACTGGTGACAAGCCCATTCTTTCGAATATACTCCATTAACTACAACCCACTGTTGCCTGTTACTCAGCCACTGCCTTACCTATTCTACAATATTGAAATCCAAATGTAAAGATTGCAGTTTATTGATATGCCTTCTATGTGCAACAGTGTCAAAAGCCTTACTGAAATTTAGGTAAGCAATGTCTACTGCACCACCCTGATCTATTATTTTAGTTACCCAATCAAAAAAATCAAAGATTAGTTTGGCATGATCTCCCTGATGTAAACCCATGTTTTCTCTGATCTTGAAATCCATGTGATTTTAGATGTTCAACAATCCAATCATTTAACATGGTTTCCATTACTTTCCCTACTACTGAAGTAATGCTTACTGGCCTATAGTTGCCAGACTCCTCCCTACTACCTTTCTTGTGAATGGGCAATACATTAGCTAACTTCCAATCTTCTGGGACTACTCCTGTTAACAATGATTGGTTTTAAATAAATCTGTTAATGGTTTTGCTAGTACACCACTAAGCTCTTTTAATAACTTTGGGTGTATTCCATCAGACCCCATTGACTTATTTTTAATCTAACTAATCCTTGTTTTACTTTCCTTTTCTCATTTATGTACCTAAAAAAATGTTTTGTCCCCTTTTTTTACTGGCTGTGCTATTTTCTCTTCTGTGTGTGATTTGGAAGCTCTTATGACTTGCTTTGCCTCTTTCTGTCTAAACTTATAGATCTTTCTATCTTCCTCACTCTGTTTTTTTTTTACAATTACTAAATGCTAACTTTTAGTGTTTTACTATTTTGGCCACATCTGCAGAGTACCACAGTGATTTCTTAATTTTTTTGCTTTTACTGACAAGCCTAAGGCAGTTTTCTGTTGCCTTCAGCAGTGCAAATTTTAACTAATCCCATTTCTCTTGGACTCCATTTAAACTGCTTCAGTCTGACAATGGTTCCTTTACACATATTCTAATTTTTAAAAAGTATGTTTTTCTAAAGTCTAAAACTTTTGTTTTTGTGTGGTGTGACTCAGTCACTGTTCTTATATTAAACTACACTGACTGATGATCACTGGATACTAAACTTTCACCTACAGCAATATCTGTTACCAATTCTCCATTTGTTAACACTAAATCTAGTATGGCCTCTTTACAAGTTGGCTCCTCAACGACAAGATTGTAGACTTACACATGGCTAGAGTGGGCTATAAGACCATCGCCAAGCAGCTTGCTGAGAAGGTGACAACAGTTGGTGCAATTATTCACAAATGGAAGAAACACAAAATAACTGTCAGCCTCCCTCGGTCTGGTGCTCCATGCAAGATCTCACCTCGTGGAGTTTCAATGATCATGATAATGGTGAGGAATCAGCCCAGAACATGGGAGGATCTTGTTAATGATCTCAAGGCAGCTGGGACCATAGTCACCAGGAAAACATTTGATAACACACTACGCCGTGAAGGACTGAAGTCCTGAAGCGCCTGCAAGCACAAGAAAGCACATATACAGGCCCGTCTGAAGTTTTCCAATGACCATCTGAATGATACAGAGGAGAACTGGGTGAAAGTGTTGTGGTCAGATGAGACCAAAATCAAGCTCTTTGGCATCAACTTAGCTCACCATGTTTGGAGGAGGATGAATGCTGCCTATGACCCCAAGAACACCACCCCCACCGTCAAACATGGAAGGGGAAAAATTATGCTTTGGGGGTGTTTTTCGGCTAAGGGGACAGGACAACTGCACTGCATCAAAGGGATGATGGATGGGGCCATGTACCATCAAATCTTGAGTTAGAACCTCCTTCCCTCAGCCAAGACATTGAAAATGGGTCGTGGATGGGTATTCCAGCATGACAATGACCCAAAACACAAAGCCAAGGTGAAAAAAGGAGTGGCTCAAGAAGAAGCACATTAAGATCCTGGAGTGGCCTAGCCAGTCTTAATTCCATAGAAAATCTGTGGAGGGAGCTGAAGATGTTTGCCAAATATCAGCCTCGAAACCTTAATGACTTGGAGAGGATCTGCAAAGAGGAGTGGGGCAAAATCTCTCCTGAGATGTGTGCAAATCTGGTGGCCAACTACAAGAAACTTCTGACCTCTGTGATTGCTAAAAAGGGTTTTGCCACCAAGTTGAAGGTCAAAGGGGTCAAATACTTTAACTCATTGACATGCAGATCAATTTATAACTTTTTTGACATGCGTTTTTCTGGATAATTCTTTTGTTATTCTGTCTCTCACTGTTAAAATACACCTACAATTAAAATTATAGACTGAACATTTCTTTGTCAGTGGGCAAACGTTCAAAACCAGCAGGGGATTAAATACTCAAATACTTTTTTTCCCTCACTGTACAAGTTAATCTAGTTGATTTGTCTCAAAGACTCTATTCCTGTCGACTGACGAATGTACACATTGCCAATTGTGGGAAATGACAATGTTTATATTTGTCAGTCAGATTTTCTCTAGTGACTGTTAATCAGATAATGAGTCAATCAAACAAACAGTCATTTGAGGTATTTCCTTGTGAACATTTTCAGTAATCGAAAGTGTTCATATTTGGCATCACTTAATAAGTAAATGCTTTTGACAGAGAAGCATTGTACTTAGTACTTCTCTAGGAGAAGAATCCAATTGACTAAGCATGGTGATTGTGTAAAAAGCACCATTGTGCCCCAATGTTTCACTATGAGAAGTATTCAAAGCTTTCAGTGTTGCCAACAATTCTCTGTTAATGAAAGACTTCAGGAGTAAGTGCCTCTAATCAAACGAGCGGAAAAAAACACTCTAAAGAAATAAATAAATAGGTTTATTTGTAAAGTTAAAGTGTTTCGTTTTGGATCATACCATGTCAGCTTTGCATTGACCCTTGTTCACTTGTGTCACTTTATTACTGTCAGTTACATAGTAATATAGGTTAAAAAAATACTAAAGTTCATCGAGTGAAATCTAAAAAACACATATTTTTATGATTTATGATTAGAGATGGGATATGATAGAAACATCTAAATACATAAAGGGAATCAACACAGTAAAGGAGGAGACTATATTTAAAAGAAGAAAAACTACCACAAAAAGAGGACATAAATTAGTGTGGCAAAGGTTTAAAAACAATATCAGGAAGATGGAATAGCCAAATCTTTGGAATGGAATAGGAGGTTAACACAGTGAGGTAGCTTAAGCATGCATGGGATATGCATAAGGCTACCTTAGCTATAAGATAAGGCCAGGGACTAGAGTTGAGCGAACACCTGGATGTTCGGGTCCGGCGGTTTCGGGCAAACTTTGAAAAAAAGTCCGGGTTCGGGATCGAACTTGACCCCGAACTTGACCCCGAACCCCATTGAAGTCAATGGGGACCCGAACTTTTGGGCACTAAAATGGCTCTAAAAATTTCCTGGAAAGAGCTAGAGGGCTGCAAAAGGAAGTAAAATGGGGGTAAGAGTAGAACAAGTGCCCTGCAAACAAATGTGGATAGGGAAATCATTTAAAATAACATAAAATACATAAAATAAGCAGCCGCTTAGTAGATAACTCCCTTATTCCCACGGTATTAGGGAGCTATCTACCAAAAGATTGCTTAGTATTAGTAAATTCAGCCCCTACTCGCTATACCGTGAGTAGTGGCATTTCTAGTAAACAGTGAGCAGCCAGTGGCTGCTCACTGTAAAAAAAAAATTAAAAAAAACTATTGCCCCCACCCACAGATCTGTGCGACAGGTGGGGGCCCTCAATAAGAATGTGGAGGGGGGACCTACTGTCCTCCCCCCCGACCCCCACCCCTGAGCGCCAATCAGAGTGTTATGAGTCAAATTACACAGCGTGGGAAAATTCCAAAGAACGTTCACACACTGTGTAAAATGACACAGAGCACTCTAATTGGTTAGCTTGAAATCCAGCCAATCAGAGTGCTCTGTGTCATTTTGCACAGTGTGAGAAAGTTCTTTGGAATTTTCCCATGCTGTGTAAAATGACACAGAGCACTCTGATTGGTTAGTTTGAAATCCATCCAAACAGAGTGCCCTGTGTCATTTTACACAGCGTGGGAAAGTTCTTTGGAATTTTCCCACGCTGTGTAAAATGACACAGAGCAGTCTGATTGGTGGATTTCAAGCCAACCAATCAGAGTGCTGTGACAGGTAAATGTAGAGACTTACCTGTCAGTCTCTTCATTTACCTGTCAGAGCACTCTGAATGGATGGCTTAAACCCACCAATCAGAGTGCTCTGAGCCTAATTGCAGGGTGGGGCAAGACTTTATAAGCCTTCCCCCGCCCTGCAGAGCTCAGTCTGTGCGGAGCCCTCTATGGGTGAAAATGGATTAGTTTTTTTTGCGCTCGTTTTTTATTTTTTATTTACCTTTATTATGGATTTTTATTTGGCCTTTTTTGGGGCTGAAAAAAGAAGAGTTTAGAAGAAAGAAGACATCAAATGGTAAGTATATATTTTTTTTTTACAGGTATTTAGATAAGGGTTCCCCCTCATTATTTTTAGGATGATGGGGGTAGGTTGGGGTAATTTTTTTGGGGGGTGGGTGACTATGGGTTTGGGGACCCCTAGTCACCTGGGGGGGTAAATTTTTATTTAGGGCTCCCACCCGCCACTCAGGGGTGGGGGCTGAGGGGGAGGACAGTAGGTACCCCCTTATAGTTATTTAGGGCCCCCAC
This sequence comes from Pelobates cultripes, assembly GCA_933207985.1. Classification (NCBI taxonomy): domain Eukaryota; kingdom Metazoa; phylum Chordata; class Amphibia; order Anura; family Pelobatidae; genus Pelobates; species Pelobates cultripes. The sequence continues at coordinate 31,216,371 of OW240919.1, read as the reverse complement.
CTGCCATGCAGGGGTGGGGGCCAGGGCGGAGGACATTAGGTCCCCACCCCAATTTTTATTTATGGCCACCACCCACCACTCAGGGGTGGGGGCCGGAGGGGGGAGGACAGTAGGCCCCCCACCTTATTGTTATTTAGGGCCTCCACCCGCCGCGCTAGGGTGAGGGACCGAGGGAGGACAGTAGGTCCCCCCAAATTCTTTTTTATGGCCCCCATCCACATATCAGGGGTGGGGGCTGGGGGGGAGGACAGTAGGTCCTCCCCCTTATTGTTATTTAGGGCCCCCACCCGCTGCGCAAGGGTGGGGGGAGGACAGTAGGTCCCCCCTTATTGTTATTTAGGGCCCCCACCAACCACTCAGGGGTGGGGGCTGGGGGAGGACAGTAGGTCCCTCCCCCTTATTTTTATTTAGGGCCCCCACCCGCCACTCATGGGTGGGGGCCAGGGGGGAGGACAGTAGGTTCCTCCCCCAATTTTTATTTATGGCCCCCACCCACCACTCAGGGGTGGGGGCCGGAGGGGAGGACAGTAGGTCCTCCCCTTATTGTTATTTATGGCCCCCCACTGGCCATGTAGGGGTGGGGGCACGGGGGGAAGGAAAGTAGGTCGCCCCCAAATTCTTATTTACGGCCCCCACCCACCGCTCAGAGGTGGGGGCCGATGGGGAGGACATTAGGTCCCCCCACATTTTTATTTATAGCCCCCACCCACCGCTTAGGGGTGGGGGCAGGGGGGAAGGTCCCCCCCAATTTTTATTTATGGCCCTCACCCACCCCTCAGGGGTGGGGGCCGGGGGGAGGACAGTAGGTCCCACCTTATTGTTATTTTGGGCCCCCACCCGCCACGCAGGAGTGGGGGTGGGGAAAGGACAGTAGGTCCCCCTAAATTCTTATTTATGGCCCCCACCCACCACTCAGGGGTGGGGGCTGGGGCGACGACATTAGGTCCCCCTCAAATTTTTATTTATGGCCCCCACCCACCGGTCAGGGTTGGGGGGGAGGACAGTAGGTCCCCCTTATTGTTATTTAGGCCCCCCCCCCGCGGCACAGGGTTGGGGACCGGGGGGGAAGACAATAGGTCCCCCCTTATTGGTATTTAGGGCCCCCACCCGCCGCTCAGGGGTAGGGGCTGAGGGGGGCAATAGGTCCCTCCTTTAGTTTAAAAGCCCCCACTTGCGCGTCGCAGGTGTGGGCTCAGGAGCGTGGAATGTTTTTTGTTTTAACAGTGAGCAGCCACAGGCTGTAGGGGCATAATTTTATAATACTAAGTAACCAGCTTATATAGAGGCTGGGTCACATGCTGCCCTGGCCAATCACAGCCTTGCCATTAGTAGGCATGGCTGTGATGGCTTTTAAGGGCACACAAGTCAAACGCTTGTTGATTGGCTGCCCTGCAGCCTTTCAAAACACGTCATTAAATCGCCGAACACCGAACTCCAACCCGAACGTACAGTGATATGTCTGTGTTCGGGTCCAGGGTAAAAAAAATTTAACAGTCCAGGTTCGCTCAACTCTACCAGCGACTAATGAAAGTATTTAGAAAATGTGTCAGACTAGATGGGCCAAATGGTTCTTATTTACTGTCACATTCTATGTTTCTATGATAATCCAACAAGGCAGAAAAAAAATGGCCTATTGTGTCACAAAAAGGGGGGAAAAAACCTTCTTGACTCAATAATGGCAATTAGATTCCTCCTTGGATCAACAGCCTGCACATGTAGGCCTACAGAAACTGATAAGACAACCTTTTTAGGTATAGGATTCCACATCTTTATTGTTCTTACTATATAAGGACCCTTTCCTCTGCTGTAAGTGGAAACACCTTCTTTCCAGTCTTAATTGATAACCCCTTTTCTAATCATGATAATGAACAGATTAGCACCTTTTGGTTGCACTGACCCTGTGCAACCAATTTTGGTTGATTTATCATATCCCCATCTGATCATATCCCCATCTGAGAAGCCTTTTCCACAGTTGTTCTAGGCTTTTCTCCTAACTAATGGTTTCTGCCCCCCTTATTAATATTGTAGCTCACCTACCTTTTATAGTTGTGCACTGCTTATCCAGGGTGTTGTCGAGCCATTGATCTATAAAGAGGCAGAGTTATTTTTTGATTATGTGAACCAATATCCCTTTTTGTCCCACATCTCCTTGCCAGCCTTTCCAAAGGCAGACCAACCATGATACTTGATATAATTTTGTATATTGTATTCCGATTGTAAACATATACTTGATTATTGACACTATATAATATGTCTTATTTCCTTAACGTCATTCATGAGTAAAGAATAAAAAAAAAAAGAAATTCATAACAGAATTATATTTAATATACAGTATATTTAAACTAAAAATAATGTATTGTGCGGCTGGTATAAATATCATATTGCCTTGTTTTAGACTGAAATTTATCTATATTGCAAAAATATACCTAAGTTCTGAAAAAATAAAAGCTGCATGTGCATTAATATAAAGTAAAATGAAGAAAGTGTCATAAACATTAACTACTACTTACAAATGGAAATGCTCAATAGACTCTGTGATCTTTTTAATATTAAGATCCATTATCCCAAATTATCATCTTGAAATCTTGAAGGCGTTTTAATTTTTAAAAATCTTAACATTCACTTTGTAACAAGCATTCAATGTGAATTGTATTATAGCACCACTAAGAGCTATTCTCAAAAGAAAATGATACTTAAAATGAACATTGTATGAACTGCTAATCACATAGAGCAAAAGTATACATATATTAAATAGTGATGTCGCGAACCCGAAATTTTCGGTTCGCGAACGGCGAACGCGAACTTCCGCAAATGTTCGCGAACCGGCGAACCGCCCGAAACGCCATTGACTTCAATGGGGAGGCCAATTTTAAAACACACAGGGACTCTTTCTGGCCACAATAGGGATGGAAAAGTTGTTTCAAGGGGACTAACACCTGGACTGTGGCATGCCGGAGGGGGATCCATGGCAAAACTCCCATGGAAAATTACACAGTTGATACAGAGTCTGGTTTTAATCCATAAAGGGCAGAAATCACCTAACATTCCTAAATCACAATCAATATGGATTGACACCTGACATATGACATATTGACACCTTGACATATGGATTGACACCTGTCCTCAGAGCCCCTGATGCACACGGACACAGAGCAGAATAGGGACTGTTCCCCCTGCATAGGGTCACTTGGCAGATATGGATTGACACCTTGTTACAAACTGCTATTTGTAACGGGCCCTTTAAATGGCAAATTGCCCTGCTTCCCTGGGTTGTGGAGAAGCCTATTTGCCAGCCTCCTCCCGCATGACTATGGCCCCTGGGAGATTGTGAAAATGTATGCACTTTTATTTGGTGTGTATGGCCCTTTAAGACTGTCGTGGGCATATTGGGGCTTATGGACTCTTTATGTGACTGGTGCTGGCCCTTTAAACACCTTTTTTGGGACATCAGGAAGATTGGGACACTGCCCCTTTAAGGCCGTGTCCCCAGACTTGTTGGGGACACGCCCCCTTTAAGACGGTGTCCCCTGTGTCCCCAGACCTGGTGCAAACCCTTTGTGCCTGCCTTGCTATTTCCCACTTGGTTCAGTAAAT